>VDFB02320278.1:0-133917 GCA_007258455.2 Sequoia sempervirens | reverse complement strand
GATTATCCATGAGTGCTTTCTTGACTTATTCATGATACTCATCACCCTTGGATTTTTGCAACACTTGACCCTTGAAATCAATTTGAATTGATATCATCGAGGAGATATGTCTCCTACAAATTAGGGCATCTGCAACTTGGTTTTCCTTTCCCTTGGTATATTTGATATTAAAATCATAATCAGATATCAATTCCAACTATCTCCTTTACCATGCATTCAGATTTGGTTGGGTTAAAAAATACTTGAGACTATGATGATCAGTCTTCAGTTCAAAATATGCATGAACAACTGCTACTAATTCCAAATCATGTGAAGCAAAGTTTTTCTCATAGGGATTCATCTTACTAGACTCATAGGCTATAACTCGCCCATCCTACATAAATACTCCACCCAAACCTTCTCCTGAAGCATCAGTGATGATAATAAAATCACCATCAAGATTTGGTACTTTCAAAATTAGAGTTGTAGTTAACTTCTCTTTGAGTTGGTCAAATGTCGCTTGACATTTCTCTGACCATTCAAAATTCTTCCCCCTTCTATGTAATGAAGTAATGGGAAAAGCTATTCTGGAAATGTTTTCTACAAACTTTTAATAATAACCAACCAAACTCATAAAGCTTCTAACTTTCGGCACATTCTTTGGCACTGGTCATTCAAGCACTAATTTATTTTTTGTTGGATCAACTGCAATCCCATTAGTTGAAATTACATGACCTAGATATTGTACTTCCTTCTAAAAGAAGGCACATTCAATAGTTTTCCATAAATCTTATGCTCTCATAGACGTTGGAGAAAAATCCTTAGATGTTGGAGATGTTCCTCTTCGTTCTTCGAGTAGATAAGAATATCATCCAAGAAGACCAACATGAAGTTGTATAAACAATCTCTGAATGCATTATTCATCAAGTTCATGAATGTTGTAGGTGCATTCATTAGTCCAAAAGGTAGGACTGTGAACTCGTAATGAACATACCTAGTCTTGAAGGTTGTTTTGAATATGTCTTCACCCTTGATCCTTTACAAGTTCTCCAAGTAATTTTTTCGTGGTCATCCTATACGAAACTTTTGATATAGCCTCCAACCCTGGAACAATATCGATGGATAAATCAAACACTCTTTTGGGAGTTAATCCAAGTAATTCAACTGGAAATACATCCAAATAGTCCCTTAGGATAGGATATTTCTCCATATATTATTTTCTTGATTCCACCACCTCGCCATCATCATCTTCTTGAAGATCTTTGGGTCCATAGTATACTACGACATCTTTTGAAATGAACTCGTTGTATTCTTCAAGTTTTTCCATTTTCACAGCAAAAATTTGACATCCCTTCTTCCTAGCTCTATGCATTTGTACAATGGAGATTTGTTGCAACTTAACTTCTCTAGGTGTCACTTGCAAGAATATCTAGTTCTCAAGATCATCTAAACATTCTACAATTTTAGCATGAAAATCTACTTTGGCTCTATGCTTCCATAGCCAATTCATTCCTAATACGACAACATATGAACCTATGGGGGATACATACAAATATACTTCTATAGAGAAACTAAAAATTTCAACCCTTGCTTCAAATAAATATTGTTCCACCTTAGCTCTTATGTGGTTTTCATATTCAACAATCCAAGAATTTTCCATATGACCAGCTTTTTTAGAAATTTGACTAGCTATGCTAGGATAAACAAAAAAATTAGTTGCACCAGTATCAATTAGAATTAAAATAGGTGTACCAAACAAAGTAATTGTAATTTCAACGAGAGTAATATGATACTCCACTTGTTGATTGTCTAACATTGAGTGAATCTTCTACTGGAACACTTCTCGTTGAGGAGGTAGAGGATTTCTATGTGGCTATGCCCCTAGTGGTTTTTTTGGGCACTAACTTGTGTAGTGATCTCCTCCACAAGTGAAACATCCTCTCAATGGCCCTTGCCTCATTACCGGTTTCCCAGAAATACCTTTATTCCTGTCGGGGTTGTTGTTGTTTTTGTTATACCCCCTTTGGTCTCTTCTTGCTTCATTCTAATTATTACAGAATCCGTTGCCTCCTTTCCTTTGAAAATCCTACCCATCACTTGGGTTTTTGATATTTTGATTAGCTTGTGACCAATTAAACTTTTTTTATTCTTTTCACGGTAGGTAGAGATAGATTTAAGCCTCTTCTCTTGCTTAATGGCTTTCTCGTACACCAATTCCATAGTAGTAGGAACGTGTACATCTACTTCTCCTTCGATTTGGGCATTAAGGCCAATGATGAACTTCCTAATGTGAAATCACTCTTCCTTTTGGTACATTGGCATGTAATTTAGGAGACAAGTGAATTTCTCCCAATACTCAATTACTATGGAATCTCCTTGCTTCAAATTCTAAAAATCAATAAGCTTAAAATCAATAAGCTTCTAATCATAATAAAGCTGACGTAGCCACTGCTTTTAGAAAATTTCCACAAATTCATCCCAAGTGAGACTTAAGGAACTTAACCCAAGCTCCATCTTTTATTCATCCACCATGTGGATGCTTCTCCAACTAGCTCAAAGGATCCCCATACATGGCCTTAGTTATTTCAAAGTAATTTATTATATCAAAATACTTCTCCATTTATATGATCTATGCTTTACCTACATCCCCACTTGTGGTTCCCTCAAACTTAAGAGGGGTGACCTTCCTCATGTCTCAAGATAACTCATTTGCAAGTTGTTTCCTCTTGCTTCCTTCAAACCTAGATTGGGATTCATCTTTTTCATGATCACTTGACTGAGAATGATCATGGGAATTTTCTCCTTCCTCCCCATTAGGAACTTCTTGTTCTTTCCTCTCTATTCCTCTTACCTCTTGCTTGAGGTTTCCAATTCTTTCTCTAGTCTCATTCATCATAGCCAAAATTCAATCCAATTTAGCCTCAGAGTTTTCTGCACCTTGGCCTACCTCTTGGTTACCCCCAAGGTTGGTTCTTGTTCTAACCATTTTCATAATTAGTGTTCCACCTAGAGATTTCATTTCAATTAGATCCTACGAAGGCTTACTTAGCATTCTAAAACATTTTAAAAAGAACAACATTCATTCACAAAGAAGTTGAGAGAAGAGTTTTACACAATTTTTAACAAATTAAAATTTTATTGAGATCAGAGGATTTCAAATATCCTTGTAATTACATAGAGTTACTATTCAAATAGTCTAGGGGATAATACCCTTTAGATTCACTTTTTGATACATAGCTAAGTGGGACATATCCCTTTGATTTTTGTTCAAATACATTGTCGAAGGGTGCATAACCTTCAAACTCACTCTTAGATACATAATTTAAGGGGACATATCCCTATGATTCACCACTAGAGGTAATTACAATAATTTTCGACAATGGAAGAACACAAGGGTCTCTTAAAATTATAGAAAGACTAACACTCCACTCAGAGGGCATATCCATAGAAAGTGGTACAAAATTCAATTTTGTAGGAGACGTTGGAGGTACAAAGTTAGCCACCCCACACATCCTCTTTCTTTCCTGACTAAAACGACATAATGAATGGCTAATAGTCTCAGTGTCACTAATCCATATCACATTTTTGTAATTAGTTCCCTCAATGGTTCTGACAATGGATTCTCTTTCTTTATTTGCCTCAAGGTAACACTCATTTTTTATTACTAAATTATTTGCAGTTGAGATGCACCATCCTGGCACAAGAAGTCCAAACATTAGATTTATATAATTTTGGATGAAATCATAGTGAGCTCATGAGTTCCATAGCTTAACCTGGTGGCTCTAATACCATGTGTAACATGCCCCAATGTTTTACCCTTCGATTTTACCTAATTTTTTGACCCACATGTGAATAGTTCAACATAAAGCAATAATCTTTTTCTAATTGAATAACAAGATACACATTTGAAATAATCTCATTTCAAACTCCCATTGCATTTATAAGGAAAAATTACATAATCCCAAGTAACGATTTCATATTACATAATCCCTTGTAAAAGATAACATGTTTCTATTTACAATTCCATAAAGATAGAGATACATGAATACATACATAGTTTCCAAGAGATTTTAAAGAAATAAAGATACAAATGGTCCAAATGTCCTTTCTAGCATACATCCTCAAATTTTGACTACCAATGGCATGAGGGAGAGTATCACTCAAGTGTGTTTCTACCAACCACAGACTTACTATGGTCCCCCGCACATCTACCTAACTAGTAAGATGTCCTTATCCTTTGATGAAGAGATTGGTCTGGTAACCTCATAATACTATCCTTCTTGAGCATGGTGTTGTGTCCTAAATAATTAAAGCTACCATACATTAGATACAACCTACATGAATGAAATTCCCAACTTAATTATGTAAACTTGGTTCATAATGAACCGGAAAATGTAATCAGTGGCTACTTACACTACTTTGGCCAAAGACTTAATATAGAAAATTGTTTACTCGAAAGTGATGTTTTATGTTCACCCACCCCTTAGATCGACTTGGTATATTACCATTCATACTCTTTCCAATCATAATATACTTCAACCTAAAAGGTGATGACTGAACTAAGTGACCACTAGGTTACTCCCATCTGTGGATTATCCTAACCCTAAGATCACCCAAACTAACCATACATGAACATATAATATTGCAAACTAAATTTTCAACATAGTACTTCGAGATAATATCATTTCTCATATTTCACACTTTATGCAAGCATACATACATTCTAGGACAACCTAGGTATTATACTAATACGCTACGATTATCTCGTAAAATCACAATTTCTAACATAAGGAATAAATATAAATAAAAGTATCAATAATCATGGTTTCACCAAAATAAGAATTCACCAACGATAATGTAAGCTCACCCAAATAAGAAATAACCAAAGTTCAAGTAATCTCAACATAACATATAAATCATATTTTCCTCAAAATCATGCATTCATAAACAAATACGATTTCAACATAAAAGAATAGTGAAGTAAAATCATCATGGCTAGAATTATAGCTTCCAACGAAGATACTGTCTCCAAAGCTTAACTTCCACAATCACACTTGCTACTCCTATGATCAACCTATCCCCAATCCTAGCCTTTCTCAAAACTCTCAGAAAACTACAAAATCACAAAGCAATCTATCTTTTCTCACTAATGCACTCTACTACTAATTTTCACAGAAAACTACAACAATGAACTCCAAAATAATGATAAAGAATGAATGACGAAAAGGCTAAGAAGTTGCCTCTACTTATACTAAAATCTAAGCAATTGAATACTATAAACTAGCTCTATAATATGCCACCTTTTCTTTTCCAACTACCACCACTTAACAACAAAAACTAACTTAACCTCTATATGAGTTGACTAGGCTAATGGAAGTGAAATGTGGCTTCTCAAACAGTTGAGAAGTAAACAAATAAACAATCCAAGCATTTCCAATTTCTCTACTATGGCTGAGTCACCCTTTTAATTTCCAACAAATGCCATTTATTGATTCAAAGTGCATAAATTTTTACTTATAGGTTTCATATTGCAAACTAAGTAGACTTTTTGTAAGCCAACTTGTGGCCATTGACTAAGTCTCATGCTTTTAGCAAGGTTGTGTGTAGCTTTTCCCGTGCAGCTTATAAAATCTTATTTGCATTCTAACTCATACTTAAGAGTCAGGTTTTGATCCTAGGACCTAGCTCTAATATGACGTGTAGCATGCCCCAATGTTTTACCCTTTGATTTTACCTAATTTTTTGACCCACATGTGAATATTTCAAGATGAATCAATAAAAAAATTATTTTTCTAATTGAATAACAAGATGCACGTTCAAAATAATCCCATTTCAAACTCCCATTGCATTTATAAGGAAACATTACATAATCCCAAGTAACAATTTCATATTACATAATCCCTTGTAAAAGAAAATATTTTTCCATTTACAATTCCATAAAGATAGAGATACATGAATACATACATAGTTCTAAGATATTTTAAAGAAATAGAGATACAAATGGTCCAGATGTCCTTGCTAGCATAAATCCTTAAATTTTGGCTACCAACTGCATGAGGGAGAGTATCACTCAAGTGCTTTTCTGCTAGCCACATACTTATTGCAGTTCCCGGCACATCTACCTAACTGGTAAGATGGTCCTACCCTTTGATGAATAAATTGGTTTGGTAACCTCATAATACTAGCCTTCCTAAGAATGGTGTTGTTTCCTACATAACTAAAGCTACCATACATTGGCTACAACCTACATGCTTGATATTCCCAACTTAATTATGCAAACCTGGCTCACAATAAACTGACAAGTGTAATTAGTGGCTACTTACACTACTTTGGACAAATATTTAATATATAAAATTGTTCACTCGAAAGCAATGTCATATGTTCACCCACCCCTTCGCTTGATTTGGTATAATATGACCATTCATACTCTTTCCAATCATAATATAATTCAACCTAAAAGGTGATGACTTAACTAAGTGACCACTAAGTTACTCTCATCCATGGATTATCTTAACCTTGGGATCAACCAAACTAACCATACATGTACATATAATATTGCAAACTACATTTTCAACATAGTACTTTGAGATAATATCATTTCTCATATTTCACACTTTATGCAAGCATACATAAGTTCTAGGACAACCTAGGTATTATACTAATATGCTATGATTATCTTGTAAAACCACAATTTCCAACATAAGAAATAAATATAAATAAAAGTACCAACAATCATGGTTTCACCAAAATATGAATTCAACAAAGATCATGCAAGCTCACCCAAATAAGAAATAACCAAAGTTCAAGCAATCTCAACATAACATATAATTCATATTTTCCTCAAACGCATGCATTTATAAACAAATATGATTTCAACATAAAAGAATAGTGAAGTAAAACCAGCATGCCTGGAATTATAGCTTCCAATGAAGATACTATCTCCAAAGCTTAACTTCCACAATCATGCTTACTGCTCCTACTATGATCAACCTATCCCCAATCCTAGCCTTTTTCAAAACTCACAAAGCAATCTCTCTTTTCTCACTAATACACTCTACTACTAATTTTCACAGAAAACTACAAAAATGAACTCCAAAATAATGATAACGAATGAATGACCAAAAGGCTAAGAAGCTACCTCTACTTACACTAAAATCTGAGCAACTTAATGCTACAAACTAGCTCTATAATCCACCACCTTTTCTTTCCCAACTACCACCATTTAACAACAAAAACTAACTTAACATCTAAATGTGTTGACTAGGCTAATGGAAGTGAAATGTGGCTACTCAAACAGTTAAGAAGTAAACACATAAATAGTCCAAGCATTTCCAGTTTATCTACTATGGCTAAGTCACCCTTTTAACTGCCTACAACTTCCATTTACTAATTCAAAGAGCAAAAAATTTTACCTACAAGTTTCATATTGCAAACTAAGTCGACTTCTTTTAAGCCAGCTTGTGGCTATTGACTAAGTCTCATTCTTTTAGCAAGGTTGTGTGTAGCTTTTCTCATGTAGATTATAGACTCTTATTTGCATTCTAACTCATACTTGGCACGATAATTTATCCATTATAATTCCTTCATTGTTTCCCACACACTGTCTTCATATGCGCCTTATTTGCAATTAAAAACAATCCATATTTCACTTGTTATCCACAACAATACTTATTCTTACTTATGTGTGCTTTATGTGCAGCATATGTTTTAATATGTTGTTGGTTTTAATACAAGCCATTTTCCATTATGTGGCTCTCATTATATATGCGCTTTAGTTAAGTTTATAATATTTCAAATATATATTATATATATTAATATATATGTTATAATGATAACATTATAATACATATATATGCATATTAAAATCATTGATCGATATTCAAATATATTAACATATATATATATATATATATATATATATATATATTAATATGTATGCATATACATTTACATTAACGTAATCACATACATATATATTAGTATATATATCATATACATATATCATTATTTTAGTATAATAATAAACACATATATTTACATATTCATCAATCAATATATATATATACAAATGTATATACATATATATCATATATGTCCACTCGATATTCTCATGCATATGATATATCCACACATGAGTATGCATAAGTATTTCTACCTACATATACGCATGTGCGTATATACTCACATGTATGAGTTATTGCAATTACACACACACACACATATACATTCTATGTATATACTCATTGATTAATACATAAATATTAAATACACCAAAGAAGAAATTATATTCAATAGAGATATTTAGCCACATAATCCAAACTAAGAAACAATCACAAAATCAAAGACCAAAAACAAAACCATAACAAATCATCCCCAAACTATGACCAAAAGTTTACTTACCAATTCTTGAACTAACTTGACTCAACTTGACCAAACTAGGATGTGGGTGTGTGACAACTCAAATAGGAAAATTAAGGGTTACCAAACCAAGCTTTTCTCCTGAGTGATACTCTCCCTCTTTTCTAGAGGCTTGATTCTTTTCCTGCATCCAACTTAATGCATCACAATAGTAGTTAGCCGATAACATTACATTCATATGATCAAATATTTTCATCTTCAAATAATTTAAAGTATCATATTGCATTGCACATTCATTCATCATATTTTCCATCAAAATATACAAAACATAATCATGTATCAAATCATTTTAACTCATCAAAATAACAGTAAATAGGTAATAACACAATGGGGTGTAACATCAATCATGATCCTTGCAATCCAATTCCATCCAAACAAATCCATTCCCAAGCATTTCCATTCAAATACATCCATTTTCTTTTGAGAGAGAGAGGTTTGAGAGAAAAATACTCCAAAAAAGAATAATAAAAAAATAAAAGACTAAGCCTTTCTTTTATGCTCTTTTTCCATTTCTATTTTCTAATTTTGTTTTCACTTTCAATTCATTTCATTTTCTATTTTCTTTTCTCTTTTCTAATTTCTCATTTTATAGATCATTTTCATTAAATCAAAAGTTCCTAAATCATTTCTTTTTCAAAGGAAAATAAAATAATATACTTATTCCTTTTTTTGGAATTTAAATAATTTAATCTATTTTTTAAGTCAAAGGAAAAGTTTCAAATAATTTTTTTAACTAATTCTAAAAATTTCAATAATATTTCTAATGAACATTAAATAATATTTTCCCTTTTTTTTGTCTTTCTTGATTTCTTGATTCTCAATGCATTAGACACTATTCACACGTAAAAATCTTTTAAAATACAATTGCATGCAAATAGGAAATAAATAACCACAATGTTACATATGTATTTATTAGTATTCCACAATACATGGATACTTGAATCACCATTGAGTCAAATCTAAAACCATACGGAAAACATAGACTTATCTCTCACTCAATTGGTGTAATAGTGGCTACCAAACATGTAAGCCCAATGTGACATCTCCAATTAACCACCATTGGGGAATAAATCAAACCTACATATCAAGGGGAGATATAAACCTATACCTGTAACCACTCAACACACATGTCAAGCGTACTTTCTCAATATATAATAGCCAAAGCACGTGAAAATCATCCAATAGGGTTCAACATCATATAACCATATAATCCTTATACATATACTACAATCCATGAACTAAAACATTAAGATAAACTAGGAAAATAAAACATAACACATGCATCTCAAGGAACATAGCAATAATTAAATACATTAAGTCCTCACAAGGAACTTGACACACTACCATACACATATCTCAATACAAACTAAACACCAACAACCAATATGTTGAGGAACCTCATCTTGAAACATGTGGGTGGTCCAATCACACCATGTAGAGAAAGAAGAGAATCCACAACCAAAGATAACAATAAAAATGGTGAAGTTGAAATGCTAATCAACACCCAAAGCAACAAGCATAATCATGACATATGCATTCTTGAATATATAGTAAAAAACTAATGCATTCTCTATTTTGGGCCCCCACTGGCACTAAGGGTTCACTTGACTGGATATTGGTTAACTGCTTCACACAATATGTTGTTTAGGACTGATATCCTATAAATCAAATTTCCCAATCTATATTGGTTACCTTGGTAAGTCTATCCACCATATCATTATGTCAATTCCATCAACATAGAAAGATCAAATTGTTCTAATGATCTATCACTTCCTCACTGGAATTACATAAGAGTATACAAGTCCTTCTAATGATGACATCCTATCTTCATCTTCTAGCATACATGATGACAACTTGCTACATACCTTGCAACATCTTACTCTATCCCCTCTAGATTATAGTGGTTTCCCATTCGTCAAATAATTTTGTCATTACTATGTGTCCTGAGTACAACATCAATTTACCTCATTCATTCTTTTAATCTCCCAAAATTTGGTACATAGGTTCTTCTCCGATGCATAGTAGTCCATCCCATCTTAGTAAAAACATCTTCCATGGACTTATACCACATTTGATTCTTGAAATTTAATGATTGAATATTATTAAAGAGATGTAAATCCTTTATTTTAGGACATCCATACCCCAGATTTCTTTCATCCTTTAATCATTTCCAAAATTATAATCCAATTTTCAGCTCAGACTATTTCTTCCGATGAGCATTTATATTAGTTGAGTAACAATCCTCATTACATCATGATGGTTTGATATTATCTTCCAAAATATATCCAACAATTAATGTATCATAGTTGCCAAGCATGATCATTTTTTTCGATAACTGAAAATTCATGAGTACATAAATCTTCCTTTTTATGATCAAGCATACTGCCTTTCCATCTCTAAAGTATCAATGATAAAAAAAAAAATTGATCTTCTGAAACAAATATGTAAAGGATTTGTGTTGTAAATATTTCTTTCCTATTATTCATAGGCCTTGTCCTTTCTACTACCTTTCTCCAATAATACCAATACCTTAACCTCCTAACTTTACCAACCTTATTGTGGTTATTGAGTACAATACCTCAGTTAAAATTTCTCTTCTACAGGAGATACAGCTTTTGAACTTCATTGAAAGGGGTACTTATCTGAGTAGATCTACTCTCCCTCTTCCCCCTTAGTGTTTCCAAGAAATTTAATCATCTCAAAGTTGAACTCTTAACATTCATCTGCTCTCTCCAAATTGAATTGATTTATCATTCCTTGTTGTTGGCTTTTGATAGTTGATTGACTATTACTTTTCTTTCTTACTCTCCATGGTATACCTTGAATATTCTTCATTTCCAAAATTGCATTCATCATCACCTTCTAATCTCTTAGAATCAATAGTCGGATCCACCATAATGATATCTAATGATTAATCACCAACTTTAGGAGCTAAGAGATACTCTAGTATTTCATTCCAATTCTCTTTTTCATGTATACTAATAGCTTTTTAACCTTAGTAAAAAATATCTCAAATCTGCAAAGCCCCATTTTGTTGATGTGTCAAATGCGCTTGCTTGAGGATCCCTATGTAAATTGTGTTTTCACCTTTGTGAGTTGTTTCAAATTATTATTTTGATTTGACAACATAGTCTCCTCTATATCCAGTTTCTTTTTGGAACCTCTAAGCATAAGTTTACTTTCGTTGACAAGTTGGTAAGTTCAATATGTACTTTAACCAAACTATGCTCTAACTGGGCTCTTTGTCCAATTTGTTTGATTTTATTTCAGGGATTTTACCTTGTGATCATCTTTCCAAGTAATTTCCTCCAAGTTCTTGGTAATTCCAATTTCACATAACTTTAGACACTCTAAGGTTGTTTGTCTTCTTTCCCCCTTTTTCAATTAAAATCTCCAAATTGACCTTTCCTATTCTAGTTGGTGGAATCATGTCGGCTTTTATTCTTCATAGGTTGCTTCTTTTTCTTACCATTCTGGTCTATACCCTTTGTTCTAAGGTACTAAATTTTCACTCTAGGATCCAATTATCATTGCAAGATTTTAACCTTGTACTAATTTAGTTTTTTCAAGGGTTATCCAACCTCTTGGTTATTTCTCTAGTTGATTTTGATTCACAAAATGTTGACTTCCTACTTCGACTAAGTTTCCAATTTATGCTATCAATTAGTTACTTTCAAATAAAACATACTCATAGATTCATAGTATCTTTACTTAACCCAAAATCCTTGATTCTTCACATCAATGTTGGGAAAATGTGTCTCAACCTTGCAATTATATAAGGTTTATTGTTGATAGGATGTGTATATATATATATATATATATATATATATATTTCCTAGTTACACCGATAGGTGTATACATTGGTAGCACAAAGTGAAATGTGAGTGTGTTAACAAAAACTCCTAAATGGCTGACATACAATAATAATGATATATTATAAATCTGGACTATTCGTTATTAGGTTTTAGATCTAATGGAAAATATTTTGTTGGCATGTCTTGCCCTAGAATGTAACCCTATTTTATGAGGGTGTTGTATTATGTCTGTGGTAGTGAAATGTTTTTTGATAGTCTAATAGTGGTCATGTTGTCTCTTGATCTTTGGTGGTGGTACTCCTGTGAGAAGCTTTCTCTGCAAGTATATTGTAATCTTTGTGATTTTTGAATAATATATTGGGAAACTTTTGGATTGTGGGGTTTTTCTCTTGAAAGGGTTTTCCCCATGTAAATCATTGTGTCGTGGTATGCATGATATTTATTTTTATTCTTTTTAAGTTTCTATAATTGTTAAAGATCTGTAAAGTTTTGCATTATTCTCCTCTCAAGATTAGTGTAGGAAGTTGTTCCACTACCTTAGCTTCCTTACAAGTGGTATCAGATCCTGGTCACCTTTTTTTTTAGTTGTGGGTTGTTGGGATTTTTGAACTAATCCAAATTTGAGTGGGAGATTGTGTAGAAGACACTTTGTGATCTTGTTGCAAGAATTTTTAGATGGCAAGTTCATCAGGGAGAATAGAGGTGGGGAAATTTTCTAGAAATAATTTTGAGATGTGGAAGCTAAAGATGGAGGATCTATTGATAGATTGAGATCTTTGGGATGTTGTTGATGAGAATATTTCAAGGCCTGTAGATCCTACTTAGGTTGCTCAATATGATGTTATGGACCATAAAGACAAGGGTCTAATAAGACTTTGCTTGGCCCAAAAAAAACAACAGAGCCCAAAAAAACTTGTGTGTGAATAATTCTCTCATAAAAAAATAATAAATCACAATTAAAATCAATAAATCTTTTTCCGCTTTCTTTTCCAAAAAGCCCCCTCTCTTATTGGTTCTTTTTCAGCTTTTAAAAGCTCACATTTATCTAAAATTTTAATTGAAATAATTTATTTAAATTTAGATATTATCTTCACATAATTTCCTATTTTAATAAAAATAATAATATTTAATTACTCTCAACAATATTAATTTAATTATAATTATTTGCACTTTTAATTAATTAAATCACTTTTAATTTATTATATATTTAATTTTAACATTTTTCTAACTCTCAATTAAATCAAATAACAATGCAACATTAATTAATTATTTTATGCAATACGATTAATTAATTAAACACTAACCAAGAATAAAATAAATACTCAATAGAGAAACTACATACAAGGCAAAGACAAACTTCAGTCATAACGCAACGACTCACAACAGATGACAGACTTGGGACGGGGACACTTCCAAACCTACTCCCTTTTTCAACTTTTACCCATTGGGTTAATTTATTGCTCGCCCTGTCCCCGAAGCAGGTGGAATCGAGACTTATTCCTGCAATCCTGCATCCAAATAAACGTCAAGTAGCACATGTATATATATATATATATAATCAAACATCCTATCATGAGAAGGAATTGCAGTGTAGTAGGGCACTCTGAACGAGTGATGCTACACTGTCCTCTCACCTAATCTATTCTAACAATTATAATATCAATAATGAGCTAACATTTCTAACCAAATTGACATAAGATAACATGATATTAAACTACTGCATCTTAACTAATTATTAAACAATTGCATTATAAAATATTACTGAATTCAAATAACATGATCACCGTAGGATTATCACATCAACATATAAAAACATTAATGAAAATCTATTTGAATAAATAATAATCCAAATCAACACATCGAGTATCACAAATCATACTAATAATGCCACACGCAACAATTAACTAAACCCCGCATCCACACACACCAAACAACAATACAGACCATCACCGTCACAAAGCATCAATCAAAACCACATAAATGTCAAATCCAACAACACAAGAGAAACCAATAGTAGCAAATAGTATTAGAAATATGGGGGTATTACATCCTCCCCCCCTAGAATATGGCTTACTCCTGGAAGCCAGTAACTATATATATATATATATAAAAGATAAGATTAAGCATACAACAACCATAGAGAGAACACGCCATAAATCTCTATAACTAACCACATATTCATTCATTTCCTATTACCCTATTCCATAATTCCATACAATACAACACGCAAAAGCAACTCCAAAACCACATAGGGTCAATCAGGAAATCGCTTGCACAAAGAGGTAAAGCATAAGAAGACATATAAGAGTGGACATAACAACAAAGCTGGTTGTCATCCACCACACACAACACACAAAATTCACACACAACACAATTGTCCATAATGCATTCTTCCAGTAGGAAGGATATCGGTGCATTGTACACTACACCGAGGGTCCTATCCCTTCCACTAGTTTTCTGTGTCATTGGATCTACACCCCGCAACAACATTTGGGTAGCCAAGTTAGACCAACCCAAAAAGAAAAACATAAACTAACGAACAAAGCACCTAGACCGACGCCATGGCTCATAATGCCTGGAGTAACACCTACGCAACTAACAACTTAATGGGTTCACATTATCCCAGAGCGCCCAGTGTTTAAACTTGGGCTCTGATACCAAGCTGTCACGCCCCGCCGTGCGAACCCCAAAGGAACTAATAACAATGGAACAATTTTTTTTTTTTTAAGAATATAATGACATACTTAAGTATTATAACATAACAATGTATTAAGAGGCACAACTAGTTCCAATGGGGTACACGAAGTGACATGACTACACTAACCCATAACAACGATAATAAGATAACAATAATTAATCTATTCATTCCCATTTCATCATTTAAATATCCATTAAACAATAACCATATTAATGCCATATGCACATATGACAATACAAGTAATTATACAGATATAAAGTGTTACATATTTCGATAGATACAACATAACATAACCAACTATTACAAGTGATCGTTCCTAATTAAATACATGGCTTGCATATACATTACATCCAAATGATAGTAAAATACAATTGTCGGAACATACATCTCAATAACAACATATACAATTTACAAGGTCATCCCAACACACGTGGGAGACGATACATCAATAAATACATTACATCAGGAGTATATACATCTGTCTGGTACATAAGGACACTGGATCGTCAGCATCCACCAAAACCTGCAAGTAAAAGACACATCTGCAACAGAAGAGGGAACCCAATGGGGTGCGAAGCACGTTCCACCCAACCACCCCCGTGCTGAGAGTAGACAAGGAAGGGTCCCCGACCAAGCACGCCTAACAATAACAAAGACTAACTCCTAATAGACAACTTAACATCAAAGACCACTTAGAAACTCAACAACGACAAATCCAAAGGCACAACAACACCACTTCAGAACACGACAAGTCATAATCACAAGCATCAATGAAACTCAAGACAAAATATCAAAGACTACTTCCAACAATAACCAAAGACAAATCAATAAATCACTTAATCACAACAGACACAATATCACTTAACATCTACAATCACAAAGTCAATTACAACTACAAACACAATATCACTTAACACGAGGTTACAATGCTTCCAGAGAACAAAGATCATAAACATCGCACAATAACTGATCAACTGTCGACATAGGAAGAGTGTCATGCATAAATTGCCATGAGTTACCCTGGCTCAACCTTCCTAGGCTACCGGACCCCCATCCTGGGTTACCCTGGCTTGCCTCTACCGGCCGCCAGACCCTCACGCAAAACTATGCGTCCCACCTCATCTCGAGCCTTATCATTCACTTGCTTCCCGAGAGAGAGATCCTTTATCTTTATTAGTGTGAAAGCCCCCCCATTAATTCATTTAGATTATCACTTAATTAAACTCTAGGTAGGTTACCCTGGCGCCCCTTTGTGTGCCGGACCCCCACAAAGAGCCACTCTCCTATCGACAACACAACAAAGTACAATACCACAATAGTAACTAGACAACAAAACCTCTCCAATCCAAGGAGAAAATAAAACCAGGAACTCACTCCGAACACTGGAGGAACCAAATATGGAAACACACTCCTTCCAAAGGAGGTGCAAATCTTGTTACCCACTCCTATTTCCCAGGAGGCACAAATCCCCGTTCGTGGAAACCGGGTACAACATCATAGTACAATACATCAAGGCGATTCACAAAAGAACCTCTACACCAAACATCCCACTCTAGAGAACTTCTCTGGAAGACTTACATAAACCCTTAACTCTAATTGCGAGACAAGGAGAATAAAAGAACATGACAGAAAAGCATTCAATCTCTGGAAGTCCTTAACAAAAACTTAAACTCTTACGAAAGGGTAAGGTAAATCTAAGGTTCTCCCATATGACACAATAAAACAATGAAGAGATCACCACAATAGACTTAACGAATAACCTCAAGAAGACAATTACTTAAAAACAACTCTATAAAAACAATATTTCCAATACTCAATAATTTTGTCAAACAAATAAATCGACAATACGAGATTATTCAATTCAAACAAAACACATTGTTAAATTCAAATTCGCACAACTACATTAGTCATTGCGATTTTCTCAAAATTATGTTTTTACCTCGCAACCACAATTGTTCATACATAAATACTCATTTTATTAATATAATCTTTTTATGGAAAAAAACATATTTTATAAAACAAGATTCAAATTAAATCACATTTGAATATTAAATAATTTAAAATTTAATTAAATTCCAGTAAACATATATATATATATATATATATATATTAAATAATATATTTTAATTATATATTAATTAATAATATATATATATATTTATATATTTATACAAACCAAATATTAATAAAACAAATCGCATTAAATAAAAACTAAATTCAATTATAAATATTGACATATAAATTATATTATAACTAATTTCGAATGAAATCGAAATTCGAAATATATTAAATTAAATTAGATTTACAAATTTTAAATAAACATACGAAATTTAAAAAAAAAAAAAGGATTTTAACTTGGGAGGTGCGCCTCCATTGAGGAGGCTGCGTACCTCCCAATAGGGAGGCCGCGGCCTCCCCAATGGCCACGCACGGTAGCCAAGGGCTGTCGTGCCAGCAGCCCAAGTGGCTGCTGGGTACGGCAGTCCTTGACTGCCGCCGCCCTGCATACCACGCGACGGGGGGGGTTCAGGGTACGGCATGGCCGGCCCCTCCCCACCAAACATTATGTTTTATATATTTATTTATTTTTTTAAAAAAAATTGTTTATACATTATTATTTTATTTAATAACTTTTCTTATATATATTTCATTCCCAAAATTTCTGTGCACGGAAATCCGTGGCAAACAGATAAAAAAAATCATTTATTTTAATAAATATTTCGTACGACACTTATGACGAAAATAATATGAATGTAAACATATAAAAATAAAGAGAATGCACAGATTATTTACACAGTAAATTTTAAAATCTAATATATATATATATAATATATTTTAAAAATAACCTTATATATATATATATACAGAATTTCAACATAATCATCAAAATAAATTGTTTTCCTCACATACCCACTACAAATCAGGCAACCGATCACGAATAATAACAAAGAAAATATTTGTTTTAGTTGATGCATAAATATATATATATATATATATATATATATATATATATATATATTCACCCCTAAAATTTTAATAGAATAAAAGACAATCAATTTGGTATCAGAGACTATTAATTTTAAACCTACAAATTGCATCCGATAATAAAATGATTTTCATTCTCAAAACAATATTTTTCCCAATCATATTGTATTAACGAACTACAGAAGATTTAATTTAGTTTTCAATAGAAATCAATCAAGAATATAACGCAACCAAACAAAACCCTCTTTCAAACAAAATATCGATTTAAAGTATTACAGACATGATTCTCTTTACAGAACAAAAAGAATAATTAATAAATTTTATGGAACCTGGAGTCCTTCGTTCGGAGATGAATCCCTTCTGTAGCCCCCTCTCGATTTCCTCCTGCCTTCATCTTTTTCCTCGATCTTCTGCCTTCAACGTTCTTCCATACCTATCTTTTCTTTTCCAACCACAATAATAAATTTTTACCCAGAAAGACCTCCCAACCCCAAAACTATCTTTCTTATTTTTCTTTTCTAGATCCCCCAAAAAAAACAACAGAGCCCAAAAAACTTGTGTGTGAATAATTCTCTCATAAAAAAATAATAAATCACAATTAAAATCAATAAATCTTTTTCTGCTTTCTTTTCCAAAAAGCCCCCTCTCTTATTGGTTCTTTTTCAGCTTTTAAAAGCTCACATTTATCTAAAATTTTAATTGAAATAATTTATTTAAATTTAGATATTATCTTCACATAATTTCCTATTTTAATAAAAATAATAATATTTAATTACTCTCAACAATATTAATTTAATTATAATTATTTGCACTTTTAATTAATTAAATCACTTTTAATTTATTATATATTTAATTTTAACATTTTTCTAACTCTCAATTAAATCAAATAACAATGCAACATTAATTAATTATTTTATGCAATACGATTAATTAATTAAACACTAACCAAGAATAAAATAAATACTCAATAGAGAAACTACATACAAGGCAAAGACAAAACTTCAGTCATAACGCAACGACTCACAACAGACGACAGACTTGGGACGGGGACACTTCCAAACCTACTCCCTTTTTCAACTTTTACCCATTGGGTTAATTTATTGCTCGCCCTGTCCTGCCGAAGCAGGTGGAATCGAGACTTATTCCTGCAATCCTGCATCCAAATAAACATCAAGTAGCACATGTATATATATATATATAATCAAACATCCTATCATGAGAAGGAATTGCAGTGTAGCAGGGCACTTGTGAACGAGTGATGCTACACTGTCCTCTCACCTAATCTATTCTAACAATTATAATATCAATAATGAGCTAACATTTCTAACCAAATTGACATAAGATAACATGATATTAAACTACTGCATCTTAACTAATTATTAAACAATTGCATTATAAAATATTACTGAATTCAAATAACATGATCACCGTAGGATTATCACATCAACATATAAAAACATTAATGAAAATTTATTTGAATAAATAATAATCCAAATCAACACATCGAGTATCACAAATCATACTAATAATGCCACACGCAACAATTAACTAAACCCCGCATCCACACACACAAAACAACAATACAGACCATCACTGTCACAAAGCATCAATCAAAACCACATAAATGTCAAATCCAACAACACAAGAGAAACCAATAGTAGCAAATAGTATTAGAAATATGGGGGTATTACACTGCCTGTTACCTGATTAACAAGTCTCCTCCCTCAACTCTTGTTGTTAAGACGCCTATAGAGGCATGGTTGAGTCGTAAGCCTTCATTAAGACATCTTAGAGTTTTTGGTTGTGAGGCATATGCACATGTGCCAAAGGAGAAGCAAACAAAGTTGGAGAACAAGGTTGTGAAATGTATCTTCATTGTATATAGTTATGGTGTGAAAGGATACAAGCTTTGGGATCTTGTTGCACCAAAGGTAATATATAGTAGAAGTGTGATTTTTAGAGAAACTAAACCTTTTCTATTATATTGTAGCTAGAAAAATTAAACAGGAAGATGTGATTCAATTTCCTTCTACACTTGAGAAATTTGAATTGAGGCCCATGGATAGACAAGAAGTTGAGGAGATCTCATCTAGCTTTGAATGTTCATAAGAGGAGGAAGAACCTCCAACTCAGCTTGCTCATAGGTCTACAAGACATGGAAAACCACCTGAAAGGTATTCACTTAATTATTGGAGATGTATTTTTTCTTTGAATACTAACATGGATGAACCTAGATCTATAGAAGAGGCACTAGGTATGAATGATGCAAAATCATGGAAGGTTGCTATGGATGAAGAAATGGCATCTTTGAAAAAGAATGATACATGGGATATTGTACTATTTCCTGAAGGATGAAAACTTGTTGGTTGCAAATTGGTGTTCAAGAAAAAGATTGATTCAGATGGAGGTATTGAGAAGTACAAAGCAAGGTTGGTTGTGAAGGGTTACTCTCAAGTTGAGGGTGTTGATTATGGTGAGATATTTTCTCATGTTGCAAAAATGGTATCCATTAGATTTTTGCTTTCTATTGTTGTTGCTTATGATTTATAGGTTGAGCAAATGGATGTGAAAATTGTTTTCCTTCATGGTGATTTGGAGGAGGCTATTTATATGACATAGCCAGAGCACTATGTGGTGAAAGGTAAAAGTAAGTTGGTTTGTAAGTCCCACTGAAGTAAGGCACTCCTACTTCAGTATATATATCTACTTTTCACTTACTCTACTTCAGATATTTGTGTGGTACCTCAAATTATTCCTTGTGTTATCATAGTAATATGACCGAAGAAGAGATTTCCCTTTATATTCATGCTTATGTGGATTCAAAATGGGTAGGTGATGTTGATAGTAAATGATCCACCAATGCTTATATGTTTACATTATTTGGTGGTACGATTAGTTGGATGAGTAAGTGAAAAGTTATGGTTGCTTTGTCCACTACTGAAGTAGAGTATATAGTAGCTACTCATGCTTGTAAAGAAGCCATTTGTCTTAAAAGACTGTGTTCAGATATTGGAATAAAACAAGGTGCAATGACAATTTATTGTGACAATTAGAGTGCGATATGTCTAGCTAAGAACCCAACATTTCATGCTAGGACCAAGCACATTGATGTACAATATCATTTTATTAGAGATATGGTCGAATATGGCAGGGTGAAGCTGGTTAGGGTAGAGACTTTGATGAATGTTGATGATTCTTTAACTAAGCCTATGAGCACAGAGAAGTTCAGATGGTGTTCAGAGACTATGGGCCTTTCGACCCCTAGCAATTAAAGAGATGATTTTTACACCCTCACATTGCTCTTGCAAGGTGTTTGACAAGTGGGAGATTTGTTGGGAAAATGTGTCTTGATCTTGCAATTATATAAGTTTTATTGTTGATAGGATGTATATATATATATTTTTATATATATTTCCTAGTTACACCAATAGGTGTATACATTGGTAGCACAAAGTGAAATGTGAGCATGTTAACAAAAACTCCTAAATGGCTGACATACATTGAATAATGATATATTGTAAATTTGGACCATTCGTTATTAGGTTTTAGATCTAATGGCAGATATTTTTTTGGCATGTCTTGTTATAGAATGTTACCCTATTTTATGAGGGCATTGTATTACAGTTGTGGTAGTGTGAGGCTTTTTGAGATTCTAATAGCAATTGTGTTGTCTCTTGATCTCTGATGATGATACCCCTGTGAGAAGCTTGTTCTACAAGTATATTGTAATCTTTGTGATTTCTGAATAATATATTGGGTGGCTTTTGGAGTGGGATTTTTCTCTCGAAAGGGTTTTACCCACGTAAATCATTGTTCCATGGTATGCATGATATTTATGTTTATTCTTTTTATGTTTATGTAACTGTTAAATATATGTAAAGTTTTGTATTATTCTCCTCTCAAGATTAGTGTAGGAAGTTGTTATGCTACCTTAGCTTCCTTACAATCAATAGGTTGCTATCAATAAGGGAAATTACTTTAATTCTTTATATCCCTTAGATTCATTACAGTATTTCGTAGGGTGAAGATACTCATTGGTAATCCTCCATAACCTTCCTACCAATCTTGGTTGCATAATCTTTTGCAATCCCAAGGTATATCTTAATGAGTTGTTGGTTTGGGAGTTTTCAACCCCTGGGATGACTCTTCCTAGTCCCAAACTTAAACAAGTTTTAGGAATCTTGATTTCCCTTTTTGTTTCCCTTTTGTTCTTTTCCTCCTGCCATCTTGGCATAAGAAATTTTTAACCATTATCTTCAAAAAGGGTTTACACATTACTTACGTAATGAGTTCATAGGTTCTAGAGCTAAACCTGATAGCTCTGATACCATGTGTAACATGCCCATTATTCTACTCAGTAATTTTTCCTATGTTTTACCCGCAAGTGAATAGTTTATGCATCTAACCTTTACGAGAAATAAAAAAATTATTTTCCTTTGAATAATAAATGCACATTTGAAACATGTTTCAAACTTCTCATTGCATACAAAAGAATTCCTTTCATTAATTCAAATAATGATGATACATAATTTCCATATGACATTTACTTTTTACAATTCCCATTGAGATGGATACAAGTTTACATACATAGCTTTAACAAGCTTACAAAATATATATAGAGTACAAATGGTCCAGGAAGTACCCTTCAAATCTTGGTTGCTAATTGATAAGGACAATCATCACTCAAGAACTTTTCCACCAACCACGGACTTACTGTGGTTCCCCACACATCTACCTAACTGGTAAGATTTTCCTACCCTTTGATGAAGAGATTGGTTTGGTAACCTCATAACAACAACCTTTTTTGAGCTTGGTGTTGTGTCCTATACATTTCTAGAATTGACATTTAGTGGTTACAACTTACATTTATGAACATCCCTTGTCTAGTACGTAATCTTGAATCACATTGAAACCGACAGTGTAAACAGTGGCAACTTACACTACTTTGACCAAAGTATTCATCACCTAGAACTTAGAGTGTCGTCACATGTTCACCCACCTTCCTAGCTCGATTTGGTTTTATGACCATTCATACCTATACCCAAGTTACCCCCTTTCCCATAGATCAGACAAATCCCAGGAACAACCCACTTAACAACTCATAATCAAAATGAATCTACTACCAAGTATATTAAAATATATAAGTTATCCCATTTCCCATGGATCAGACAAATCCCAAGAATAACCTAATCAACCATATAGTATTCATTATTAATGTCACAACATCAAATGACTCTATTTCAAAAGGTATAATCTCAATAATAAATGTCTCTATTCAAGAGTATCACAACAATAAATGAATCCCATCAAAAGTATAATCACTTCAATAAATGACTTCAAAAATAAGTATAAACTTCAAAAATAAATCACCTCAATTGAAAGATATAAATAACAATCAAATGATTGATCAGTTCATATAGGTTAATCCCAACCTATGTGCTTCAATCAATAATCAAGTAAACATTCCAACCAAATAGGCTATTATCAACCTAGGGTTTCATTCGGAATTAAAGTAACAATCAAGTGATCAAAAGAGTAAAGATTATCAATATGGTTTGCATGAATTCATTTCCTATTGATGATAATATATCTAATATAGACAAACTACTTATAGTGTTGACATCTACGTATTGTATCAATACTTTGCATTCATACAAATTCCCATATATAGGGTACATACACATATAAGTAAAACCAATATGAAAGGTTTCTCCAACATAATAAACAACCAAGAATCATGCAAGCATGTACAATCATCACAACTTACTCAAAACCAATCCTTTCCAACATAGTAATCAAGACTATTTAACCTTTTCAACATAAATGATAAAGGTATAGAAACTAGCATGCCTATATAATGCTCCAATTGATTAAACTTCTTTCCTAGCTCTATTCCTCAAGCTTGCTTGATACTTCCTTCATGATCAACTTGATTTCCCTCTTCTAACTTCTCACTAACTCTCTCGATAATCTCAAATATGAAATAGCAAAACAACTCTCAACTCGCTAACTCAATAATTACAACAAAATAGCATCAAGATAATCAGAATGATAAGTGTAGTAATTGGTAGAATGAGTACCTCTATTCATATAAATTTGTGAGCAACCGAAGGATACAAACAAGTTAGTATTTATGCCACCTTTCTAACCTCATGCAAGGACTCATTAGTCTAACTCACAAGTTTGCAACACATCATAGTCCTCACCATTTAAATGGTTCAGCCGACTTGATATATGGGACAACAAGCTCAATACAAGTTTCCTAATTCAAATTCCTTTATAAAATACTGGCAAATTTGCACTTGACTAAGTCTAAACACTATTTGTAGGGTAATGCGTATTCAGAGTCTTATTTTAACTTCCAAACACTAGAAACTATGGCGCCACCTTCATATCACGACATTTTGACATATTCTCAGGTTTTAAAACAACATTTACTCCCTTCTAAAACGTTTTACACAGTAGCATAATCTCCTATGTTCTTTCTCTTTGTTTTACTTGGTCTTACCAAACATCATGTGTTGGTTTATATTCCACTTAAAGATGTGCTTTATGCTTTATGCGCTACATGCCATAATATGCAATTTTCTTCACATTGTTAGCAATAATATTTAGTGATATCTTATGTGCTTGCCTCTTACTCCATACTATGTGATGTATTAAACTCTTTATTTTATGTGCTATACCACTTTATTTACTTTTTGTTATTTTGCATTCTCTAACTTATGCACCCAAGTTACTTGTTGTGCATGTTTTCAAGACAGTTCATGTACAATAGCCTCCCTTTGTGTATATCAAAGCCTCCCTTAGTTAAAATATCATATATGGCTGCTATATAATAATGTGTCATGCTCTTTATAAAGCATTCTTAATAGAAATCAAACAATACATGGGATATATATATATATATATTATCATATTCATATGAATTATAAATGCATTACTTGTCGATTGAATACAAATATAAATATATATTAAATAACATATTTATATGTTTATTAAAATAATAATAATATATTATTACATATATATATATATATATATATATATATATATATATATATATATATATATATCTAATTATATACAATTTCCTTTTACAAGGATATCAATATATATGTACTTTAATACATGTATAAACATAATACTTATTTAAATTATGCATACATATTAATATATCTATATATATAAGATTAATATATATATATATATATATATATATATATAATTTCTTGCTTTTCTATCGACTATGATGATATATATACACATATTTAGTAATATAACATATTCATTCAAGTCTCAATCAATTCAAGATACTAGAATCACTTCTATATGTAAACTTGTATACACCCAATACAAAGACTCAATCAAACCAAGAACAATCAAGAACCAAAGACTAAAACCAAAGTCATTCAAATCACCCCAATCAAGAACATTCATAGAACAAGATCATAACCTCTCCTAAGTCATGCACAAACAAGACTAAAGACTACTTACCATTTCCCAAACTGGCTTGACTCAACTAACCCAATCTAGGGTCTGTGAGTGTGTGTATGCTCAGTTAGGCTCATTAGGGGTTACCAAACCAAGATCCTCTCCTGAGTGATACTTCCCCTCTCTTCCAGAAGTTTGAACCTTTTCTTGCATTCAACTTAGTACATTAGTTATCCGTTCTCATGAAATCCACTTGCATCATAAATTATTCACATCATTAAAGCATTAACACAATCATTTGCAATGTATATTTATACATTTAATTTTACTTTAGTATACAAAACATAAACATTCCTTTGAAAGAAATAACATCATAATACATATTCAGCATTTCATTCTCCTGTTTAAGCATATCAATGTCCTGATTAACATTTATCATCATATTTACTCACAGGGTAAAAGTAACTCGGTAACTAAGAGACATGGTGTAACATCTTAGTCCTTCACATTGGTTTGGAGGCTTTTTAGTCCTTCATTTTCCTTTCTCTCCTTTGGAGAGGAGTTTTTTCCATGTGGTTTTCTCATTTTCTCTAGTTGTGAGAAATTAAATTGTTTGTACATGTGTACCTTATTAGGCCTTGTTTGTCAAGACCCATCATGCATTATCGTTTTTATTTTTTTCAGCTACTCCCTAAGTTCATCTTTTAAAGGGGGTGTTAGAGTAACCATGCATTAGTTAATTAATTAAAAATTTAATTATTTATTAGGCTAACTTATTCTCATGCACTTAAGCTAAATTTAGGAGTGTTTTTTTTATGTTAACTAGAGAACTATTATAAGATCATTTTGCCTCATTGCATGAGATGTTGACACTTGTCATTATCTAATCCCTTTGTCATTTAGTTTTGCTCCTATATAGCACTCAACCCTCATTATATTATCTCTCTTGAACTTTTTATCTTTTTCTTGTTGAGGATATTTCATATTACTGTCTCTTGCATGGAAAGTGTCTTTGCTCATTGTTTGATCTTGCGGCTCATATTTTTCACAATTCTAACAGTGAATACCAATTAATCTATAAGATACACCTATTATAGGAATTAGTCATTAGCATGGTCCAATGACAACCTATTAACTGCTCCAGTATTAGATTTATTTCTAACATATGGAGGTCTTATAGCCATGTGCATAATCTACACATCATAGGGGTTCACAAGTATTGGTAAGTGGACCTAGATATGTATATCACAATCAAGTAATTCAAGAGTCTATACATAGAATCTTATAGGTATGGAGATGAATTTTACAAACACATAAGAATCACATTGAACCCACATGAGGCGGCCTCTACTCAACACATACATATAAACAAATACTAACTTATAAACTAAGATCAAACCCAATCACTTTATTCAAATTGTTAACCAAAATATACTATTCAAAATGCATTCTTTATTAGAAATATACACAATAAAATTATCCAAGCTTACTCAATAATACTTAAATAGTTTTTTTCCTACAGATGACATAAGAAATATGAAGGAATTCCATCCCAAGTTCAACCCAAAATAAGGAACATAACTATAACAAGTGAACCATCCCTAGCTAGTAAGAATACCCATTGTTTGCTCCATTAGATACTATTAGCCAAATTTTACATCATTATTAGATACGAGTTATCAAGTTTTCTTAACTCATTCATAACCATATAATACAAATTTCATCCTTAAACTAAAGCCTACTAAAGAGGGAAGGTCAAATAATTTTAGGAACAACCCCAAACCTTGGAGTTATCCTTTAAACCCTCCCCTACAAAATTGAGGTCATAGGGGCATCCTTCAACAAAGGACTGCCTACATACTTCCAAATAAGATCGAAGTCACATGTATTTCTCCTCACAAGGTCTCTCTACACTTGGAATTTCTAGATAGGAAATGCCTCCCCAAATTAATAAATAAGGGTAAATACAATCTTCCACCCAAGGGAAGTTAATTAAACCTTAGAAAACTAATATCATTTCTTCCTTACAAACTACCAAGGTTCTATACACATTAATATTTTCTTACACAAGAGAATAAGGGTTAACTAGGTTTTGTCAATAATACTACTATCCAAGATATATCTCTCTAGTCATAGATATCCAACTATACCTCAATACAAGGTTGTTAGGGAATATTGAATCAATCTAAGGATAGGACATTGGCAAACTGTGCATCCCTATCATAATCAAATAAGGCTCCATCCTAGATGGAACTTGAAAAGCATCAACAAGGCCACATAAAATTATCTGATACCTTGAAGGTTTACAACAATACTTATAAACTCTCCTTAAGTATGCTCCATATCTAAGTCACACCAAGAATATTTATAACAATATGTTCATTAGATCATCGTAGGAAGGTGTGTACACAATAATAACAATAATCTCAACTTTTAATTTTTTAGTTATATATGGTGCAATCCAATATTATTATAATTATATAGATCATGGTCTAGTTAGTATCCACACATTGTCATTTATATTAAATTTGACCTTAATGGTCAACAGTGACTTCATATCATTGTGATAGGTTTTCCTATCAACACTTATACTCAAAACTCAATTGAATAGGCCATGTAGCTATTTATCCAAAATTCATAACCACACAAAAGGGCTAATAGTCAATCCCCTATTATTAGTGAATCACCAAATATAGTAATCATTCACCACAATCAATGAATTGCCAAGGGTTGACGACCTATATCATTGATGATCCCACAAAAGGATCAATTCATTCCCTAGGTAAAGAATCTAAAATGAATCACGTTGTAACTAAAAATAATTGAGTATAGAACATATAATTATGAATATAACCAATTATCATGATATGTGGATACACATTCATCTAGCCCGAAATCCCTTTTTGAATTATTTTCTTTACAATATATAGATATGTAAAATTTAGAGAGAACATACATCAAACTACTTTTGTGAGGATTAAAATCCTACTTCTTGTTTTCTCACATAAAATGAACAAGTAATATTAATTTATACCTATTAGTTCATAGGTTGTGTGCTCCTATTTGTTAGTGAATATTTTCATAATTGATTATGTGAGTGATAATCATAGTGAACCCATCACCTGCCAATCAATAGATCTACTAGCATTTTTTTCAAGTTGGCCAATTAATGCAAAAATGAAGATCATTTAGTAAATGATAGCCATAAAGGAAGAGAATCATGAGCACCTTAGGATTATACATATTTTACAACTAGGAGGGGAAGAAAATTTCTAATTTTCAACATCTAGCACCCAACATGAGGACCAATTTAAATCATGAGAAGAGATTTACAAAGGATTATTACAAGGAGGTTGTCCAAGATATTATTTAGATGGCATTCACTATTCTTACTGGCTTTCCCTATAAATCTAGGAAATCCTTGTGGTCACAATTGCAAAAGTAGATATTTAGACCTTTCCCTCTTTTGTGATTGAAGAAATTCATCCCCAAAAGTAACTGCGAACTTGTCATCGACTATTCTTACCCTCCCCTCTTCACTCCTGCCTCTTAACTTCACCTTGTATGTAAAAAATTCCCTTCATCCTTTAAACTTAAAGGATGAATATAGTTGGTTCATAAGCTCTCCTTCAGGTGTAAGATGGAAGGAAGGATGTCATCAAAGTTTGTGGAGTTTGAATTTACTCCTACCAAATGTTTTTTCTTGAAAGTTTCTAAATCCTTTTTAATAAATTGATTTGTGCATATCTTGCAATCCTAGTATTCCGTGGAATTTTTTTGGAGGTATTCTTTCCAACCTATTTTGCCTCATCCATGCTTCCATATTTTTCATACCTATATGGTCAAGCAATCATCAACCCCTTATTTTTCCTTCATAATTTTCGTGTATATGTAGTCTTTGATGGATGCCCATACTTCTATCAAGACACTCATTCCTTCACCATCTCCTACTATCCTTAAATAATTAAATCTATAGAGCGATGTCATACCTATATCGACGATGTTCTAGGTGATTCCAAGCCACCCATACACATCATAAATATATCATTTTCAATTTAATCCCCACAAAAGCAAGCCCATAATGTAGCAAATGGAGCTACCAATCCTTCTTCTTGGACTATGCAACCCATGCCTCATTAATTCAACTCCATCGACTCTATTTTTATTTTTAATTTCCCATTCACTTAAATGTGGGATGTGGCAATCACATTGTTCTATGAACTTGATAATTGTTCAAGTATAATTGTAATAAATTAATAAATAAATTGCTTTTCAATTTATTTTCATATAACAACATTGATATTAAAATTGCAATTTTATTTTGAACACGTGGATGTTAGACCTTCCACACCCAGACACATAGGTGGTAGTAGTCATTACTCATATTTCACAAAGATGTGTTAGTATTTTTTAATCATCATGAGGTGTAGATAATAAGGTATGTAATATATGTAAACAAATTTAATGTGGAGTATGCGTAAATTATATTATTTTGTTATAATAACCTTGCTCTTGTTTTAATTTGATCACTTCAATAAATACTTCTCCCTGTCTTTTGAAAAAAACATAGAGCTGAGAATTTTTACAAGGATAACATCTCCTATGCCTCTTATATAGATATGATTTAATAATATAAATGCCATTATGAATTTATTATCTTAACTTAATTTATTGCAAATAAATAGCATTCATATTTATTCTAAATTATTTTTATATGCTTGACATGGGAAGAGGTGATAACTTTAGTTCATGTACCTAACTCTCAAATCAAGATAAAAAAATAAAGGTTGATTTTAAATAATTATAAATATTTTGGTAAGTGTGTTTACTAAAAGATAGAGGAAAATAATAAGGAACAATGTATAAAATAAGATTCCTACTCTATGCCTAGTTACACCTATGTTAGGGAAAATATATGTAAAAATAAATAAAGAGGAATATTTCTTACCAAACAATAACTTGTTGACAAGGTGTTGGGCTGAAAATTATTAGTTGATCATTGATGATGAATGTTGGTTTCTCAATCCAACATGACTTTGTTTCTTCAAATTCCTCTTCTTAAAATGGAGTTTTGATTGGTCAATTATATATTTTAGATAGGAGTAATGGGTATATAAAATTAAATTTTATATAGTGGAGGGACAGGGTCAATCTATATGTAAGGAAAATGATAGATTGAAAATTAGAACTTTATGATTAGTGTACATGATTAGGGAAAATATTAGAAAGATATGGAGAGTGGAGATTGAAAAAGGGGTTTGAGAGTTGTGCAAAAATGAATATTTTATTTTAAACAAAGTGGTGGAGGAATGTGCAAATGATTAATTAGTTGACTAAAATTGATTTGTTTATTCAACTACTGATGAGGGGGATTTTAGATAAATTAAATAAATATTATGTATTTATTTAATTTATGGGAGAATGTTGGGGAAATGATTGATTTAATTAAATAAATGTGAATTATCCAAATTAAGGTTGGAAAATTGAAAGAAATATTGAATTGGTTAAATTTAATTGAATATATAAAATAATCATGAAGAATTGGTTAAATTCAATTAATGTTAGAAGAAAGGTTATCTTCATTAATAAAATAATCATGAATTATTTAATTAACATTAGGAGAAAAATTGGTGTTAGAAGCAAATATTTGGGGTAGATCTAACTTGTGGTAATAACATAAATACAATAATACATATTAGGTGTTTTTATTTTTCCCCTCTTTGAGTTGATGATGCTACTAGTAGTAATATCATTTCAAAGAGATTAGATATAAGAATTTAGTGGGATAGAATTGGTAGTATAAAACTCTAGTCATTTAGAAAGAATGAGATTAGAAGGTAGGTTAGGGATGCACCCTCAAGAGAGTAGGAGTATTTGATAGGACTTGATTGGTCTCTTGAAAGGTTAACCAAGTTCAAAGAGAGGAAGGATGGATGGGGTTGGAAGAGATAGAAAGTATGGGGAGATGGTTAGACATAGGAAGGTCGGGATACAAGGAAATGAAGAAATAATATAATAATAATTAAAACAATAGTATGAGGTGAGGATAAAATTAATGATACACAAGATGAGAAGGATGGTGGATTTTATGATGATTTGATGTGATGGAAGCTAAATGTAGTACATGATAAAATATGGCGAGCAATTCAAAATTGTTAGAGCATTAGATATTATGCACTAGGGATAAGGACCATGGTGATGACATGTCATATACATGAGATACTAACCTCTAATTAGGGATATGAACTATTTCACCATGGTGGGGAGGGCCATGATGACATGGGTTAGGAAGTGCCTTAAGAACCAACTCACAAATATAATCCACAAATGAAATACATACAAGCAAGAAAGTAAGCACAAATGAAAAATAATATTTTGCCCCTAATTAAAGTTGAAATCTAATGATTGGTTGATTTGATGGTGATGATATAATTGTTAATGTGGGAATAATATAGCGAAATAAAAATGCCAATATTAGGAATGATATATCCCATACAATAATTTGAAACTAGACAAGGTTTAGATTTTAGCTAAACCAAGGACATGACTTATGGATGCATGTGTATATGTTTTGGGATGCTTGGATAGATTCAAAAATATTGTTGTGTGTGCTAGGTGCTAGGCATAGGATCTCAATCATGGAGTTTTGGGGATCTAGAATATAGGATTGTGAACCTTGTGTTAATATTGGATTTGTTGTATTCTACATTTAGGATTGAGGTTCAAATTTCTAAGGAGAAAACCCATTATAGAACCAAGGTGAAGGTGTTGGATGGATGGAAGGATGTGATAATGGATAGTGATGAGGGATGGGTTATGAGAAGGAAAAGGGAAGGGGATGTAGGTTATGGTTTCCACGGACTATGTCACATAGGAATTCCATGCCCCCACTTGAGATATGCCACTCATTTATTATGATATGCTTAGATATATTAAATGATTACTAAAATAATGTTTCAATATATTGCCCACTTCCTAATAAAGGTCAGAAGTGGGAATGAGGATCTAAGTATAATGGCATGGGTATGTATATGTGATGAATGGGATAATACAATGGTATGATATGGATGAATGGATAATTTATTTGAAGGATGGATGGGGTGAGTGGGTGGAAGAAGAATCCCCCCAAGGAATTTTTCATCATGATACTTACCCAAGGTGCCACAAGGATGGTTTTCATTATTGGACACTTATTTATCTTTAGCATTTTTATTTTGATTTTTGATTTTTATTTTTTTTGGATTCAATTGTTTGCTTCCATGGTAAGTTGAGAATATCCCATTTTGAAGTTACTTCATGTGGATCATATTATGAGTTTTTATATTTATGGATTTCAATGATTGTTAAGTTAGCTTCTCCTAGGGTGCTACCAAGTACAATAGAGTGGGAAGTAGGTTGGATGAAGGATGTAGGGTTATTATGCTAAGGGTTGGATGAAAGAGATGTAGTGAGGGAAGTATGTGGGATGATATACTAGGATGGGAGAAAAAGGGATTGATGGAAGAATATGATTATGGAGGCATGAGTAAACAAAATTAGGACCAAAAATTTTACACACCATGATATGTTATGAGATTGACTTTTTTGTTGGATGTGATGGTGGATTTTGGGTTTTTTAATTTAGAGATTTATAGGATTAATGAATCATAAATGTTTATGCTCTTGGATGGTGAGACTTTAAATTTTGGATCAAATAATTTTAATGCTAGGTTTAGGGACCAAAATGAATTTTATGTTGTATTTAATGATATTATTTCTTAGATATATAGGTTTATTAGATTTGAAATCATCAAATTTCAGGGTCCAAGTGAAGTTTAAATTTATACACTTTAAGGATACTGGAACACTAAATTTTAGCTTTATATTGATGGATTTTTATTTTTAGTTCCATGAATTTTTAAGACTAAATTTTGGAATTGAAATGAACTTTATATTTTGGGGCCTTTGGCCTTTGAAATTATTGGGATTGAGAAATTTTGGGCATAGGAATTTTAGGTGTTGGGATTATTTCCTTGAGATATGCTAATGTGTCCAATTCTATTTCAAAGTAAATCTATGGTCCCTTAGGTAAGTATAATATCGAAGTCACATGAAGGCAACAATATCTTCATCATTGTGGAATAAGTCAAATGGTGTGTGACTTTGTTGGCCAAAGGTGATGAGTTAAGAAGGTGGATGGTTAAGGATGTTGATGTGGTCAATGAAAGGGTTGGTGATGTGGTGATAAGGTTGATGAAAGGATTGGTCATAGAAATGATGAGGGCAATGAAAGGATTGGTCATAGAAATGATAAGGGCAAGGAAAGGGTTGGTGGAAACAAGTTCCTTGGATGAATGATAGGGGAAACCCATTTTTATTTTGGGAGAAGTTACACTAACACTTGTAGGATGTCCTTAATGTCCTTTCTCAACCCATTAGGACATTTATATATGATGCCTTGGAATCCTTGGTTTGCATAAACATGAACGGTTTCAAGGATTCCTTGTTCATGAAGGCCTAATATTTTACCTTAATAGTTCATGATTCTACACATTTAATTTGTGATGGGAGATGTTACTCTAAAAACAAGACATAAATCTATAATTATATAGTTGGGAGTGTAGACACCTAAAATTGTTCGAACGTATCACACATCTTGATTTCACCTTTTAACATCATTTCCTCATAATCACCTAATTCCTCAATTTAATTAAATAATTTCTAATTATTTGATTAAACTCATCATTTTCTTCTATTAATTGAATAATTAATGTTATTTGATTAATTCATCATTTTATCTTTTTTGTTAATAATTCCCCTTGATTGAATAATTTTGAATTATTTAATTAAATTCAATTTTTCCATCTTCCATCATGATTAAATAATTTTTATTATTTAATTAAATCTATTTTTTCTTCAATCTCACCTGATTAAATAATTTTTTAATTATTTAATTAAAAATCCTAATTTCTTCTCATCCTCACAATTAAATAATTTTCATAATTATTTAATTCCCTAATTTTCCTCCAACTTGAAAAAAAAATATTCCTTTTTCAAAAGAGAATATTCCCTTTTCAAAATATATTTTCCCTCCAAAATATCTAAATGACATTCCCTCCAAAAGGAATATTCCATAATTTAAATTCAAATTCAAATTTGAATTATTATTTTCCCTCTAAGACATCTTTAACCAATTTTCCGTGAAAATAAGAATATTTTGGGCTCTCATTCAATTTCATCCATTGATCTCTTTTTTTTCCTCTCGACTGTCGATCTTGAGATTCAATCTCCACCATTGATCAAATATCTGCAAATCTATAAAACAAGTCATTTCCTCATCAAAATAATTCACAATCTTCATGAGCTTGAGCATTCATTGTTTTTGAGAAAATTGAGCATCAACTGTGAGTCGCATTTATCAATCCTATCTTTTGCAATCATGGGTTATGCTTAATAGAGCAATCCACACATTTGGAGCGTAATTCCCCAATGGGATTGAAGGTTTGCATGTATTTTTAGATCTAATTGTTTTGAATTGTGTTTTCATTGCTTGTAATTAAATATTTTATGACATCATTTGCTAAATTTCATTGAGTATGGACTTATATGACTAATTTTTTATGGTTTTTTAGTGTTTTGTACCTTAATGGCTTGATTTATGCTTTTTGCAACTAGCCCATATTTCCCCTATGACATTTTGGCATGCCTAGTGGGACCCATGTCCCAGAATTAACATTTTTTGATGTTTTTGTAGACCTACAGGTTACAAAGGTGCTTTTGCAGCCACATGACTTTTCATGCAGTGACTCCTTTGTCATAACTCGACACATATGAAAATTATAGCGTTGCTTTTGCTTTCCTATGAGTGTTTGATTAGTTTTCTCTATTTTTTCTACATGTTTTTTACAACGACATTTTGGATTGTCATTCGACATATTTTTTAGAACTCAACACTTTTTTTTCTCTCCTCTCAGAAAGGGGACATTTTATCTCATCATACTGTGGTTAATATAACCATGTTTTCATCAATTAGTTGATAACAAAATATTCACTCAACTATTTTTTGGCGACTCCACTGGGGATCTCAACACGCAACCATGAGCCTCATGCATTTGGTTGAAGTACACCAGTACCTTATTTTTTATAATTTTTTTGTTGTTGTTGATCCATATTTCTTGTCAAGTTTGTAATCTGGCAGAACAAAGTTATACATGTTGTAGAAGGGCTCAAGGACTCATTGATCCTATATTTGAATTGTTACAAAAGCATAACTTTGATCTTTTTATTGCACATACGAGGACACTTCTTCAGCATACAAGGAGTTTTCCTCCTACCAATGCAAGATATCCTATACCAAACAAAGCTTCCAATGCTCGTAGGGCCCTGTCTATTACACCACTTCAAAGGTTTGTTATCCCTCCATTCAACCTAGGAAAAATTGTTGCTTAAGGTCCATGGGGAAATGCGTTTAGGCCATTCAATTTGGCACCATCATCACATGAACTTCCTCATAGATCATGAAAGAACTTTCCCAAGTTCTACGGGAATGGAAAACAACATCTAAATGAGCACATTGCCACATTTTATATTCCATGCAGAGTCCTTGGAGTAGAACATGAAGATCTATTTGTGAGGTTGTTTGTGGAAACTCTCCAAGGAGTAACTGTTGATTGGTTTTATCGTCTCTCAATTGGAAGTATTACTAGTTGGGCTACACTTCGAACCAAATTTGAAGAGAGGTTCAAAACAGCAGAAGATGCTCGTGTTGTTGGCTCAGCTCACTCAAATGAAAAAGGAACCACATGAATCCATGCATGAATTCGTGGCCAAGTTCAATAAGTTGAAGAAAAAAATCCCAAATATTGCTCAGTCAATAGTTGAAAACTTGAAATGTTTTTTTTATCAATACTCAATCTTGAGATGAGTTTTCTTCTATGAAGGGAGGCCACAGTTGATCTTGCAGGTGCTCAAAGTTTGGCTACCGAAGTAGAGGATGATCTAATGCTTGCGAGGAAAATAAGGAAAGCTTCAAATAGGTGTAAAGGATAGTCCTCTTTGGCCTCACCCTCTACTAACACCATGGATCCTATGGTGCAAAAGCTAGCTAATGAATTGTTGGCTCTTAAGAAGCATATGTCTCAAAGATTGTCTATTCCCTCCTACAAGGATATTCCAAGGAGAACATAGCCAAATTCTTCTAACTATCCCACCAATGTTGAAAGGAATCAAAACCATAACAGACTTCCCCCACCACAAGCAAGGCTTACACTAGAGGCACCACCTATAAATGCAGTGCAATGGGTTTTTATGAATCTGAACAAGATGATCTTCCACAATCAGAGTATGTCTCAGAGGATGGTATTAATCTCTCATAAAGGAGGAAGCAAAGATAGCTGGAAACTCTAACATCAGGTTTCTGAAATATGAAGAAGAGGCTAAACAAGAAGAAGAGACATATGGCAAGTCTTGTGTTTTTTTCACCTGCTCTCAAAAATAGTTGAATCATCAATAGGAGGTTGATGGAACTAATTTAAAGGATTACCCATATCTGGAAATCATAATTTCTAAGAGGGGGACCCATTTACCAATTCAACCAAAGGACATAGCGAGAAATAAACAAGTACGCTAAATCATCCTGCCACTTCTTCTATATCTAGAACCAGTGTATCAAATCTAAAACCCCAACGTAAAAATCCCTTGTCTTCTCTAGTGAACCCTTACCAAGCTTTTGATATTATAGATCATGCCAAGAAGACTAAAATCCAAATTTTTGAGGTTGAGTATCTCCAAGCTAACCCCGAACAATTTGAGAGACAAGCCAAGTTTGTCAAAAGAAATGTAACTCATTCTAGTCAAGACTCTTCCCAAAATGCACCTGTTGCTCATAAACAAAGGCCTACATAAAGAAATCTCATTGCAACTCAATTTGTTCCTAGGAAAATGTAACCTTTCTATATTACCTTACTAGTCAATGGCCATAAACTTAGTAACTATGTCATTGATTCAGGTGCTTTTGATAATGTGATGCCAGCCAAAGTAGCTAATTCTTTGGGATTAATGTTGACAAAGACTTTTGGCCAGTTATTTTCTATGGAAACCAAGCAAGTTCCCCTCATAGGGAAAATCAAAGATGCTCAATTTGCATTTGTTTCTTTCCCTGATAAGAAGATAAAGATGAAGATTCTTGTAGCTAATGTCCCAACTTCATATGGAATAGTGTTGGGACAAAATTTATACAAGGATGTTGGTGGTGAGATCAACATGGATTGGTATGAAGCCAGAATACCTGCCAAAGCTGTTTTGCAAAAGCTTCTTCCAAAAAGGGAAGCTAAGTACACCATGACAAAATCCGGGGATCCAAAAGCTTGGATTCCTTTTGAGTCTTCTGGAATGGGCACTAATTTCTTGATGACTAATGAAGTTCCTAAGTTTTTGGATGATGATTCAAGTGAAGGTCAAGTAAGTGATGACTCATCCTCTTCAAGTGAAGAGATTCTAGATTTCAAAACTGTCAACATAGGAAGTTCAAATGATATTTGGACTTTGGAGTTTGATGGCAATTGTTCTCCCATTGGATCTAGGGCAAGGATAGTTCTCATATCCCCAAAATGGAAGATTCCCCTTTTCTTTCAAGTTGTAATTTTACAACACTAACAATACTGCTAAATATGAGGCCTTTTTGTTAGGAATGGATGTTTCACGGAACAAAGGAATCAAAAATCTTCATGTGCAAGGCGATGTTGAACAGGATTGTCAGGTGAGAAATCTATACCAAACAAAGAATGAAAGGCTAAGGCATTACCACAATCGTGTTTGGGATTGCGTAGAATATTTTGATGTTTTTGACATATTTGTTGTTCTAAGGGAATATAATGACATGGAAGATTCTTTGGTTGCATCAGCCACTCTCGTGATTCCTCATAATGATTTCCAGGGAACTAAGTATAGAATTGTGTTGATATTTCAACCTAGTGTTCCTGACAATTCCAACCATTGGAAAATATTCAACGATGATAATCAAATTATTTCCTTTTTGGAAAAGGAAGAAAATTTTAGTGATCTATATTTTGAAGGGAGTGACTCTACTCTTTGAGAATCAATTGCTGAAGTAGATCAGGAAATTGGTGAGGAGATCCTACAACTAAAAGGGAATAAAATTCCCAAAGGATTAGTCTCCATAGAGAAATTTTTTGATAACCATGATTGCTATATCAAATGAAAACAACAATCTAGATCAAATTCATCAACAAAGGTTGAAAAAATCAATCTGGGAATAGAACATGATCCCAAAATGGTGAATATTGGGAAATATTTCTCATTAGAGGAAAGGAAAAAGTTTGTAACACTTTTGTGGCAATACATTGATGTGTTGGCCTATTCATATAATGACTTGAAGTCTTTTCATCAAAAATAAGTTCAACATGAGATTCCTATCAAGTCAAGTTCTCTACCTCATAAGCAAAAACAAAGGCAATACAACCTGAAAATCTCAGGTACCATTCTTGTTGAGATCCAAAAAATGTTGAATGCTAGAATTATTTTTCCTATCCATCATTCAACATGGATAGATAATATTTTTTTTGTAAGAAAGAAGAATGGAGAAATCCACATTTGTGTAGATTTATGTAATTTGAATTAGTCGTCACTGAAAGATAATTTACCCACTGCTTGCAATGGATCAGGTTCTACAAACAATGATAGATTCATAAATGTTGTATATGTTAGATGGCTTCTCAAGATACAACCAAGTGGAAGTAAGTGAAGAAGATCAACACAAGACCACCTTCACTACTCCATGGGGCATTTTTTCATATCATAGAATGCCTTTTGGATTGATCAATACCAGTGCCACTTTTCAAAGGGTGATGGACCTAGCTTTTCGTGATGAAATCGGTAAGTTTATTGTAGTTTATCTTGATGATTTGACTGTCTTTTCCAAGGATCATCAAGATCATTATCATCGTTTGCAGCAAGTTCTTGAAAGGTTTCGCAAACATGGTATCTCACTTAATCCCAAGAAATCTATTTTTGGGGTTACTGAAGGTAAGCTTCTTGGGCACATAGTGTCTAAGGAAGGGATCAAGATCAATCCTGAGCTAGTAAAATCTATCCAGAAACTTACCCTACCTTCAAGTAAGACAACAGTACATTCCTTCTTTAGGAAGGTAAATTTCTTGTAGAGATTTGTTCCAAATTTTCCAGAGAAGACTCATCATATCGTGGATATGATGAAAGGAAAATCAATCTTTCATTGGAGTGCAGAAGGGAAAGTTTCTTTCCACGACATAAAAGAGGCAATTTCTCATGCTCTGATCTTAGTCTATCCAGACTGTACCAAAGACTTCATCATGTACAACTATGCCTTGGAGCATACTCTATCTGTCATCTTGGTGCAACAAAACAAAGAAGGGATTGAATCTCCAATATATTTCATGAGTTTTCCTCTGAAGACTCACAAACACAAGTACTCACTGATAGAGAAATAGGCTTATGTTGTCGTAAAGGCAGTTAAGCACTTCAAGTATTATATTCTTGATTCACGTATTATTGAACTAGTGTCTGATACAATAGTCAATTCCATCTTGACTCAACAAGAATTTTGGAGTAAGAAAGGTAATTGGATTGCTAAGATCCAAGAGTATGACATGGAAATTAAGCCCACCAAGCTAGTTTGTGGGAAGGGTTTATGTCAGTTGATTGCATACAACAAACCAAAAGAGATATGTGATGATGAGGAAGCGAATACCAAAGAACTTCTCACAGTCTTGTTTGTAAGCACAACGATTGAGTGGTATTCTAACATTGCACACTTCCTCGCATATGGAGAGTGTCCTAAGCCTTTTTCCGTATAAAGAGAAACAGACAATTAAGCTTAAAGCTACAAACTTTGTTCTTTGGGATAATGGTTTGTATAAGAGAAGCATTGACAGAACTTTTTTGTGATGTGTGGACAAAGCACGACAAGGAAAGTTGTTGGAATCTTTTCACAGTTTAGCATGTAGGGGACATTTCTCAGCTCCAATTACAGCTCACAAAATTTTGAGAGCAGAGTACTAATGGCCCACACTTTTCAGGATGCATACAACTGGGTATGTAGGTGTGAATTGTGCCAGTAGTTTATAGGGAAACCCAAATTATCAACTCTACCCCTCAAGCCAGTGGCGATTGAAGAACCCTTTCAGCAATGGGGTATTGATTTCATTGGTGCAATGAATCCACAATCAAGTGCAAGACATATTTATGTTCTCACAACTACCAATTATTTCACCAAGTGGGTGGAACCCATTTTTGTAAAACATGCTACTTTAGAAGTGGTTTGTAACTTCCTCAAGGAAAATATTATCTCAAGGTTTGGGGTTCCTAACAAGATAGTAGTAGACAAATTTACTTGTTTCTCATCTCATGAGATAACAGAATTTATTTTTGAATATGGAATCATTCTTGCTCATTCTTCTAACTATTACCCCCAAGGGAATGGTCAAGCCAAGTCAAGCAACAAGAATCTGGTCACCATATTCAAAAATTTGGTCAATGAGAATCAAAGATCCTGGCATAAGGCATTGTATGATACGTTATGGGTAGATCACATCACTCCTAAACAAGCAATTGGCATTGCTCAATTTCAACTCTTGTATGGTCTTAATGTAAAGATACCTATCGCATTGGATTTGACTACTCTAAGGTTGGCTAAGGCAATTGAGGATGAAACTTTTGATAGTTCCATTGATAAGTGTGTTATATTTCTTGTTGAACTTGAGGAACAACATGTAAAGGTGGTGGATCATATTGTAGAACACCGAAGTCAAGAATCTTTTTGACAAGAAAGAAAAATCTCAAGATTTCCCAACTGGAGATCTAGTTTTGTTATGGGATAAGAGAAGAGAACCGAAAGGGATGCATGGAAAAATTGATTCTTTGTGGATATGTCCTTTCACAATTCACCAAATTTGTGATAAAAATAGTTTTCTTTTGGCATACCAAGATGGAACACCTTTTCTGCTACTCCATAGCGGACAACATCTGAAGTTGTTCACTCAATGAAGTGATAGATAAGTTTGTACATTTTTGTATAGTTATGTGTTTTTTTGTTTTGTCGCCTGACTCTATAGCCCAAAGGATGGATGAAGTCACTTAGAGTTCCAGTATTCTTCTCCCTTCGATCATTTCAAAGAATGATCGAAGGAAGCTCCCCAATAGAGTTGCCAAAAAATTATTGGGTGAATATTTTGTTATCAACTAACTAATGACAAAATGGTTATATCAACCATAGTATGATGAGATATAATCTCCCCTTTCTAAGAGGAAAGATTTTATCTCATCATACTGTGATTGATATAACCATTTTGTCATCAATTAGTTGATAAAAAGTATTCACCCAATAGGTTTTATGTCTGCAAGTTTTTACAATGGCATGTTTGACTGTAGTTCGATGCTTTTGTCAAAACCCAACACTTCTGTCTTTTGTTACAACAATGTGTTTGAAAGTATAACTCAACATATTTGCTTATTTTAGGGTTTCAAAAAATATTTTGAATTCTTTCATTCCTAAACCTAATGTGGGCCTATTTTCATAAGCTAACATTTATGCAACATGCGGCATATACTAGGAAAATACAAATTAAAAAACTACTAACCTTTGGTTTTATAGGGTTTTCATTAATTTAGGTTCACATTTCATTTAACGTTCTAAAATTAACCCACAAATTTTACATTTCTTTTGGTGCTTAAAAAGAACCTACAACTTACACATTTCAATTTGGGTTTAAAAATTGGACAAGCAACTTGCACATTTGAATTTGGTGTTTTAAAATTGAACCCACATTTTGAATTTTGGTGTGCTAAAATGAACTCTATGTTGTGTTTGGTAGGTTAGTGATTGTGTATGATCTTTCCTTGCAATTCGTGTGATCTTGGAAATCAAAATCACAATTAACTTGCAATTTTTGTTTGTACACGAGTGTGACTGTATGTGTATGCTCTCTCATCGCGACTCTTAAGAATGATCTTGGGGATCAAAATCAACGTCATTACCATTTAATTGAAGGAGGCATGTTTGGGGATTAATACCTCAAGGTTTACCTCAATCACATTTTCAGGCAGGGTATATAAAGGGGGAGAATGAAATTTGTACCCCAAGGTGTGGCATGCGTCTTTCAAGCCAAGCCTCATGACCCTCAGTCCATCGAGACATGTATAGGTGATGAGAAGAGGGGAGACCCCCCTTGACTCAGGCATAACGGATGGGCTCACTATTCATTGATCGCCCAATACGAACCTTGTTATTTAATAGCCTTTAAGGCTTTTTAGCCATTAGCCTAGAATGTTGCAACATATAGTATCATGCATGAAGCAACTCACCATGTACTTCCCCTTGTTGAGGTGACCAATATTCCTTGATTAGGAGCTTATCTTTTTCAAGGTGTGAAGCTGCAAAGGTGGTACAGGACCTTCGTATAATCTAGTCACCCATTCATTGTGGAGGTATTTGCTCTGACAGATGGGCTTATTCCAAATTAAGACACCCAATCTAACTACTAGCTAGGTTGTGTATCTATGGTGTGTCTTTATTGTTCAAATACTTGTGACACCAATTAGCCTGCTATTATTGAAGAAGACATGAAAATTCTACCTATGAATCCTTGGAGTCAGTCCTATTTAAACAAAAATCATGTATAATAAAAACCCATATATTTTATTTCCAATACTTCGAATGGCAGGGAAATGAACATAAATTATGGATTTTATAGGTGTGTCACTGTGTTTCCTTGTGTGTGTGGTAGGTTGTGTGGTGTGGAGGGCTCTGGCATGGTGAGCTATTAGCACTCACTATGGCCACTACTGAAATGGCTCATCTTTCGTCACCCAAAATCAACACCACATGTCATCCTTTTTTATGTGGAAAGATTATCAATTTCATTGAAAAGGCTCGTTGCTACTTTCAACTGTGATGATGTTGCGACGCTAGGTTTTATTAAGGTGGATGTGGGTCAAACTGGTCTAGGGGAAGCAGAATTACCAAGATCAAATGTGTGAATCAGGGAGGATTTTGTTAATGAAATTTCTAAAGTTGTCCCTGATGAAAGGCTTTGCATGTTTTTGCACTACCTCTCATTGTTGTTTGTGTATAATGGTGAGTAGGTGATGTAAAAGGTAGAAATGTTTGAAGAAGGCGATGATGTCTGCAAAAGAAGCTTTAATGATGAACCTGTGTTTGGCTCACAAGGAGAATGACATGGCGTACAAGGAGCTATAGGAGGTTAGAGCATAGTGATGCAACATTGGGAAAGTGGTGGAAAACCTCAGGGTCACTCACTACCATGGTATTTTGGAGGCTTCAAACATCCTCACTACTCTGGGGAAAATTATGTGTGCATGGTTCCTTCGTAATGATAAATGCTTGGCTCAACAAGCTCCCTGATGTGGTTCATTGGATGGCAAGGCTCAACAGGGTGCTAACAAGGTGCCTCTTCATGAACTGAATGGTTGGGGAATGACATCAAGTGGTGGTGTGGGTTGCTAGGGATTTTTTGAGAGAGACATCTCATTTATATGATAGGTTTGAGGTTTCGTATGGCATTCTCTTAACTAAAAAGTAAAAAAGATACACAAAGTTAAACTAAGGAAAAAAGGATAACTCTAGATATGGCTGAATGGAGACCAAAAATCTAGCTATTCCAAAAAATATAATTAAATTATATGAACACAAAATCTCATTCAACATTATAAACTCAAGTAAAAATAGATAATAATAGCAAGATATTGCTCAAATATAAGAAAAATAATATTTGTGCAAGGTTTTAAGCTTACGATCTTAATTCTTCAACTTCCAACAAGTAGAAATAAAGGATGGATAAAAGAAAATAATGTTTACATAAGGGAAAATGAGATCCTTGAAAAGATATTACAATTTAGAATAAGAATGTAGACAACAACAATTTAGTATGAATGACATAAAGTTCATTTGTATTCCTTGCATTTAAAAATTTGAGAGTTCAATTCATTTAGAAAAGAATTTTTGTACAATATATGTGTGAAAATATCTTCCAATAGAAAGAAAAGAGAGATAACCCAAAAAAAAAAATATCAAAGGAGAAGCTAGAAAAAAAATATATCATTTCTTTACAATATGATATCCTTCACATAACCTTTCATCTGTAATTCCTTCTTGAAAAGTTAAATTAAAAAAAAATCCTTTTTATTTCATTATAAGAACAAAGTTTACTTTTTAGTTATTACAAAATCACTTTTAAAATAAAAGATTATTGTTATTAAATATTATTCTAAAACTCCTTATCCTTTTTCCTCATTTTCATTGTTGATTACATCTTTTGTTATAACTTTGGATTCTGAGGAAGCTATTTAGGATTTGTAATTCTTGAAATTTGTTATTGTCGATGCAATTGCTATCATTTGGTATAGAGGTACTATTGAGTTGTATTTTTTCATGTTGATAAAGTCTCACTAATTTCTTCAATCATTTTATCTATATCAAAAACATTTCTTCAAAAAGTTATCAAAGTGGCAAACATGTTATTTAACTTTTTATGGCAATACCATCAAATAGTATCTTTTCCAAATAGCTCCTCTAAAACCATAACCGTAAAAAAATTCTTCATAGTAGACACAATAACCAAATTGGTTTCATCCTCTTTAAGGATATCAACATTAACAAACAAGCAATTAGCTCAAATATACATCGATATTGAATCACATAATTTGATTAATCTTTTGAATTCAGTCATAGACTACTTCAAAACCATTAAATTCCACTATATACCTTTATAACACTTTATTGAAATATTTTCTTCAAGATTAATAAAATCTTGCTCAAAAACCAAAATATTTACATCAATCTTTATAATTTCTTGTAGATCTCTAACTATTAATTGTAACTATATCCTCTTTCCTCACAACTTGAAATTCAATTTCAACTTGTTTTTTCTTATTCAAGATTTTCTCATACAATTTCATGGATTCCTCAATATAAACAAGATCGTTGAACGTAATTCTATCAACCAAGGATTTAGCCACCTTGCCATAAACTTGATATTTTCTTATTTTTTTCCATGATTCCAGTACTTATTCCTCATGGTGTTGTACTAAAAGATGTTAATGGCAAAAATTTGAGGGGTTGTGTGAAGGTGTCGATAATGGATTTAATTTAAGTTAATGTCCTTACCTACTCTTCAAGTTTCTCCATTGTTTCCTTTTCCTTTTTAGTTCTTCCCACCAATTTGGAAATAGACATGTGGCAATTATGAATATCACCTCCATGTTTTGATGGGCCAAGGTCTACTTATGTGATATTACAATATATTTTAGTTATTTTCTTCTTCATTCTTGTCTACCATGGGATCCATTATTTCCACATATTGATTACTAGAAGAGGAATCGACCATCAACCTAAAAGTAGTGTGAGTTTTCTTTGGTTGAGGTGTCATCTATAGCAACCTTGCTACTACATCAAAGTTAGGATCAACAATTTGGGTAGGTTTCCTCTTTTTGGAAACCACCTCATTAAGTCATGGTGATGAGGATGGTACTAGTCAAGATTTGGGTCTAGAGAAAGAATAACATGTAATGGGTGGTAGAGTGGTCTTAGGGACCATGTCAACATCTTCATTACTAGGTGGTGGTGAAGGTATAGGAGAAGGTGGAGGAGGAGGAGATGGTGAAGAAACTAAAGATGATGAAGGGAAGAAAGAAAGGGAAATGACATGTGGTTGCTCATTAGTGGAAACTTCAGAGCTACCCTCTTCTCTTTGAGTTGATGACCTATTTACTCCAATTTCTTCTTGGACTCATGGCTTCCTCCTTCATATGTATTCTTTAATTTTATCCCTTTCTTAGGGTCTTTTTTATCACCTCCCCGACCCATAGTAGACCTAGACCTAGTGGAGTATGTTTTATAATGGGTGATTTGGATGAAAATCCAACATTCTTTTTCCTCCTTGATGTGTTATCTTTTGTGAGTGGTATGGTGGCAATGTGCTCTTAATTCTTGATCTCAATCATTATTTTGTCTTTTACATCACAAAATTTGTTCTTTTCTAGAAATCGGTCATTTATTTATTAGTCCAATCGATAGAAATGAGTGATTACATTTGTATGGTAGATATGTAAACTTGATCTAATATATCAGAGCCATCATCCTCTATATCATCTACTTCCCATTCAATCTTGAAAGCTCCATTTTTAGCCTCATCCAATCTCACTTTCTAACTTCAAATTCATTTTTACAATCCTCCTAGTAATCTTCTAAATGGGGAATTTAAACACATGATGGCTCAAGATGTAGATGATAGCTAACATTGACTATCAAAACAGATTATTTTCACATAGAAATGTAAGTTATTTTTTTCCAATGATGTCTCAATGTTTAGGGTGTTCAAAGAAGATTGGCAATTATAATATCTCTTATCCAAAGGAAAGGTCTACCTAACATTCTCCCTTTCTTTACAATTCTTATTTACTAATCCCATCTAATTGCATACCTCAATGGGGGAAAGGTTATTACTTACATAGTGAGGCATCTTGTAAGGATTATCATCAAAGACATCTATTTTAATATATGTGAATCTCAGATATTGGATAAAATAACTACCAAACTAAGTTATTAAACTTGCAACTTCACGAGAGATCATGAGCTCAATATTTCCATCAAGATCTCACATTAAACATTATGAAGGCATCATTAACCCATCTAAATTCTTTGTTACTAATTTCTAATTAGAGTTATGGGTAGAAACCATAAATTTGCATTGTCTTAACATATACTTGGATTTGCTCCTATCCTTTGCCTTCGATGATTCAAAATATCAACTCCTCCCTAATTGAATGATCGACCATGGTGTGTTATTGGGTGGTTTTTTTCCCCCTTTGACGCATGGTGGTTCTCCCCCTTCGGTGTGTGGTGCTCCTCTCCCTCTGATGCAGGCTCCCTTGTCTATTCACCATGGTGGTGTCTCGGGTGTCATTGTGCCTATGTCTCCACTTAGGGTTGGCTCAATTTCTATTTTTGGTGGTGGATATTTCTTATGCCCCCTATGATGTCTTCTACTATTAGTGATAACTAAAACTTTTCTCATGTGGTTAGTAATGGTATTGCTCATGCATTGAGGGAGGAAACTCATCCTGTTCCTTGTGCAAAATCATCCCTGATGGTGGTTTATGATTAGGATGTGGTGGAAAATGAGAACTACAATTGTATGGGTCTAGTGTGCAAATTCCACAACCTTTGTCCTTCTCTTCTTGACCTTCACATTGGGTGTTAGATTCTCAACGATCTCTTATGGAAGGTAAGATTGAGCTCTTTTCCTATGCCAAAGTTTTTTCCATTGCCTCTTTTGCATCCTTTGAGGATAAGAATTTGATGTTGGGTAGGTTGTGGGCTTAGGGAGAGCACTCTCTCTCAATAAATCCTTGGCCAACTTCCTTTAACCCTATTACTAAGCCACTAAATGTGCATCCGATGTGGGTTAGACTTTCGAGCCTCCTCCTCCTATTTTGGGAGGTCTCATGTTATGAGGCCACAGACAACTCCATTGGTTGCTTCTAGAAAGTTGATGATTCCACTTCCTACATGGAGTATACTTTTTCTCGCATTCTAGTGGATATTAACATCTCCAAGCCTCTTTCTAGGGATGTGATTTTGATGGTTGGTTGGACTCAAACTCTTGATTATGAGGGTCTCCTCTTTAGATGTCATCATTGTTTTTCCATCAATCACTTGGCTATGGATTGTCTTCTCACATCGTAAGTGTACTGCTACTTAATGGAAGAATGCTTATGAATCTCTGTTAGATGACTCCTCATATGATGATGACGAGTCATTAGCTTCTAGTGTATCTTGGATGTGTCCTTCAAACCATACTAGGGGTTTGTAATGGAGTGAATTTGCACCCCTAGGAAAATTCCCCATTTAATTTCTCTTACCTTAGAAAATGTAAACCTGATAATGCAATTTCATTGCTACCACCTCGCTCACTCCACCTGGCCACGTCTTTTCGTGTCGGTGGAGGAATCTTTGTTGGGGATGTGCACGCATCGCACGGATGTCTATGCGTCGCGCTATCATCCTGACAAGATTCCTACTTTGGAATCCGCAAAGGCGTTACACTTCTCCATTAATCGCAATGCATAACATCTCTTGCTTCCTTGATCGACAAAAAATGGGTCTTGTGCCTCCCTTTTGCTAGTTCAAATCTATCACTTCACATTCATTCACTCTCTCTTGATCACTCCAATCTCTCTTGCTCAATTCTTACTCTCTCACTTTCTAATCTCATTCCACAACTTCTACACTACTCTTTGTTGGTTGCAAGCTACTGGTTTTGGCTCTTACACTACGTCCTTGTTGCAACAACGCCACCATTGGAGACTCTCAATCTTCTTCCTTCCACCACTTGCCTTGAGTGCTCGTAGCTGCGAAGGTGGTATTGTTCATTATTGCTGCATCGTCTTGTTTATCAAGTAGTATACAAGTTGTTTGTGTTATTTATTTTTCTTCTACTTTCCTTTATTGCTTTCTACACTTTGTGGCTATCTGGCTATCCGTGGAGGTGGGATCACCAAAGTAGGGGACTAACTGAGGCAATCCTCTAAAACAACCCCAACATTTTTTCGTCTTTGTGCATGTAGGTGGTACTTTTCTAGTGGAGCTCTTCAAGGATTCAACTCATGGGTGAAAAGGCACGTTTTCTCACCTTCCTTGTCATTTTCACAATAATTTAGTCCTTAGTCTCCTTTTATCATATTCTTGTTTTTGTCTTTTTTATTCTCTATCAAAATATAAACATTGCATGGTCAGATAGTAAGTAGATTTTCCTGTGGATTTTGCTTGCTTTTTGGACCTCTGTTCGTACAGACACCAACGTGTCCCTAAGACAGTAGCGCGCCACACTGGAGTTCGAGATTTTCATTGTCATCCTCAGATAGTGAGTTGTTTAGGAAATTGGCTCTTCTGACCCCGTGAACATTCAGCTTTAGCAAAAGGAAAGCGACAAAGCTATTTTCACTTCCTTTTCAGCCTTAGCACCTTGTCCTTTTTTATTCACTTAGAAAACCTGAGGTAGTTTAGGCAGCCTGATCCTTAGGGCTCTTTTGTGACCTAGAGTCCTGAGGGTGATAGGTCCCCCTTCTCTACAAGACCCTCTTACCCCAACCCCATAGCTCATTTTTTCAATAGTTTCAAATCAACCCCTAGCTACTCGTGTGGTGGAAGGTCACCTTTTGCCTTGTCACTCTATGGCTCTCTCTTAACACATTGATGGGATCTCTATGGAGGAATCACCCCTACTTCCCCTTGTTTTGATAATTTGGAAGATAATTTCTCTTGGACTATTGTAAGAAGGAAGAAACATCCTCTTAAATCACTTTCTCAAACTCATGCTCATGTGTCGGGTGACAAGTCAATCTATTCTAGGCCCTGCATTGTTTAAGTGGAACCCTTGAGGTCCCAACTATTTCATACATTTGTTGTTGTGCTAGGCAACATGGTTGCAACTATACCTCTCTTTTAGTTGTGTTATTTCTTTGTTGTTTTTGGCCAAATTGGGCTTGTTTTGCCATATTTTTTGGCAACCTTTGTAAATGGTTGAGAACCTTGTTTGTTGCTTAATCTAATCAAACAAATATACTTGTTGTGTTTGCAAATTGAGTCATGCCTTCATACTTGTAATTTCAAAGAAGAGATAAGAAGACATGTAAAAATATTGATTCCTTTGGAATTTTAACAATTGATTGCACAAATTGTTACTTTTTAATTTTCCCCAATCAATAAATTGTGAACCATAACCAATGACAATACCAAATTACCACATCCAATATTCAAAAGTGTTGGTTTCTTTATTCCCCATTTTATTAGGGTGATTATGTTAGAAATATCTTCTTTGAAATGTGACCTCTACAAATTCTTCGAAATTTACCCTTCTTTAACACCTTTAACCAGATAAACTAGTGTCTTTCTTTTCGTGAAAGAAGAAATCCCAGATTCTTACATCTACAATTCAATACTCATTCCTTTGGAGTTATCTGAAAGTCATATTGATGGGTCATCCAATTTTGCTACAAGCTAATCATTGGTAGTTCTTATTTCTCTCTGGTATTTGAGTTGTAGTGTCTCATGCAAGCTAGAACCACATTTGTGCATTGGATGGCAATTGGGAAGCAACTCACATGAGCTAGGCCACTTGAAAACTTCCCTCTACCATTAGAGCCTTGAGGTTCCATTGCATCGTTCCCCAAACACATTGGGCAAAATGACAACAAGAGAGAGAATTTTGTTTGGGAATGAGCACCAGCTATGGTGGATGCAGTTCATTAAGATGTAATTTCAACAATAAAGAACTCTAAATTTAGCAGCAGGCAGGTAGCAAGGATTTTGAATAGAATACTTGATGCACAACGTAATTGAAATAACATAGTAGAGAATGTGTAGCCCTCCCTCGCAGCGTGGCTCGTGGTTGATTGAGGAATTGTAGAAAACTGGTAGCAGCAACAATTTTTAGTTCGCTTTGTAGAGCTCTTTCATTTGAACAAGTGGTACCCATGAACTCTTTTAATAACTTTAGATCGACTTTTTTTTAGATGCATCGAACTTTATTGATATTTTGAAAGTTTAGGAAATTAAAAATTTCTGAAATGCCAATGTCATCTTCTGAATTACAAATCATGATCCTTTTTAATAGTCGTAGGAGATTTTGAAAACTTTGAACCATTATCAGTGATTCCACAATTTTTACAAACTCGTGAACCAATCGATGCTTGCAATCTGAAACTTCTTTAGCAGAGATTTTCATCAACTTGGAACTCTTTCGGCATTTCGGTGATTTCCTTATATCACGAAGCTATCGACGACAACTATTGTTAACATTCCATCAGGAATTTGAGCCACAAGAGAACTTTGTCAACAATTTCAAAGGTTTGAAAACCTCTGATGTTTCACTTATCATCACTTTCTTTTGAAATGAGCACCAGGTGGAAAAAAATATAACTTAGAAAACATCAACGAAATAACCTTTAAGGGTTTCGGGGTTTTCGCAAGCTTATGAAAGTGAATAAAGTTTGGAAAAACTCAAGATTGTCAACAAGGATGGATAACCCTAAAAAATTTAGGACTTTAAGATCTTCGAGTTTCATTTCCATCGAGATTTCTTCAAAACTGACTTTACAGGCAAAATTTATAAGATTTAAATTTTTTTATTTATTGCAATTATTTTTTCAAATCTTGGTCATGATGATTAGAAAAAAATTTGACCATAAAATTGTATTTTTAAGTTTATTTATTAGTATTGAATTATTTTGTTTTGTAGTTATATCATACAGTGTGTTTTTTTTCCATTATGAACAAATATTAATGAGGCGCTAAAGAATATTTAAAGTTGAAAGCTTCAATAAAATCTTTGCTCATTAATTACAATAGAATCTTTACTAATTAATTCACAAATTATGTAAGATAAATTTTAATTGTTAGTTGAGATGGCCTAATAAGAAATGAGTTTTAAGTATTTGAAAATTGAAATAAATAAACAACATAAGAAGGATGTCAAATTTCTACATCCTAAATTTTAAAATATTCATTGTATTTTAGAGTTTCAAAGCCTTGATATCAAAAACGTAAATTATATGGATACTTGTTCCATGATAGTTTGTGTTTTTATATACTTGAATAATTCTTTCTATTACCCTAGAATTATATTCCTATATATTTGAGTAGAGTAGGCCTAAGGTAGGTACTGAAAGAAGAGGGAAATGAATGGTCAAAAAATATACTTTCGAACTCTTAAAATGTAATATAACAAATCTATTTTTGTAATATATTTAAATTTATATAAATATTTCCAAAATTTAATAGGATGGAAATATCTAGTTTTCCAAGCCTGATTACACTTTAAAAGTTGATTTCCCTCTACTTTGCAAGAAAAAACCCTCTAGCTCTTTAATGTCATATTCATCAAAAAAATTAAAAGATGTTTCTCTCCATTCTCAAAGCCTTAACCAACAAGAAAAACCTTGCCTTCTCTTGAAACATGCACACCCCCAAGAACCTTACTCTACTAAAACCCTAAACTTACACCTCGTATTATTTTCATTTAAACCTACAAAAGAAAAAAAATTACCTACTAATATACAAAGTAGGGTTTCATGACAAATCATAAATAGCTTGAGAGAAATTCTTGGAAGCAAAAGTGAAGGATGGGAAGCAAGGAGAGTTTTATGTTTAGAAATTGGAGGGATTGCATCATTTAGGTAGTTTAAATCATTTTCTACTTTTTAATTTTGTTAGTAATATTGACACAATTAATACAACAAATGCAGTAAAAATAATTATTTACGAAAAAAAAGTAAGATTTTTATAACTTTTTAACTTTTGAAAGAAAATGCCTCAAAAGCTCATTTAGCTTGATTTAGCTTGATTTGAGTAACAAGATGAGCTTATACATCAATTGATTTTCTAGCTTTTGTAAGAATAAAAAAAAAGAGTTTATGCAACATCAACACTAGGAAATGACTTTGAAAATATGGAAAAAGAAAACAAGTTTATGAAATAGAAGATGATTCGACAAAAATATTACATCAATGAATCAATGTGATATTCCCAATGACAACATTTTTTAAAAATTAGAGGAAAACAAAATTAACGCACAAGTGCAAACAAGATATAAGTGGCTAAAACTTTGAAAAGAAGTTGAACACAATATGTACAATAAGAGACGTAAAAGACTTTGAAAGTTGTTTTGATTTTTCTTTTACCATGTGCTGTTAACTAGATAGATTAGGCATTATATATGTGATGGGATCAATTACAAAATTAGAAGCTTTTTGTTCTTGAAAGAAAAAACGTATTGCATTTTTTCTTTCAACATAGATGATGTGAATTATATTTGAACATGGGAAAATGAAGATATGCAAATTGTTTTGATTCTGAGTTGTAAGCTCTTGAATATTCTTTGAATGATGAAAATAAGTGAACTTGCTTCTAACAATAAGACAATTTAGAAAATAAAAGTCATTCAACTTATTTTAAATTTTACAAATTTACATCTAATGACCAAGTTTAATCATTATTTTAACAATGACATTAGATTTTTCAATCTTAAAAAAATTTAGAATATTTCTCTCAATCAAACCAAATTTAAAATCTTTGAAACATCTTAGCTTCCTCTTATTAATCATTTTAGTATCATTTGATTCCTTTCTTGTTAAGAGCACAAAGAATATTTGATTTTATCATGTTTATAAGAATATTTTATCCGAAATTCTAATTTCCAATCCAAGCTTTAGTATCATGATCTATTGTAACTAACAATCATTTTGCCTAATAACAATTTGAATTTGTATTTTAGATTTATAACCATTACACTATGTTAAAGTACAACCATTTCAATTTAAAAAAATGTATGAAATTTACATTTCCTTTTCAAGTTCACAAAATTAAATTTTATTATATACAAGCAACCGCTTAAATGAGTAAAAGGTGATGGAAAAGACAACATCTTGATAAAGCAAAATTTAATCGAAATGTTCAATTCATTATCCATATTTATGAATTATACTGTGTAAAAAAATAGATTGTGCTTTACCATTTCTATATTATATTATTTTTTATTTTGGCATTTGTGTATAACCATTTATTTTTATTTGTATCCAAAATATAAATTCATTTTTTAAGAAAATTCACTCGAAAAGTTTTTTTATAAATGATGAAATCCTCAAAAAGTTTCTATAAATGATGAAATTGTCAAAAGTGCAAAACTGCCCTTTGTAGCAAGAATATAGACAAATTATATTGTACATGCACTAAAATAGATCCTATATAACCATTATATATTGTCCAATCTTTTTCAACAAACTATAGAATAGAACATTTGGAAAATCTCTGTACAATCATTATATTAAACCTAACAGCTAGTGTTGATTTGTCCAGACCTTAATGAGAACCGTATAGCAATTATTTTCTTCATGTAAATGCAATGTATATGTTTAAGTAAATCTGTACACAATGTTGAAATTTTATCACCTAAATTTTAGAAACTGATTTATAATAAAATTGTAAGTTTATTTTAGTAGTATCTTGATCTTGCATTATATTCTATGGCGTTCATTAAATTCAAATCTCATAAACTTTCTAACATTTGAGGTGTACTCAATCCAATGCTTTGCTTGTTCATTAACAAAATTTTACATCAAGAACAAACAGGAGGATTCAAATATTCATGATGATCTTATATATAAAGTCAAATATTATGTATATTCACTGTCTATTCATATTGATTTTTCCCTTATAAATTGAATTTTTCATAAATGGTGACTTGCATCTATGCGGCATCATCACAATAATATTGCATTCAACACTACTTTCGCATATGCGAGGATGACATGAAAAATAAAAACACCACTCCCTGTTTCAGCAAAATTGAGTCGATTTTCAACCAAAGTGCAAGATACAGGATCATTAGACAACTGAAAGAAACTCAAACCTCGATTCTTTGAAAACCTTTAGTTAGGCGCACCTTCTTTGAAAGGAATAACTGTAGAAAATCACTCCCTAACACTTCAAATTTACACAAGTGTGGGACTACGTGACAGGTATTTATATTTTCCCACAAATAACCTATATTAAAAAATGCCTCAAAAGAGATATTCCATCGCATTCTCCTAAAACTTACCGGTTTTCTGACATAGTCAATTAGTCCAACAAAGAAAGTTGAAATGGGTATTCGTAGATCACACTTGGGTTCCCAATTTCAGAAATCTTGACTTATAATTATAATGCTCTCCGACGTGTCGATAACCTAGTATGTGCTTTAATATGCTAGCATTAGTCTTATTTGCATCTCTTAAATAATTATGTTGGCAACGAGTCACTTCACTCTACATTTTAATGGTGATTTGATTAACTGAGTAGAAAATAAAATCCCACACTCGAGGTTTATTTTAGTGCCATTAATTGAAGGGACATGGGCATATACAAAAATGTTTGTACGTGGTTAGTAGCAAGCCATGGGCCCGAAAAAGATTGATATATATGTGCGTTTGTAGCTCTTTCCAAAAAAATCACTGCTTAAATGCAAATTATTGGCTCAATATTAAGTATAAGATTTTGTTGGTTACAACACGAAAGCTTGAAAATATTTCAACCTCAATTTTTTGTGAAAATGAATTCCACCTATAATTTATTATGAGAGGGAGTTACTGACACGAAAGTAAACAATGATGATCGAAATGAGTATGGTGTGCCAGTGACTCAAACAAAAAATTAGGCTTAGAGCCAAAAGAATAAAGTATGGAAATATTTACCATATTTGAAATGTAGGTGAATTATTGTCAAAATTTCAAAAACCAAATAGATTGCTTTGGATTAATCTTAATTTCCACTGCCATGTAAAACATTGCAGACTAATAAAACAGAGCATTTAAAACATAAAAGTGTTTACAGTAAATATTAAACAGAAAAAACTCTAATCATAAATTTTACCCCTACTCCCACTACCCCATTCTTCTTAGTGGGGTTTGCCTGTTGTTGCCTCTATCGTAGAAACATGTCACAATGCTTGATAAATGCATTGCCATTCAGGATTCATGTTTGCAAATCAAGCATAACAATCAAAATCCCGTATCCAATGGCTGCTTTGTCGCATGTCCTGTAGAATCTCAGGACAGCTTCATTTGAGGCAAATACAATTAGTGTAAGGTTGAACTTCCATAAATCTCTTCCTTTGGTCTTAATAAATGAAGGTGACACTTACTCTTGAAATACATATTCATGTATCTAGAATACAAACATTTTAATTAAAAGTTTACAGGATAAAAAAACTCATCCAATGATACACTTAGAGACATGATAATGCAACTGCAGAACAGCTTACACAGGATCCTCTCAGGATACCGTGAAGAAAATCAATTCTTCGATGTTGTACCCTACAACCGAATTCAAAAATGCACCTTTTCGATAGCCTGCCATTAGTTAAATTGAAAATAAAGTCCGAGAAAATCTATAAATCCAACATTATTGCAATGAAGTAATCTGAACAAGAATTAAAGATCATATACAACAAGCTCTACAGAATCACTCTCACTGCTCTTATGTTATGCATGGGGTCAATCTGCTCCCTGTTGCAGTGGACAGATGTACACATTCAATCAATACCAGCTGAATCCAGTTCACTGTTTTGTACACAATATATTTGACGAATATTGCCAGAAGCTGTCAAAGAAACATTTTGAGTTAAAAACTTGTAAAACACAAAACAACAATGTACAAATCATGCATAACAGACCCAAAGTAACTCAAGAGAGATTTTAAAAGTAACAAAATCCAAGAAAGGATTCCCTGTGCGCAGTTCCCTAAAAAATAATGGAACCAACCTTTTGTGCAAAATTCCTTTAAAAAACATGGGAACTAATCTGTTATGCAAAATTGTAACCTCTTTTTTAAAATGAGAATTATTTTTTTAAGTTTTTTGTAGTCTTTTTAATATTTATTTCCAAGCTTTTATATATATATATATATATTTGTTTGTTTTTCAATTTGTTATTCATGTTTTTAACTTAGTCTAGGGTTACATTTTTTTTCATTACTTTTATAAGTTTAATAAGTAATGGTAGCCTAGTTCAATTATTGTATTTTTTAAATTTTCAATTTCCTTATATTTGTTTATTTTAAAACATGTAGGTACAGCATATAGGTATAGATTTTGATGGATGATTGTTCTACTAAATGGACCAAGAGTTGGCAAGGACCTTCAAATTTGACCCATCACCACCTTTTTGATGACATTTTAAAATGATCGAGCAGCTTTGTGGAGGCACAGGTTATCTTTGGCATTGTTACGAGTGTCAGAGCAATTGCCTGCCAAGGCATCAAAGCTTGTGGTGGGTGAGCAAACAACAATTGCTAAAGGGGCAATTTTTTGCTTATATCAAAGAACAAGAGAAAACAAATATTGTAGTAAAGGATCCTAATATTGCTTATATCAAAATCTCATCCTTTGGCAAGAAAGGATCCTACAAGCAGTGTTACAAGATTGGTCGAGACTCGGTGAGTCCTAAGGCAAGCAAGCCTAACCAAGGTCCAAGGACTTGTGACCTAGGTACCCAACAAGTCTGATCAGCTGTTGGAGTCAGTGAGCCCTGATGGGTAGACTCAGCCACAGCAGGGAATTCAATAAAATAAAAGTAAAAGAAAAAAATAAAAAACTTAAAATCTATTCACTTAAAATGAACGCAGACACTCTAAAAGCACTCATTTCATCCACAAGCACAAGGATGAGAAAAAAACAGAATTGGAGCCAAAATCAGATGCTATAGAAGAAAAAACCAACACACAAGTTGAGCAACAAATATTACCTGAATATCCTTTGGGCGGGTTTGTAGCAGCCCTTGGTGCACCTAAAGGAGTCTACAGAGCATTTGGGAGAGCCCACCATTTTGGAGCTGCCCCACATAGATTGAAGCAAGACTGAAGAGGTAATTTTGTATTATGAATTTTTTTTCTGTTTTTGTTTTCTTATTGTCTTCTACATTTTTTTTTTTTAATTAGGTTCATGGAACAAAGAACAAACCTAGCTATTTTTAACTTCTTTTAATAACCAAACCTAAGCTTCTTCTTTTTTTTCTTTCTATTTTATAGCTGCAAACCATAACTGTTTTTACTTTTATAGATTCTCCTAGAAGTGGCTGCAAGATATGTTGTAGGGGTTACAATTCACAGTTTGCACTGAATCACTGCCCTCAAGTTGGGCAGTTTCTTCCTTCGCTTCCTGCATAGTCATGTTGGTAACCTGACCTTTTCCGCCCTATCTTTCTCTCATGACTAGAAAGTTGTGGGTCATAGGCCCTCAGTGTCATGGGAATCAAAGTATATTTCCAAAATTCTTGTAGCACATTCTAAGGCATTCTTGTTGTTGAAAACAATGTCCTGCACTCCAAATGCCTCTAGCACTAAAGTTGTCTTCCCTGCCTTGAAGAAGAGGTTATCAGCATATGCCATCTGCCTCACCTGCTAAAAAGCAACAATTCTTGTGGGAACATGCCTGCGCAACCTATATGGCAGAATTGTTGCTCCAAAGACTAATGTATGTGCAATTAAGTTTAATCAACAATCTCCCCAAATGTGGTCAAGATTCTGGAAGATAGCAAAACTGCAAAGGTTTAAGAAAACCCTTGGCCACACTTGTAAACCTTGGCCTCTTAGTTCCATACAGCTTTCAGAACAAAGTTGTAACAAGCAACCCTCAAACATAGCACTAGAAGCTCTGGCACGAGGCTTGTCCATGTGGACACTCCAGAGTTGGACAAGGTTCTGAATATTCAGCTGGAGGTACTCAACCATGAACTATCTCTTAGTTTCCAAATCTTCAGGCCACTGCTTCACAATTCTGAAGAGATGTAAGTAGCACAAAACTAAATAGCAATTGAACTTCTTTTGTGATGTTGAGGTCTTATAAAAAGACAAACTCTTCATCAATCACCTCTGCCAAGTTTTGGCACAGTTTTTGTACATGTTAAGACTCTGAGAGTTTAGGTTTTTTTGTCTCAGTCCTGTGTTCTCGAGGCTCTCTTCTAAGCTGTCTCTAATCAAGATCATATCATTCTCTTGTTTTGGCTGTCTTTGACTCCTTGTTTACCAAGATTTGGTCTTTGTTTAAATCTCCTGGCAAGGTAAATTGGTTTGTCTACATCTTGTTTCCATGTCATGTTTCAAACTTTTGAAAGTCAGTTATCTTGGTTTGGCACAGGCTGTGCTTTGCCTGGGTTGAAGCTGTCTTCCCAGGGTGATATAATTGTTCGCCAAGTGTTAGCATGTTGGGACCTTTGTGATATTTCTCTAAGTTACAGAGTTATGCCAGGTGATGTCATCGCAATGATTTTCACCCCAGTTGCCAAATGTTGCTTTTGCACAGACTTGAGGTTTCTGGTGAGTTCAAATTTATAAACTGTCACAAGTAAATAATCTTCGCACAAAGTTTGCAGCATTATGAGGTTCCCTCCAGCAGGATTTCAGACCCAAAGTGTCTCTGACATTTGGTTTACCAGGAGGTTTGCATCTGAGTTTCACCAACTGGATGTTACATTGTTCCGAGAGAATGGTGGAGCTGAATTGACATTGAGTTCCAGTTTACTTTGACTTCAGATTAAATGTTTCTCCGCATCCCCTTGTTATCTCTTCATGCCCAGGCTACCCAAATGTTGACTCAGAAGTTAAGTTGTTATTTCTTCTAGGTTTTAGTGGTTTGCATCCAAGGAGTATATGGCTTTTTAAGTCCACAAGCTCTGAATTGTGTCATAGATGAAAAGGAATTATGTACCTAGTTTGATAATATCTATGGTCCGGTTTTGTTTTGTGTCATTGAGTGCAATTTTTCACCTCGATTTTCTCAGATAGGGAATTGGATTCAAGGAGATCATCAATTTCTCCTTTATTGGGTTGTTTGCATTCAAGTTTAGTATGGTTTCTTCAAGAGATTGCTTTCTAGCTGGACATCACAGTGGAGGTATAATCCAATATTGACTAGTTGACTACAGCAATGTTTGTTTGGCCATGGTGATAACTAGTTAATCAAGGAAGGGGTTGCTGAAAATCAGGTTATGTCCCAGGGATAGTGTGATTGGGTGATAAGTGTTGACTACTCATGCTCCTGTGGTTTTCAGCGGCCTTTGGTTTCATTTGTTGTGCCCTGCGTCAAGTGCCCCTGTGGATCTGAAGTTATTCAAAAGTTTTTATTGAAGTTTCTCATCCAGGTTTGGGAAGAAATGCTAATTTCATCTAAGGTATGAAGAAACCCGGAATACCTACGAGATCTCACCACATTATGCCATCCTGTACCATGGTACTTTTCGGTGGAGAAATGAGATGAAAGGTGTTTCAGTTTAAAGGGTCCAAAATCTTTTCCGATCTGAAATGCTTTTGAATCGTGGTTTGTTATAAGTTTGAGTTCAGTTGCTACTGCTGTGAAGTCTGGGTATTCTTTCTTGAATCCCCAGACCCCAGTTAGAATTAATCTCGGTATAATGTATTTCACTCCAAATGTGCCTTGCACAAAATTTTCAAACTTTATGGCATGTTTGTACTCCAAAGGAATTACAGACCCGAAGGGATTCGATAATCTGGTTTTGAGGAAGTTCAGATTCAGGTTTCAATGTCTTTGTGTCTGAGTGCTTTTTTATGGTTTTCCAAGTATGAAGTTTGTTCAAATCATACTAACACTACAGTTCACACTTGATTTTTCTTTTCATCCAAGGTTGTAAAATTTTAACATTAGGTGACTCTGAAGCTATCCTGGGTCTGAAAATTTATATTAACTAATTCATTTCTGATGAAGTCTGTGAAGTTAAAGAGGCTCAATGCTGACTCAATGATACATGTGGCAGTTATCTGATATGGTTAGCATGTCAAGCTTGGTCCACTTGGAGTTTCCATGGTATGATGGAATCTTCTAGTTAGTTTCTTGCATAGTTTGAAAACTCAGACTTGGGAAATCTCGATGGACCCAAATTTGACTGAGACTCAATGACTCAGCAACTTAAGAAATACAAATTCAAAACTACAAAAAAACTTGGCAAACCTCAATGTGCATTCTCCTACAGACTCACTGAGTACTCACACATACTTGCCACTCTACAAAATCTCCAGAAACTCAAGAAGTTCAAGGTCGAGTTACTTGGTGCAGAAAATTACTGGCAAGTACTCAGCAACTTCAATCTATGGTTTTTAGCATCCCAAGGGAAAAGGAGTAGATCCAAAGTGTGTTTAAATCTAGTTCACTAGGGTATCGCCTCTGAATTTGTTTGCATGACTTCAATGAAATTTGTCACTTTATTGCTCTAAGGAAGCAACAAGCCCGGAGATATTTTGCATTCTAGTGGATTAGCATTTCAAGTCCAGTTTTGAATATGTTGAATCATGATGGTCCTGAGGTAATGTAGCACGGTCAGATTGTTAAGTGTCTTCCAACTGGCTCCTTAGCAAATATACACCTAGTTATTCCCAGTGGTGATGTGGCAGTCTATGATTTGTCATTTTGTTCAAAGGAAGAAATGCACAAACTTTAAGTAAATTTCTAATCCAATTTACTCAGCATTTTGCACCTGGATTTGTTCACACCCCCTCAGTGCCTTTTTCTGTGCCTATGTAACTAAGAAATGGGAACAAACGGAAAGCATTTTCACAGTTTATTGTGGGACCCCCAATAGTTTTAAAGGTTTGATAACCATTGACTCACCAAGGGGCATACACTGAGATTTTGACACATGGCTAATGATTTTGATTCACTGGTACATTAGGGTATAATAAGATGGTGTATTTTGCCTCTATGCATGCATCTCTGCCCGTTGATCTTCCTCTTGAGATTTGCTAACCATTAATTATCCTGAGTATTCAAATTGCTGTCTATCGTGTTTCACAGTAAAATTATAGAGCATGGACCCATGGTGAAATCCAGTGATATATTTGATTCCCTGAGGCTCTGAAGGGTACATTCATCACCTAGTTGAAAATAAAATTCTCTAGAGTTTCTTATTGGTTGTTCTGGATGCTAGGCCATCTCATCAGTCAAATCTTTGATGCAGACCTCTCTCTTATTTGAGCACATGCATGAACAGTCCTAAGGAGAACAACTGCCAATCATTAGGTGACCTGGATGTTTTCCATTTGCTATAAATGGAAATCCTACTCCCTGATTTTTCATCTTTTGCCAAATTTGTGTATCCTTGTGTCTGTTATATACTCTCTGGTAAGAATCATTGTACATCTAGATTAGGAGTATGCCAATCTGGTGTAACCTTTTGTGAAGAAAACAACAAGACATTTTCCACAAAGGGTGTGTACTTGTGGGGATGATGATTAAATCTTTGGGTTCACTCTTGCTCTCATGATAGTTTTTGACTAGTTTTTGAAATTAGGAATGGACCCCTCAATGAAGAAAAAACAGGGTTACCCGGGGACGCGTCCCCCCTCCAAAATCCCCCGTTTTCCGGGGGTCCCGGGTACTGGGGGACGGCTAGGGGACGGCAGGGGACCGTCCCCGCAAAAAACAGGAAACGTCCCGGGGGGGGGGACGGCGTTGACCAAATAGGGACGGCTGACCAGTCCCGGGGACGGAAGGGGGACGGCTGAGCCGTCCCCCAATCGTCTCGGGGACGGCCGGCCGTCCCCTACGTTTTGAAAGCCAAAAACATAAATTTTAAAACATGAAATTTAAAAAGGTCGGCCCTGCCTACGTGGCATGTGTGGGGCCAAGTGTTTTAAGAGTATAGTTACAAGACTCGCCCAAACTCGGCGAGTACTCCCGAGGCGAGTGACCCTGAACGAGTCCCAGAGACTTGGCTACCGAGTACTCGCCGAGACTCGCCAGACGCCGGACTCGCTGGACTCGGCAGACTCGCCGAGTTTTGTGCCTCAGACTCGGCCATTTTAATTAAATTTTTAAAAAAAAATTGCAATCTTTAATTTACAAATTTTTTAATTAAATGGTGTGCGCCATGAAGGTTTGTGTGGTTTCGAAGGTCTTCATTTGGGCTTGGTGGCGGGGGCTCCGCCCCTCGACCCCGCCCTGTATCGCGACAGGGAGCGCGCCCAGGGCGCTGCCCCGGGACCCCGCGAGGGGCGCTGCCCCTCGACCCCGCTGGGGGTGCTGCCCCCAGACCCCGCTGGGGGCGCTGCCCCTTGACCCCCACAAGGGGCTGCCCCTAGACCCCCACGAGGGGCGCTGCCCCCAGACCCCCGTGAGGGGCACTACCCCTCGATCCTGTTGGGGTGTTTCCCCCAAAACCTTCATTAAAACTATAGGTCTAAGCATGTTATAGGCCAATGATGAATCATGATCATTAAACCTACAAAATACATATCCCCTGTTGCAAATCTTTGCATCTTTTGCAGTCAAAGCCATAATCAAGGATTATCTTGTTCCATACATTAGACATACGATATTGTATTTTGATTTTCATAACAAACTTTAAAACTATATGGCAGCAATGTAGCCTTTGGGCATTTTGATATAAGTTTATAAATTATAACTTGGAGGTTGTTTTATGATTTGTGTAACTGTATGTTAATTTTGAATGCGTATTGACTATTGACTTTGAGTATTGGCATAATGTTGAACACAAATGTTATATGTTAATGTTCTATAATGTGTATCATGCATGCCTTATTCATGTTATCTATTAAATATTTAAAATTTCCCTATATTTTTAAAATTTTCCCTATATTTTTATATAGCCGTCCCCTGCCGTCCCTAATTTTGGCCTCAAAAATCGGAAACTTGGGGACTCGTCCCGCCGTCCCCGTCCCGGAAACTTGGGGTAACCTTGAGAAAAAACTGATTTCCTGATGTAAAATCTTTTCAAAATTGTCATATAAGTGCCTTGGATTACTAAAATATTTGTCTTTGTTTGAATATTTCCTTCTCTTAATATTGATTGGAATAAGATTGTAGCTAGACTAATCAGGTTCACATACAAAATCAGGTTCCCATACAATTTCTGGTTCACCTGTTAAATATTGCACTAAATCTTTGTATATTTCACTGATTTGTAACTCTGTTTCTAATGGATTAGACACTGGTTATGAAAGTATCTATCAAATCCAAACTTCTTGAAATCCTAGTAGTTTGTATGATAAATTATGGTTCATAGTTGGTTTGTATGAGTCTATGGGAGGTTACAGCTGATTATTATATCTCGGAGATTTTCATTGATCTTAAATTTATGTCTAGCCATGTTTAATTAGGTTGGTTTATCTGTTTTTGAGATCCCAATATGCAATTATACAAACTAATCTGATGTGTGACTAGTGACAAACTTTATAGTTGACATCATGTGTAGGGTGTAGTTTGTCTTGTAGCCTTATTCTTGCATTTCTCTTCAATAGTATTATTGGATCTCAAGGAAACCCCCCTTAATTTAGCAAAACCAGAAGTATAGAAGAGCTACCCACTCTTATCAATTGGCCCAAGTCCACCTGTAATAACTAGGTTGTTTTATTTGCTTTTGAGATCCCAATCTGCAATTAAACAAGCTAATCTTATGTGTGACTATTGACAAACTTTGTGGTTGACATCATGTGCAGTGTAGCTTGTCTTGTAGCCTTATATTTTCATTTCTCTTTAATTGTCCTATCAGATCTCAAGGAAACCACCCTTGGTTTAGCAAAACCAGAAGTGTAGGAAAGTTTTCTGCTCTCGTCAATTGGCCTAGACTACCTGCAATTTAATCATGATCCCCTGCCTAAAGTCTACTTGGCATTCACATGGAATTGGTATAAGGTAAATCTTGTAGAATCATAGTCTCATTTGGAGCACCAAACGGCATTGCTTTCGGGGATAAAAGAATCAAGTCTCTAGTTATAAATTTGAGTAGTTCTTTGGCTACTAATATTGTTTACATCTCCTTCAACTTGCACCAACAAAATTGCTTCATTGCTGAGGAGATTATTGTTAACATGTGTTTGCAAGTTCTTCCCTTAGTGTTGTTTGCACAGATCTTGTAAAGTTCTACATGGTAGCTATCAAAGTTGTGATTCATTTGTCATGGAGAATATTCTAATCTCACGGCCTTGTAAATTACTGTGAAGTGCCATTATTTGTTCAAAATTGCTCAGATATTTGTGGTTTGTCCTTATTGTTGAGTACCTTTGTGGTATTAGGCAGGTCCTTGCAAAGTTAATTGTGATTGTCTTTTCTTGGCTTCTCTAATTGTGAATATTAAGTCTTGTTGACCTTTGCAAAGTTCATATGCATTCTGGTTGACATTTGCTAGATTTACCAATGCTTTGTCAAATTATTGTGTCCCTGTTGGTCAGATGAACCCAGAACTGTAAAGATTGTTGCGAAATTTGCAAATTGTGTCAGGTTAGGCTAAATCATTTGGCCTCAAGCAAAAATAAATTTAAATATTCTCGTCCATGCAAAGGATTGCAACTCTATTTTGTGAAAAATCAAGCATCAAGGTTGCATATCTATGATACCTTTGTCTATTGTGATGAGTACCCATGTTTTTGAATACCTTTCAAGCTATTGATGATATTCAATGATGGAAGGTTAGAGATTTTTTTCTAAAGGGATCCTTCTAAGAAGTTTGATATGAAGGAGGAAAATCCAAACTAATTATTTAAAATCCCTATAAATACTTGAAAAGGGAAGGACCAAGGTACATTTATCAATCCCCTAGTCTTCTAGATAATGATATGGATATTGTTCCTTCTCCTAAGTGGATTCTGAGGTATCCAGATGGGAGTGATGTCTCTTCCTCTAAGAATTTTTATTTTGGCAATTCTAAGCCCATGACCAACCTTCCTCCTAAAATTCTTGAATATCAAAAATTAATGCATGAAAGGGTCTATAACTGTGAGGAAAAGAATCTATTATACTCGTTTGATCCCTATTGTCATCCCAAACCTTTTTTAGAACTATTTGAGAGACCTCTCCCTATTGGAGCCCTCTCGAGGTGCAAGTCAAGATTTTGCTCAAAGTCAAAAAAATGCCCCCTCATCCTACTCCTTATGTGCACCCTATGAATTGCCAAAATTAACATCTTAATACATAAAATCAAGTCCCCCTTGAACAATAAGATGTCAATCCTTGTTAGAAGCATAAATCTGCAAAAAATCCCGATTAATCGCGATTTTTAAAAAATCTGCAGGCTGGCCGATTTTTTCCCTGATTTTTTGAAAAAATCGTTGACCTTTTGGTCAACAATTTCTTCCCGTTTAAAACTGCAAAATCGCCAAAAAACGTGTTTAAAACCTGCAAAAAAATGCGAATAACATCACGCTGATTTTCGTGCGAAAAAAAAAATCGTGAGACCATAGCTTGTTGCTTACTATTATTCTTTGATAGAATTTTTCCAAGCATCCATAGCTTGTTCCAAAGCACCTGTTTTAGGCTTTCAGCCATAGCAGCAAGGCAGTGAATTGTTTGAAAAAATGCCTCAAAGAAATGTGGTCTCATGGTGATGGAATGCCATGATAAAATGCTATGGATTGTCATGGCATTCGATCACCATGAGACCACATTTCTTTGAAGCATTTTCTCAAACAGTTCACTCTCTTGTCTATGCTATTGCTCACTATTATGCTTTGATATATTTTTTCCAAGCATCCATAGCTTGTTTGAAAAAATGCCTCAAAAAAATGTGGTCTCATGGTGATGGAATACCATGACAATCCATATAGTAGCAAGGCAGCAATATGGATTGTCATGGCATTCCATCACCACGTGACCACATTTCTTTGAGGCATTTTTTCGAACAGTTCACTCTCTTGTCTATGCTATTGCTTACTATTATGCTTTGATATATTTTTTCCAAGCATCCATAGCCTATTCGAAAGCAGCCGTTTTAGGCTTTTAGCCATAGCAGCAAGGCAGTGAATTGATTGAAAAATGTGGTAGCATAGACAAGGAGCTTCATCATCAGGAGCTTCTGCCCTCTAGCACGTCATTCGCTACAATTGATTTTTTTTGAACTTTGTACTTAGTTTATAGGTTGACTTTGTACAACGTCACAAACTATATTGTAATAGACATTTTGACAACTGTCACCATCTGATATTTATGCAGTTGTAGTATGTTTTGTGCAATGTAATCAGCGATATGAATATAACCAACGAAAAACTATTTTCTATAATTCATGGATTGAACTCTGTATTTTATTTGCTCTCAAAGTCTGTATGCTATGGAAATGCCATTAAATTTTCAAAAAAAAGTAGTTTGACTGTTTTTCTTCAATTTTTTGCCTTTTTTTGTAAATCTGATTTTTTCCCCATTTCTTCCCCTTTTTTTCCCGATTTTTTCAAAAAATCCTGAACTTTTGGTTTGCCGATTTTTTCCCCAAACGATTAATGCTGCTATGCTTGTTACAGCTTCAATACCTCTTATAAAACACCTCAAGTGATACCACCAAAAGAAAACGGACCCTTTGTGTTAAACATGACTGCTCCAAATAGATGTATTCCCAAGGGGCAGATACCAATGCCATATGTGTCCAATGTTGGGATAGAAAAGAAAAATCCCTAGGTCTCATGGGGAAAAGAGACAATTAGAGGGAAAAGAAGAGCCAAGGAAAGCCAAAGGAAGTTTATAGATGAAGGTTACTCCTATGTAGCAAAAGTAAGTTATTCATGTATTCCAGATACAAATGCAATAACTCTTCCCTTTTCTACCCAGTTGTTGAATTATGATGCGTGCAACATGGCTTATGTGTAAAACCAATTGAAAGTGCAAGTCCCTGTGGTGGAATTATGCAAAATACCAAAGTGCAAAGATAGAGCCTTTACTTACTTGAACAGTTAGATTGCCTCTACCAAACTAATTAATGAACAGTATATCGCACCTGAATAGATTGTTAAAGAGGAATCCTTGCAAACATATCTGGGTATATCGCTGGTGCAAATTCAAATGGATGTGGGTGGATTCTATACTTCTCTATTGGTAAATGGTTGGTTGGTCCACAACTATATGGTTCACTTCGGGGCCTCTAACAATATTATGTCGCTTGAGATAATTAACCACCTAGATTTAAAAATCTCAAAGGCATCTAGTGATGCTATGCACAAGACTCCCAAAAGAAACAACAGATTAGTATAGTCAATGCAATTGAGGTGCAGTTACCTACATATCTAGGTAAGCCCCCTTCAAAATAATAGTGGACTGCACAGCAAAATGGGGTATGCTCTTGTCAAGGAACTGGGAAGCATCCATAGGAGGAAATATCTAGATGGATTTATCTTATCCCACCATTCCCCTGGGAAATGAAAACGTGAAATTATACAGGCAGAAGAGGATGATGCACATAATTGAAGATCCGAAAAGAGCTCTGAATGAGATATTCTACCTAGATGAAGGCATGGATCCCATGAGACCATGTTGGTAACCATGTTGATCTAGTTAACATTGCACCTATCAAGAGTAATTACAATCATGTTTGTATATTGTATTTTGATGAAGCTCACTCAAAAGAAGAGATTTGGAGCAAGTGTTGCCCTTAAATCTCCCAATGGTAAATTTTTCAAGTTTTCATTCAAGCTCATTTTTCTATATGCTAACAATGTCGAAGAGTACAAGGCACTGTTCTTGACCTCAATGTTGCCCATAAGCATGGAATCCAATGTCTAGAGGTGCTAAGTGACTCAGAGTTGGTTGTTTCTCAAGTGAGGAATGTGCATACGGAAAAACCAAGAGGTTAAAACAATGAAAAAATGTTGTTTGGGACACCATAAACTATTTGTGTTATGTTGGACTAAATGATCTTAAACCACTTCAGAGGGCAGTTTGGTGGTTTTTGCTTCTCAATTTTAATCTAGATGTGTTCACTTTTGTGTCCTTACAATTTTCCCAACAAATATATTAGATAACATCTACAAGTAGCAAGTGTTCAACAATGATGATCAAATTTTCAAAGTTCTTAACATGGATGAGTTTGACAATCAAACAATTGATTGAGAGCCCATGGTTAAAGTCAAAGATGGAAGGGCGACTAGAATGAGGCCAATATCATCCAATTGAAAATGAATACTCTTCCTTATGGCTCAATTTCTTTGGAGCGGGTGTTCAATGGTGATGAAAGGTTTCAAGTCGGAAATAAACCAATGACAACTTCAGATGTTGAGGTGAATCTAGGCAGAAAATCAGCTCTTCAAGTGGTTTATATTGGAGAGAAACTAACATCACAAAAGAAAAGGCTACTGACCAACTTATTGAGAAAACACAAATGTCATTATGCCTACTCATACAATGAGGTAAAGGCTTACTAGAGAACTTGTTCCAACAAGTCATACCTATGCAACCTAAGAAAAAAGTCTTCTCAATAAAAACAAAGGCCAATTAGTCTGACATTAGCACCCTAGATACAAAATGAGTTGACAAAGCTCATGGATGGGGGTAAATTTTAAATGATAGCTAGAGTTAGGAATTCTTTCAATCTAAAGAAGTACAAATTCAATGTGAGGAGAGGAAACTACTTAAGCATATTGTTTCCAAGAAGGGCATCTAATCAATCCAGAGCAAGTCAAAGGCATAGCTATTATTCATGTGCCAAAGTATCAAGGGTACCCAATCCTCCTTTAGGCAAATCAATTTTTGTTCCAAATTTTTCCATGAAAACCTTGGGAATATCCTACATATTGAAGAAAGGATAGTCTATTTCATGGGAAGGATAGGGATAAAAGTATTTCACTAGAGTCAAGGAGACATTGGCATGCTCCTATTTTTTAGAGCCCCAATTATGCCTAGTTGTTTCAATTATTCTCCTTTGCTTCTTCCTACACATTGTGTTGCATAAAAAGAATCTAGATGGTTTTGAGCAACCAATTGCCTATTTTAGCAAGTCCTTTGGAAAGTACCAAACCAAAATTCTCAATCATGGAGAAGCAAGTGTATGCATTGGTGAAGTTTGTTAAGCAAATGAGTTCATATCTCATAAATGCCAAGGTAATTGCATTTGTGTCACATGTTGTGAAGGATATCTTTGTGTAATAAGAAGTCATTCAAAGGTATCAATGGATAAACAAAATTCACGAGTTTAATGAGGCTATCCAAATCAATAAATTGGTTAAAGGCCAAGGGTTAGGAAAATGAATGGCCAAGGCAGATATGGAAGAGTTGATGTTAACTTGGTTGACTCTATTGAATCTAATTCCTATGTTATGGATGATTGTAAATGGTACATCAATATAATATTTTACCTCTACAACTTGTGTCTAGAAAATTTGAGTAAATCAAAAAGGTGAAAATTTAAGTTGACCATTCAAAAATACTTGTCGGTCAATAGTAAACTCCCATAGAAAGACATGGAGAGGCTAATGCTAAAATGTGTACATGAAATTACTTTACAAAAAATCATTGGTGAGTTTCACGAGGGTATGTGCAAAGAACATTTTGATTGTCTAGACAACTACTACAAGATTTTGAGGATTGAGTACTAGTCGCCTTCTCTATTCTTTGACATATAAGCTCAAAGTAGCTAAAATATGTGGCCCATGCCAAAGGTTCTTAAGTTGAAAGCTTTAGTGGCCCTTCCTCTTAAACCCATACCTATGGAAGCCTTATTCCAACAATGGGGAATTAGCTTCATGGGAAAGATTTCCTACAAATCAAATACTAGTTTTAAGTGGATTTTGGTGGCCATAGATTACTTTACCAAGTGGACGGAGGATATTCCAACTAAAAATGCAACAACCAAGGTAGTCTTGCATTTCATCTTAAATAATATCATAACCAACTTTAGTGTGTCACAAAGGATCATTGCCAACAATGCTATGTGCTTCAAGGCACATCAATTTATTGATATGTGTTGGAAATATGGAACAAAAATTACCTATTCAACTTAAACCAATCCCATGGCAATGAGCAAGCTAATTCTAAGCATTAAATGTTAGATTTTATGATCAGATTTAGATGCACAGAAATTAATTCAAAATTCAATACAAGACATAGCAGATACCCTAGGAAAACCCTCCTCTTGAGGGAGAAAAACCCAGCCAATAATTTCTCTTATATTATTGAATCTCAATAGAAACTTCTTTAAAATGAAGGCCGATTTGAAGGCCAAGATGTAAGCACCAAAAATATGATGCAACACAGAAATACAATGATGCTAATCTCTGATAATGAATTACAGCCTTCAATAATGTTGATCTGCTCTTATGGATGAACTCGCACTAGATATGCATGAGAATGGAATGAATATAATGATCGAATGAGGTGAAATGAATGGTAATATATACACAAAGGAGGGAGGAGGACGCAACTCTTCATAACAACATGTCGGCTTCTCTCAAGAGACATGACTCTAACAAATGAAGGGTCGGCTACATAGAAAATCGTGCCTCCACAATAATTAATAAATAATAACAATTATTAAATGCTTCCAAAGAGATCGGGCCTTCAATGTAAATCGAGCCTTATAAAATATAATCTCACAATTCAAATAGCCGTTAGGCTATGATTTGAATTGCCTTTAATTTTGTGGGTCTGGAGGAAGCAGCCCGATGCTGCTATCATCAACACTCCCTCTTAGCTAGGGATGATTCTTCCATCTGCAAAAGACATATCACCTCAATGTGATGTCTACCACAATGGCTACAACCATATGTGGAAAAGAAGGATATCACCTCATCGTGATATCGGATATGACCTCAACATGATATCAACCATAATGGCTACAACCATGTATGGTATGTACAAGTGTTCATCACTTGCGTGATGTTGTCACCTCAACATGACTTTCACCATGGCTCTCGAGTGAAACACAAGTACAAGAAAATCATCACGGACTCTCTCACGTGATGTTGTCATGGAGTCACACACGACATCCACCATGGCTCTCCCAGAGGGTGGAATCAAGGGATTACACCTCGAATTTCTCTCACAGAGAAGAACTCATTAATCAAGGGATTTCACCTCGAACTCCTCTCACAGAGAAGAACTCATTAATCAAGGGATTTCACCTCGAACTCCTCTCACAGAGAAGAACTCATTACTCAAGGGATTTCACCTCGAACTTCTCTCACAGAGAAGAACTCATTACAGGCTATCACTGATACTGAGTCTCTTTCTCAATTAAGGCTGGATTCTCCACCATATCAAGCTTATCTCAAAAGTACACAAACTTTATTCTGGAGAGGGGCTTGGTGAGAATGTCTACCGTCTGCTCATCAGTGCTAATATACTTCAATTGTATAGCCTTCCTCAATACCATATCTCTAATATAGTGGTATTTGATCTCAACATGCTTGGTTTTGTCATGGAACACAGGATTGACAGAAAGCTTCACACAACTCTTGTTATCACAATGAATGATAGTGGGCTCCATTGATTGTCTAAACAATCCTGCAAGGAGCTTACGAAGCCACACTGCTTCCCAAGCTGCCATACAAGCTGCAATATATTCTGCCTCTGCTGTACTCAATGCTACAAATGACTGCTTCCTACTGCACCAGGAAATCATAGCAGATCCCAAACTGAAGCAACATCCAGAGGTGCTCTTTTGATCTGTGACACACCCTGCCCAATCAGAATCAATATAACCATGCAGCTCCAAGTCAGCATTTGAAGAATATCTCAACCCATATCCAACTGTGCCACACAAGTATCTCAAGATATGTTTAGCTGCAACAAGATGTATCTGTCTCAGTTCACACATGAACTAACTAAGTGCACTCACAGCATAACACATATCTAGTTTGGTGTTAACTAGGTACATTAGGGACCCAATCAGTTGCCTGTACATCGTAGGATCCACCAAGTTTGAACTAGCTGCAGCCTCCTTCAATTTATGTAGGTTGGTCTCCATAGGTGTAGACATGGATTTGCAATCCATCATACCAAACCTCTTAAGTATATCAATGGTGTACTTCCCTTGACTTAGAATCATCTCATCTGGTTTTAGACTTCTAAGCCAAGGAAGTAATGCATAAGCCCAAGGTCTTTCATCTCAAACTCAGAGGCCAACTCTTTCTTACATTTGATGATTAAGTGCTCTTCTCCAGTAAGAATCAAATCATCAACATACAAAACCAAAATCAATGCTTCACCATCAATTACCTTAAAGTACAGATTAGAGTCAGCATCATTCTTCAAGAAGCCCAAACTTGACAGGTAACGATCAATTCTTTTATACCATGCACGAGGAGCCTGCTTAAGACCATACAAGGCCTTCTTCAGATTGCAAACATGAGACTCCTTCCCATGTACCTCGAACCCATCAAGTTGCTCGATATAAACTTCTTCCTCGATCACACCATTTAGAAAAGTTGTCTTCACATCCATTTGATGAATCTTCCATCCTCTAGATGCAGCAATGGCAATGATGGTTTTGACAGAAATATAGCGAGCAACAGGAGCAAATGTTTCTTCATAATCAACTCCCTCTTTCTGTGAAAACCCACGAGCCACGAATCTTGCCTTGTACTTCTCAATGCTCCCATCAGCTGCATGCTTCATCTTGAAGAGCCATTTCGAAGATACCACAGATTTGCCTTCGAGTCTAGGAACAATGTCCCAAACATCATTCTTGAGAATTGATTGGTACTCCTCTGACATAGCATCTTTCCAAACCTGTTGACTGGAAGCTTCCTCCACACTAGAAGGCTCAGACTCAATAATCTGACTCATCAAGGCAACATAACTGGAGAACTTATGTGACCTTTTACTTTCTCTGAATGTACCTCTAGGAGCTGCGAACCTTTCAGCCTCTTGCATAGTTTTCCTAGCCCAAAGAGGTCTCTTTCTTCTAATCACTATATCGGTAGGCCCATCAATAGGTTCCAAGGGCTCAACTGGATCAACATCTTCCTTCGATTTTGAAGTCTCCCTCTGAATCTCAGGAGTATGATCAATTTCCATATCCTAAGGAGACTCATCATTGTCAATCTCCACATGAGTTCCCTTGGATCTTCTAAATACAACATCTTCCTCGAATGTGACATCTCTACTGATCTCAATCAATTTCTGACCTGGAACGTATATCCTATAGGCTTTTGATGTCTCACTGTAGCCCACAAATATTTCCTTCTTTCCAGAAGGCTCCAACTTTGTTCTCTTTTCCTTTGGAACATGGACATAGACAGGACATCCAAAGATCCTTAAATGACTAACTTCTGGCTTCTTTCCTATAAAGGCTTCTTCCGGAGTCATATTCTCCAAGACCTTGTGAGGACTTCTATTCTGAACATATACTGCAGTCCTAGAAGCTTTTGCCCATAAGAAGGTTTGCAGATCCTAGCCATGAATCATGGCTTTTGTTGCTTCCACAATCATTTTGTTCTTTCTCTCTGCAACACCATTCTATTGAGGATTATAGGGGACACAGAACTCCCTCTCAATCCCAGCATCAACACAGAAATTTCGAAAGCTGCCAAAGGTGTATTCACCTCCATTATCAGATCTAAGGACCTTGATTCTTTTACCGGAAAGATTCTCAACTAGAGCTTTGAACTCCTTGAACCTTTCTAACACTTCCTCAAACTCTTTAGTTTTCAAAAAATAAATCCAAGTCTTTCTAGAGTGGTCATCAATAAAAAGAACATAATACAAGAAACTGCTCGAAGAAGGGACAGACATAGGTCCACATAAATCAGAATGAATAAGGTCTAAAATACACTTAGATCTACTTTCTCTACTATGGAATGGAGCATTTGAATTCTTACCCATAGCACATCCTTTGCAAGTTCCTTCATGCTCCTGATTGAACTTAGGAAGTCCCGTGACCATCTTCTCCATGATAGGTAAGGCTCAGAAGTGTAGGTGAGCCAATCTTCGATGCCAAAGATCACCTAAGCTTGAAGAATCATGAACTAATGCCTGTAGTGGATGCGTACATAGCCTATAGAGGCTTTCATGTCTAACACCAATTACTTGAGCATCCTTGAAACTGGAATTCTCCATCCACACAACAACTTTGCCTTTGGAGAAGGCAACTTGATATCCTTTATCTTCTAGGGCTGAAATGGAGATGAGATTGCGCTTGATTCTTGGAACATAAAGAACATCGCTCAACTGAAGTGTAATGCCGGAATCCAAATGAAGAGTAGAGGTCCCAATTCCTTTCACGGAGTAGCCAGCATCATCTCCAATAACGACTTGTTCGGAAGAATCTCTCTCCACCAAACTTGATAAGTGCTCCTTAAATCCAGTGATGTGTCGAGAAGCACCACTATCAATCAGCCAAGTGTTGGTATTTGTAGGTACATTGCTTGACAATGCCGAATAGAACAAGTATTCACAAGAGTCCTTCTGAGGAGAGGCATCATTAACATCTGCAATAGTGGCCTGTTGCTTAGGCCTAGATGGACAATGCTTAGCAAAGTGACCATACTTGTCACATCTAAAGCATTGGATCATTTCCCTTATCTCGATTCCTCTTGAAGAGACCTTTCTTTCCATCTTTTCCTTTCCTTCTTCGAAGCATGGGAAGCGAGAACATGAATATCTTCATTCTTTGAACTTTGACCAACGCCTCTAGCCACCAACCTTGATTTTTCTTGAATGCAGTCTGCCCTTAGACGATCAAACTTAGGCATTTTTGATCTTGCACTAATTCCTTGAATGTAAGATTCCCAAGACAAAGGAAGACCATTGAGAGCAAGCATGGTCAAATCTTTGTTGTCAACCATATGGCCAATTGTCGAGAGTTGATCTCTCAAATCTGAAATCTTCATGATGTAGGCAATCACTAATTCTCCTTTCGCCATCTTCACATGGTGTAGTTGTTGCTTCAGTGCAAGTGCCCGACTGGTATTGTTGATTTCATACATTTCTTCCAATGTTTTAAACATGTCTCTTGCCGTCTTCAACTTAGAGACAATAGGAACGATATGATCCTTAACGGAATCAACCAACATTTTCATTGCCTTGATATCTTTCTTCTTCCACTGCAACTTCTCTTCTTCGTCCTCAGGTTCAGGAACATTGGATTCCACAAACTCACCCAAGTCATTCTTTTGCAAGGTAAGCATGATCCTGAATCTCCATGATGTGAAGTTGGATGCTCCCTCGAGTCTATCCTCAATCTTAAGACCATTCACCATCTTGACTAATGTAGGGATAGATAGAGAAATATCACGAAGAGAATAGAATATCGCTGTAATAATAAATCTAATCACGATCTCCTCAAACCCGCTTTGATGCCATGTTAGATTTTATGATCAGATTTAGATGCACAGAAATTAATTCAAAATTCAATACAAGACACAGCAAATACCCTGGGAAAACCCTCCTCTTGAGGGAGAAAAACCCAGCCAATAATATCTCTTATATTATTGAATCTCAATAGAAACTTCTTTACAATGAAGGCCGATTTGAAGGCCAAGATGTAAGCACCAAAAATATGATGCAACACAGAAATACAATGATGATAATCTCTGATAATGAATTACAGCCTTCAATAATGTCGATTTGCTCTTATGGATGAACTCGCACTAGATATGCATGAGAATGGAATGAATATAGTGATCGAATGAGGTGAAATGAATGGTAATATATACACAAAGGAGGGAGGAGGACACAACCCTTCATAACAACATGTCGACTTCTCTCAAGAGACATGACTAACAAATGAAGGGTCGGCTACATAGAAAATCGTGCCTCCACAATAATTAATAAATAATAACAATTATTAAATGCTTCCAAAGAGATCGCGCCAACAAGAGATCGGGCCTTCAATGTAAATCGAGCCTTATAAAATATAATATAATCTCACAATTCAAATAGCCGTTAGGCTATGATTTGAACTGCCTTTAATTTCGTGGGTCTGGAAGAAGCAGCCTAATGCTACTATCATCAACATCAAAAAATTAATGAAAATAATCAAGAGAACACTAGATCTAAGCAAGAGGAAGTGGGACAACAAGCTTAGATTTGTTTCTTGGGAAAATAGAATTACCCTAATAAATCTATTGGGAGAAGCCCATATGAATTGGTGTATTTGATGAATGAAACTTGTCATTAACTCTAGAAATCTTTGTTTATCAATTGTTACAATTGGGTGAGGACATAAAAGTTGATTCCCAACGAATGTGCCAACTAATTGAGCTACACAAAACTAGATGAAATTACTTGCTGACAAGAAGGAAATCCTTAGGAAGTTCAGAGTCAATGATATGGTCCTGTTATGGAATGTTGGAATTGAAAACAAAGATGAATATGGCCAATTCAAAGCCTTGTGGATCAAGTCATACATCATCGGCAAGTGCAATGGGATGAGGCATTCTACTTGTCCAAATTATGTAGTGAAGTCTTGGAGTTTCCTACTTATGGGTACAATTTGAAACACTATTTCTCATAGGTTGAATCCTTGTTCTTCACCTACATATTATCCTTGTCCTTTTGTGTACCCTTGTGTTTTAGTTTTGGCTTTGTACAGGGCGTTTAGGTCTATAGTAGTCCCTTGTGAGTTTTATAAATTCTTCTCTTCTAGGTTTCCCTTGTGGTATGGTTTGTGTTTCCAAATTTCTTGGGTTTATTGGCATGCCCACATGATGCATGTGTCCCCAACCAAAACCAATTATGACACAAGTTTTGTCCCCATTAAGACAAAGAAATTTCTAGTTTGAATATTTTTGTCTCAATCCTTTGTTCTTGAGGTTGTGTTTAATTGAGAAGTTATCCTTCTTTTGTTTTGGTTTTGTCTCTATTTACCTAGATTTGACTCTTTTCCAATCTCCTAGCTACATAAAACTTATTTGTCTATGTCTAATTTCCACAACCTATTCTAAAATTTTGAAAGTGTGTTATGCCAATTTGGCATGTGTTGTGTTTTGCCTTGGTCAAAGCTTTGTCTTCCCGAGGTGATATAATTGTTCACCAACTAACAATATGTATATGGTGCAAGGTTATGCCAAGTGATGCCATCCCTATGGTTCATACCTCATTTGCCAAGTGTTGCTCTCACACAGGCTTGAAGTTTCTAATGAGTTCAAGTTTATAAATTGCCACATCTAGGTGATCTTTGCACAAAGTGTTCAACTTTATCAGGCTTGTTTACTTTGACAGAATTCCAAATTCAAAGTGTTTTTGATATCTAGTTTACTAGGAGGTTTGTATCCAGGTTTGCATCACTTGGGGATATTGATGCTCTAGGGGAATGGCAGAGCCTTCAAGGTGTCTTAAGCATAAATGTTGGTTTCAATGAAAACATAAGTAACCAAGTGCTTATTGACTAATTTAACTAGTAAAATTTCAAATCACCTAACACTCTTTTTCATGCATCGTGTGTTTTTTCATGTTGTAAAGCATCATTCTTGATGATGTAGATGTTCTCTTGAAAAATACCATTCAATAAATGGGTGGATTAAGCTATTTTTGTTGCATGTGTCTCTTCTTGGTATAATTCCCATAGCCCTACATAGTTATTTGTTGATATATTGGTCCCATGCATAAGTGGAAAATCACCTTTTTCTTTTTTGGAATACCCCCCTCCCAAAATTTCATTGAATGAATTATGTGTTGAAACTCCATCGAAATTAAGAGTGATGAATGTCCAACTAAGTGGACCTCATATTAAGTGTCACATCACCTTGAATTAGCCACTCTTGTAGTGGCATGGTATATTCCATGTTCTTCTTATCACCAATTATTCCATATTGGAAGCTTCATATTGAGATGGGTTTTTTAGAGTCTAGACCAATGTCATAGTTTGAGCTTGTCTTTGCTTACATACGTATAGTTCATATGTTCTATCTAGTGTTACTCGGGGATGCATCCCCGGGTCTAAATCCCTCCGCCCCGACCTTCCCCATCCTGGGGATAGGGGGTGGCCAATGTACTCTGTGTTTTTTATTTTGATTTTCATATCATAATTGAAAATATATATATATATATATGGCAGCTATTGACAATGAATTCTTAAAACAAATGTTATATGCTAAGTTTCTATAATGTATATATGCATGCTTTATCCATGTTTTCATATGAATATTTAAGATTTCCCTATATATTTTAAATTTTCCAATATTTTATATAGTCATCCCCACAATTGGCTTGAAAAATTGGGGACTTCTGGACTCATCCCGCTGTCCCCTGCCATCCCCTGTCGCCCCCGTCCCAGAAACTCGGGGTAACACTGGTTGTATCTTGATTTTGAAAAATTATATGATCTTTCTCTAACCAGATAGACCAGCAAAACAAACAAGGTGTCAAGTTTTGGAGAAGTTTTATCAGCACCAAAGTGGATTTTTAGCAGTTTCCAATTACTAGTTAAGACAACACTCTATGTGAAAACACTGACCTTTCATTCAAAGATCTCTATGATTTGTCTTCGATCTTCTTTAGTGCAGTTGCATGTCTTGAACAAGTGTTACCATTATTTCTATTGCTTGATGGAAATTTCCATATTTTAGAGCGCTCAACTTGTTTTCTTCTTTTTCCTTGATGATTTTCTGCCATGTGATTCTTCCTTGCATTGCCAACAAGATAATGTTAGTCACATTCTGGATCCCTTGACTCAAGTCCATTTTTAATCTATTGGATGATCTCTCACCTATAGAGAAGTCCAAGCTGAACTTGCTGTGCTGATGAACTTTCAGGCCAAATATATTTATCTTCTCAAAAAGCCATGCCTGTTTGATAAAACTGTCATCAATATGCTTACTTGTTGGGGTTATATGTTCCCTATCTTTCATATGAGACCTGATTTCCAATGAGTTTTCCCATCCTCAAAAAATGCCAATCAGCAGAAAAAATAAGGCCCTTAGAGAGGAATCAGCCTTCAATAAAAGGAGATTCCGGTTTATATGCAATTGCTGGTTCTCATTCCATCTATCACACCAAAAAACAGACAGTTTCCTTTATTAATTTTCCATGTCACTTTGCTTTGAAGAAGCGCCACACCCATTATCATCTGCCTGAATATTGCTGATCATTCTGCTGCCCAAGCTGCTTTTCATATGTTCTGTTGATGTCCATGTATTTGTGAATGATCATATTGTTATATTAAAGTTCAGAAGATTATATTATAAAGTTTGAAAAAAGTAATAATCATCAGAGTCGGGATTAACATTTTGTGGCCAAGGCCATGTTCCAATATTTTCTCAATACAGCTCTTAAGACATCAAAGATTACAATAACTATTAAGAGTTCTAACCACTATTAAAAAATAAAAACATAGCCAAAATATTGACCATAAAGCCTATCCTGTCCATGCATCTACTAAGACTGCCTATGCTCAACTATGACCAAAAACAACACAAAACAAGTATATTTTCCAAATAAGATAGCACCATTATAAGGGAAAACATGGAAATAACAGAGCAGTCAACCATTTTCCTTGTCACAAAGAGGTGTTCCCATACCCAATATGCAGCATTTTTACATCAACTAGCAATCTCTCAATTGATTTGCAATGTTTTCCAGGGTGGGTTTGATGTCTGTCAATTGCACCCTCCTGAGTTGCCAAATTAAAAGGTGGTACACCAGAACAGAATGGTCAATTGAATCATGTTAGCACTAAAACTTTCTGTCTGTGTGGTTTTTTGAGGATGCTAGGGCATTGAAGGCAGTTGCAAGTCAGAAAATTTCAGCATTACTCTTCTAAACAAGATCAGGCAGAAGTAGAACCATGTTTTGAATAATCTCAATGCTCCTGCCCATGAACTTAATAATCTTCTGCTGATTCTAATTCTTAATCTGATGGGTCTGATTGTTTGCTACAGGATGTAAGGTGTGTTGTTCTATGAGTGCAATCTATAGTCGAGAGTCTCTCATCTTGCTATCAGGGTCCATCTTCGCATCACTTGAAAGGAAATAGGTAGCAAGGATGGCATCCCCTTTGAAATCTTGCGACATACACTCTGAACTAGCATGATCCACTTGCAACCCACCAGAAGTACTTTCAAGCTGTTAATTGCCAATAAATCCCAAGAAGCAGATTGGAGAAAAGGCTTTGGAGAGAGGGCTCATAATGGAAGCACATGTACTAGTGTTCCATGGGGGCGTGTCCCCCCCAAAAATCCAGCCATTTCTAGGACAAAGACATCCCCAGGACATGTGGACACGGGGGAAACATCCCCTTGCTGTCCCACCACCACCACCACCGATCGAGGCATGTCCCTATGATGTCTCCCCAAAGAGGAGATATTTTTGGGATATTCCTCTATTCTAGGAACTACAAGGAGATGCCAAGATGTCCCCAAGACCCTTAGAGGTCTCAATTGCATCTCTTAAATGCACCAGAAATGCCCAAGCATTCCCCACGTCATACAGCTCAAAAAGTGTATTTTTCATGTTTGTACTAGTAACCCTAACCTTAATGGCTTATGGGAACCCACCTACACCCTAAGCAATCATAAAAAAAGGCTGCAAGAGTGAGCATTTTGATAGAGAAAGTGAGACCAACACTAAAACACATAGCAATAAAATTTTGAAATTGGTGTGCACCATGAAGGCTTGTGTTGTTCAAAGGCTTTCATTTAGGTTTGTGGCAAGGGCTCCTCCCTATACCATAACAAGGAACATGCCAAGGCCATTGCCCCCAAACCAGCCTACCCCACCCCAAATTCGGCGTCAAGTCTAGGTCCCACCTTGGGGTTCGACCTAGGTGTTCCCAAGGTGAATCCAAGCAAACATAGAGGGACCCAACGGCCACCTTAAATAAAAAAACAAAAAATCATTTTTTTAAAACATTTTTATAAATAAAAAAGTGCCAAATGCCTAATTTTTCCCTTAAATGATAAAATTGTGAAAATATTGTGTGCCATGAAGATTTCCACCCCCAAACCCCCACTAGTTATTGGGATATCTTGTCACACATGAAACATGATTACAAAGAGGGGTGGTGAGAAATTGGGATCTAACTCTTGGGTGTACTGACTTAGACATTATTGTTGCACAGCTTTCCAAAAATCTCTTTAGATGAGACAGCTTCTACATAGGACATGGCTAGTGGAAGTGGCATTGTAACTCATTGTGGTGATTACAATGAGTGGGTAACGAGGAATTTGGATCTAACTCTTGGGTGTGCTGACTTAAATGTTATTGTTGCACAACTTGCCAAAAAAAAAATTAGATAAGACTTCTACATAGGACATGGCTACTAGAAGTGGCATTGTAACTCATTGTGGTTCAAACAAAATTGAACCAAATGTTGACTTCGATGCTCTCAATGAAGAGCAATATGAAGGTTATTGAATATTGATTGCAATTTTTATTGTGTATTGACATTTGACAAGTCACTAAATTACAAATTTATGAGTCTTTTCTTCTTTGCAAAATATGAGGTTTTTAAATATTTTGTTTATTGGCAAATTATGAGTATCACTATTTTTATTATTTTAATATAAATAAAATTATATATAAAAATTCCATTCTGACGTACCTGAATCTCGAGCTTGTACTTGTCCTTGTACCAAGACCAACAACTTAGGCTGGAAGGGTAATTAAACAATAGATAACCACAAACCCTTTTAGATATTGGAAGGGAGGGGATCCTAACATGCTGTGTGATACTCTAGATCTCAGCAAGACTTTGATTGTATACGGAAACCACGGAAGAACAAGGAGGAAGATGATCTCTAATAAGGATACCTATATGAGAGTTTTGAATAGTAACATTTTTCTGATGAGGGGCAGTGGGATATACCTTTTTAGAAGAGGAATGAAATGCATGCTGCTGCTGCAAATCTATAATAACATGCTTCCAATTCTCATCATCATCCTCAATCTAGATTGTAGAGTGTACCTCGACAGCCCATTATTGACAAAAAGCCCTACTATGAGAATTAGTTTGGTATGGGTGCATCCTATTACACTTTTTTCTTCTAATAAAGTCTCAATTTTTTTTCCTTTGGGTAGCTGCATATGCATCAAGGGTAAATGAATTGACTAATAGACTTAAACTGAAGAAATGGGCTGCTTTTAAGACACATAAAGAAGCTAAGAAGCAATTGACTAAATCTGAGGCATAATTTTGCTATAAAGCCTCAAAGTGAGCAACAGAATATAAAATATTTTAAGGATTTTGTGCATTCAACTTTTATTTAGAATTTGACCTCTTATCTTTGTACGAAACATTGGCTTCAAAGGTGCTGTGCATATAGATACCCTTGCATATAATAGAGTTGTGGTATAGAATGGCTGTGACAAAACTCATCATTAAATGCAAAATACAAAATACAAATATCATCTGAATCATGATTAATCCTGAACCACTAAACTTGATTTTGATTACACACGTGAGTCTCCTAACCTATGGTAAATACTAAATGTTTTCCCGTATTGAAAATTAAGAGTTGTATTGACAAGGTGGACAAAATTAAACCAAACCACTTTGAAAGATATAATAACACACAAATAGATTAAGCTTATGCACTTTACTTAGCAAGTGGTGAGTCCTTTGAGCTGTATGAAGACTTGGATTGCTAACCATGCATGGAACAATTCAAGGCAATGAATTATTGTCCTATCTCAATGCCAGTTCTAATGTAATCTAGATGAATTTTGATGCTTTTATCTCTTAGAATCAAGGTAACAAGAATAAGAATGTCGGCAGCAAATTGGAAACTGTAGAAACATAATCCATTACCCAGAGATAATGTACTCTTTCCTTGTTAGGTCTGCCAACATTGTTTGTTTGCTGATTTCTCCCATTATGTTGAACAAGTATGGTGATACCAAGTCCACTTAACATACACCCTATGTTGGACCGAAAGATTTGCGCTCAATAAATAGTCATTGCAAAGCTGGATGTGGTGATGCAGCTTCCAATTCACAATTTTGTTTACTGTCCAACACCAGAAGCTCATGATCATTGAATCTTTTTATTGTATCTAGCTTAATCAAACTCATAACCCTTTTTTGTAGCTTCAAAGAGTATGATTTCCTATACTCCAATTATATTATCTGCATAGTTCCAAGAAATCTCTTGACGAGGGGGGCAATGGATAAGGGTACAAATTTTGGGGACAAGGGGGACAAGGGCCAAGGTTTGAGGACGGTGGGGGGACAGCAGCAACGGGGCAACGCAAATACATTTAGTACTTGAAAAAATAGTTATAAAAAGATGTATAAGGAATAAGTATAAGAATTACAAATGAAACTTTGGCAAAGTAGTAAAAGTACTAAACTGGAAACTTCAAATTTTGAAGTTGTAAGCACATTGCAATGATTGCATTAAACATTTGAATTTTGAAGTGAACCTTAACAATGAAAATATTGAATGCGAAATTTATATTACATTCAAAATTTCATAACAATGATTACGACGACAAATGTTCAAAATATCAAAATGGAGTTAAGTGAGGCCTCTAATCATCTTTGAACTCCTCATCACTAGAACTATTGGACTTCAAATGCTCAAGCTCCTCCAAACCAATACCAACCAGCCTTGTCTATGTAGCATCATCATCAACTTAATCTGGCTCCTCTAGCTCTACATCCCACCTTGATGTTACTCTCCTTGTACATGTCTTGTGGTCAATGTGACGCAAGGCACTATGTACAACCATGAGCTTCTTTGCTCTCGTAGAGATAAGCCTCTTCCTCTTAAGGGAGTGGATGAAGCTATAAATAGACTAGTTCCTCCCAACAACAAAAGAACTAGAAGCCTAAGATAACAAATGAATGGCTAGAGAGGTAGTCAAAGAAGTTGGCCCATGCATAGTCCACCACAAAATTGGGTCTTGTGCCATAGTCTCCCTATCCATCTTAGCCTCTCAAAATAACCCCCTAAGAGTGGAAAATTTTGTCCGCTTAGTACAAATGATGCTAGCCTCTATAGAATCATACATCTTTTGGATGGCCTTCATGAACCTTGCCTTCATCTCAGCATCTTGCATGGGTATAATTCTACCAAGCCTTTGCATGTACCACTTCGGGTTCAATGCATAGGCAGCCATGTGCAAGGGAGTGTTGAGACACTTCCATCTCTGATGAATGATTGGCCGAACATGTTTGTTGTAAAATTACAATGTGGGGTCCTCTTGCACAACAACCTTCATTTGGTCAAGCACAGAAGCAATGCACTCATACACCTCTCCAAGGCTAGGTGCATTGGCATCCCCATATCTAATCACTTAGAAGACTAGAATAATGATTGGGGAGACAATATATTTAGCATCACCCCAAAAAACATCACTCTTCACCACATCATTCACCCTCTTCCCCTACTCTATCTTGGACTCATGCCATTGATTCCATTTTGCTATCATAGCCATTAGTTGCAATGCAACTCAAGCATCCTCTCCAAGAGATTGAAATATGATGCATATCTAGTTTGTACAAGTTTCAAGAATTCCTTCTTAGAGAAGGTCCTAAAGAGTGCATGTGAAGTGTGGTGGTTGGAAATAAACATCTGCATATCTCTAGCATCATTGACAACTGCTTTGATCCAATCATTTTTTCCCATGTCCTTGAGTGCAATATTCATGGCATGTACACAAGGAGTCCACCAAGTATGTTTATAAGCTACCTCAATTAACTTCCCTATAGCTTTGCACACATGGGCCACATATGTCACTACTTCAGCCACATCTGAAATTAAAAATCGGCATCCTTGTAATGCCTTGAACAATCAATAGCCCTAAGAAAATAAGGGCCCTCTATACAAGTAACCATGATATTGATGAGTGGACAATGTCTAATGTTTGTCCACTCATCCATGACTATGTTGCATCCACTTGTGACCCAGGATTCCTGCATTTTCTCCATTAAAATATTTATATTGGAATAGTTCTTACCCAAGATTGTGGTCCTCAATTTTGTCTCCCCTAGTGGCACGTACGATGGTCCTACCCTTTCCATTTTTTCCACCGCCTCCTTATAATAAGTAGAGTGAGCCACATGGAATAGAATACCATTGGCAAAAAAGAATTTTCCAATAGCATCATCTACCTCATCACTAAATTGCACATTGAATAATTCTACGAGTGGGTTAGGAGCATCACTTGTCATCTTGCATTTCCTCCTAGCCTCTATTGCCCCTAAAGTAGAAGAAATTGCCATATGTGCAACTAGCCTCTACAAAGTAGTAGAAGTAGAACCCTATCTCTAATGACCCATGAATCTTAGAGACAAAGAAGTAGATGTAGGTGCATTGTCTTCACTACTTGGACCACCCCATAACTTACATATCTCAACTCTCTAGTTTGATTTTTCTGCCAACTTCTCACATACATCTACACCTTTTCCTCGGATATGAAGGAGGTGCACATTAACTCTAGTAATGCTGCCTGGAAATTCAAGTTTACAAAAGTGGCACTTCCACAACCTAGTGCCCTCAAATGCCCTAGGCTTAATTTGTAATTTTGTTGCAAATTGTCTTAGATGAGAATTTTGTTGCAAATTGTCTTAGATGAGACTTAGGACCAAAGGGACCCTTAGCAAATTTTGTCAATACTGTGGAAGGGCAACTAATATTTGTACTCCCAATGCAACTAGTGGTTTGGGTTTCACAATCACCCCTCTCTACTTTGACACTTTCATCAAGTGCATAATCAAATTCAATTTCACTTTCAACTTCAACCTGTTGAGGATCAAGTTCAACCTAATCCTCACTCATGCCATGAGAACTCATAGTGACGCTGCAATAAACAATATAAATTTATAAATTTGTAAATTTAAAATTAAAATTCAAACTATATATAACGCAAGGGATTAAGACACAAAGATTTTCTTTTCATTTTTCTTACTTCAGGTTGCACGAAGAGCAAAAGCAAAGAATACACAAATAAAAATCTTTATTCTTAACCTTTCCCAAACAAGGATTTCACTTTTTGTTTTCTTACTTCAAATTGCATAAAGCATAGTTGTAAAGGATACACAAACGTTATAATCCTAATTTGACAAACTAAAAAATTTAATCTAAAACTTAAAAAATAAAATACAACAGCTTATTGTTATATAATTAAAAAAAATTAAAATTTTATTGTGATTTATTCATATTAATCATTGAATCATTTGCAAAATTGAAAACTAAACTAACAACCATAGATTACACACTCAGCAAGTACTTGACAAGTCACCAAATACTCGCCCTTTTTTTTTGTTCTGCAAGTTTTGTCGAGGTTTACTCGCCAAGTTTTTTCTCAGATTTTTTTGAAAAACTAGTTGAGTTTTTGGCAAGTACTCACCAAAAAATCAGTGAGTTTTTCCATAAAACTTGCAGCGCCAACGACATGTCAGAATTGGGGGAAAAAAACGTGGATTAGACACTGCACAAAGACTTTTTTTTTAGCTTTATAAGCATTATTTTTTTCCTTTTAAATTTATATTTTTTTCAAAAACTTGTGTTTTCTTCAAAAATTTAATTATTTTTTAAGGTGCCGAGTTTTCCCCAAGCACTCTCTGGATCTGAGTTTGTGAACTATGCTAATAACTATTGAATTTAAAATTGAAATTTGTAACAAATTACAAGAGGCAATGTACACTATAAAATAATATTTCAATTTATAAATTGTAATGAAAGAAACTAATTAAAAAACTACAAAAAATTAAAAATCAGTCATGGAAAAATTGTGACCTAGAAGCCTACCTCTTTGCTTGAAAAATGCTTCAATTCTTTGAGGTGGCATCACTCAACTCTTCTTCTTGCTCTTCCTCAATCCTCTTGCTCTCCACTCACTCTTTCACCTTGCACTTGCAAGCTTGCTGCTCTCGAGACTCACTCTCACACTCACTACTATGAACTATCAGCTTGCTGTTAATTTCTTGTTGTGAGTAAAAATGAGGCTGAAAGGCAAATTTATAGTGTTTGGGGTTTGGGTGGGGCCCATAGCCCATTATGGTTTGGACCTAGGCATAAATTTCAAAGGAAAATGTTTTTTAATGAAATTTTTTATTAGCAATGCCACAAGAGATGCCTAAGCATCCTTGAGACATTTGGGGCACTCTTGGAAGTCCCTAAGACGTCTTAGGGACATCTCAGAATCCCCTAGAAGTACCCAAAAAAGGGGACGTCTCGAAAACATCCCCAGGACAGCAGCACAGTTGGTGGGACATCGAGGCCATGTCCCCTCCAAGTCCGCATGTCTTAAAGACGTCCCCATCCCAGAAACGCAGGAATTTTTGGGGTGGGGAGGGGATGAGTCCCCATGGTTCACTGGTTATCTGTGGTTATTCCTTTGGGACAAAGGTTAGCTGGGACTGAGAGATTAACTGATAGCAAAGGTTTAAGCTTTTCAGATGGGTTTAAAAATTTCTTGTATACCACAATGAAGAGAGCAATGGCTTTGTGCTAATATATTAATTCTCTTTTCGCAGCAATTGGGACTCAATCTAGGCCTCTAGCATTCATTCCTTCTGACATCTTCTTTATTTTCTATTTGTCCACTACATTAGCAATCTTATTTGATAAACTCTGTGTGAACTAGATAAAATTGTGTTGGAAATCTATCTGCACCAAAGCTTTATCTTTTCAAAGGGGACTAAAATTTCTTTCAAGTTCATCCTTTGCAATTGATTTGCAGCAGCAAGCTGTTTTCTGCATCCATAACCAAATTGAGCCTGGCTCCATTCGCTATCCATTTGGTCATGGAGCAGTTGTCGAAAGAAATATGTTTGCATGCTTGCAAAGTGCTCGGCCCTATTGAATAAGACTGGCATCTGGCCACCTGATTATTTATAGAGTTCATGTGTTACTTATTTAGGACTGATTTGTGGCAGAAGCTGGTGTCAGTGTCTCCTAGTTTGATCCACTATTTTGTGTAATGTTGTTGGCAATAACATTCATCTTTGTTTTGTACTGCGGGTAACTCTTGAATAAGATGTTCAGAATACAATTTGTTCATTGAAAACCCGATCTCTGATTTGTTCTTGCAGGCTGTTTAACTGCTTCCTTGTCCTTTTTTATTGTCAGAAAAATATTTTTAAAGAATTACCTATGAGATTTTTGCTCATATTTGTATGAATCCAGCTTGACAGCTGATTTAAATAATGTAATCTGGTGTTGCCATTGGGGTAATGTGTGTATGCAACAATTTCTTGAAATTAAAAGGAATGAAAATCACTACTCATTCCCTAACAAAAACCTTGGTGTAATACTATCGCAAATCTGGGAGGATTTCATTTAATTGATAGTTTTCCCTTTAGAACATCTGACCATAATTTTTGCTCCCATCTTATTGCATGAGAGTACACACATTCTATTGCAGAGTTGGAAGAGATCTATAATTTTCTATACTATTTCATCATATTCCAGTCCTACCCAAATCTGATCTATAGCCTCTGCTCTCCCCATGTCCATGATTATTAGGTTTTCTCTGGATGCTTCTTGCATTGGCTACAAATTTTCGACTCTGCTTTTGGTCTGAGCTGGTACAAATTTTGTTGTTGACCAAAGCTATTCATTTTCCTTGGTATTTCTGACCACAGATACTGTTTTTTGATGTGACTTCTTTTGCTTCACAAAAATAAGCTCTTTGAAATTTATCTTCTTTCGTGCAAAACTTTCCCTTTATTGATGCCGAACTTATTTCATTTGTTGGTTCGGTGATCTTTTGCAGGTTTTCCTGTGAAGGTGTTGCTTCTAGCTCCTGAGAAATATTCTTTTCATAATTTTACATATTTCAGTTTTCTCTTTCGTTTGCTAGGTTGGAAAAACCCATTCCCAGATGCCCATGTTCTTGACACATTCTGCAACAGAGTAGCATGTTCTCCATGGATTGTTCCCATCTATTCCTCCAACAAGGTTTTGTCAGTTAGTGGCTTTTCGAAGGCCACAGTTACACAGATCTAAAAATAATTGAGAAATCCTAATCATATGATGAATTTTGAGGCTGTTTAGCATTCACAGCTGCTTTACCTATCTTCTAGAGAAATGATTCCTGTCAGTATTCACTTGGAAGGAGTGGTAATCTTACCTCTGCTAGAGCTATGCTCAGAAAACCTATTGCAAGGTTGTATGTTGGTACCATGGTTCCATTACAAGACTTTATTTTTTCATAAACCCTGGACCTCTTTGAAACACATGATCTTTCTCATATCTGGTAGAGAAGATTGCTTCGAAGTCCTTTTGGCATTTTTCAGTAAATCAACATATTATAAAGGCTTCTGTTTCCCCTGCACCCATATGCATAGTCTTTCTAAGACCAGGATATGATCCCATGAATATGCAGAAAAGAGTTTTTCTTCAACAGCCACAATCTGCTCCCCATTTCATCCACATGGTAAAGTACATTTTCTTCCCAATTCTCAGATAGCAATCATTTTCCTGTTTCTTTGTTTTTTTGAAAACTTGAGCTAACAACAGTTTCCAGTATATATTAGTACATATATATTATCAGATCCTCTCTAAACACCTGTGCAAATCTGGAAGTTGTTAACAGGGACTTGCTGAGGAGGATGTGAATGGAGGACCTAGCAGGTCTAGACGTTTTTTAAGCTTATTTTAATCAGTTATAATGTTTAGATGAAGTTATGGAGGAAAGGCACAGAGGCACAGAGCAAAAGACCTTAAAAGGACTTTCACTTTCCATTGACTTCATACTACAAGATCACTACAATGGCTTCCTCTGTTATTCCCTACATTAACTATGTCCTCGGAACTACTTCCAAGGATCTTTTTTATTTACTTCATCTTCAATTCATTAGAAGGCATATCATTTTTTGTCATTTGTATTGCCCTCTTCTCTGTTACTTGATGTGGTTATGCTGAAGAGATATACCAACTAGTGTTTCAATAACTTTTGATCCAAAGACAAATCAAGTCAATTTCACTGTGTTTGGGCCAATTTCCACTTGTTTTCCCTGTGGAACATGTCCACATTGACTCAGATCTTGATTTATTACAACAATGGCATGCAAATTTGTGATGTCCTGATGAAAGAGTTGCACAAGGCACATTACCAATCTCAATTCTCAACTCAATTATGTAATATACTGAGACAACCTGCTCAATATGACATTGCCAACCAGAAACTCGCAAGGGCGCTTTGCCTTTCCCATCTTTGTCAAAAACTGAAAATTCCACTACCACATGCCACAAAATTGGAAACAATTTGACCTAAACTTGTAACCACAATTTTCCAGTTTGATTTTCTTGTCTTTAATCTCTGATGATCAATTTCAAATCACAATTGAGGGCTTGATTGTTTGGAGATATAAAAGCTTAAATGTGGCCTTGGTAGTACCAAGACTTTTGATTTTAATTCTTCTTAATACTTAGGTTTTATATGGACTGTGCACAATTATTTCATAAAAACCTTTTCAACCCTTCTTAACATTTGATTATTCCTTTTTAAAAAGTGCTCAAATTGGACAAAAATGCTCATAAATGGTACACAGTTATTTAATAAAATCCTTCTAACATCTTTGACTTCCCTTCTTAATATCTGATAACCCCTCTTCTAAACACTCCTTTATTTAGGACAAGAGAGTTATTTATAAAAAATAAGTAATTTTTTATGCTCTCTTGAAGATATAATGTTTCCTTTATCTACATTCCATCTGAGTATTGTGTTTTATCACAACTTCTGTTCCCCTCTTCTCTGATGTGTATATGTGAAGAATAGACATAAAATATAATTTGTAAGAATAACTTACCATACAGCCAGTCCTTGAAATGACTGTGAATTGCAGTTGCTAACTCCTGCCTTTTACTATCCTCAAGGTGAGAATCTCTCAAGCATTGCTTCATATTCTCCAGTGAGTTACTCTGCATAGGAATAGAAGAGACAATTAGAATTGCTTAATGTTTGTATCAAATACATATCATGCCATCACTTAATTCTCTCTAAAGATTACCAGGAATCACAATGCTTCTATTGAAAATATTGCACATTATAACCATTGCTATTTCAGACCAGTTCATTTAAGATTATCTGAAAGTAGAAACTAAGAGTTATGAAAAAATAAAAACAATGAGAGTAAGTTGTAGAACTTGATGTATGCTTGATAAGAGAAGACACCATAACTATAAAAATCAAACAACAAGAAAAAGAACCACATACCTTCTGCTGTTGTGCTGCTATGTAGGGCTTGGGCAGAACAAAGGGATTGTATTTTGTTTGCTCAAGTGTGGACTCCACTTCAAACCATTTGGGAATCTGCAGCCCACATAAGGGTTCAAGAATGTGATATAAAAAGCACAGACAAGAACCATATATCATAGAGAAGTGTGATAACTATAGAGAAAAAATTACCCTGAGCATGTAAAAATTACTTCTATGCATGATACAAAAGATCAAAAAATTAAATCAACTGATTTGTACCACAAAGTTCAAGAAACGGTCTGGATGAAGAATAGAGGCCGACTCGGCTTGCCCATCTGAAACACCTGCTGGGTGGGATAAAGAATCATGTGGGTCCACCATTCCTAGTGCAAAAGGCTTGTCCCACATGTTAATCTTTGGATCCACCCTGACTTGTGTCAAATGCATCTCCAAATCTGAATAATACGTATTATATGGCGCCACCTACAAAATAATAGATCAAAAGTGTTTTAGAGATTCCATCATTCTAAGAATCTTTACCAGGACCTGTCCAAAATGATACAAAAAGGACTCTAGCTAATTCTTTATCGCAGTGTTATATGCCTGTTCACTTATTCCCCATTTATATACTCTGAGCAACATAAATTATATCCTGGTCATGAAAAGCATTAAATCTAGAGTTTAAAAACTACAAATATTGTGGCCTTCAAATAAAGCTTACAGACATAAGTTAAATTAAAAATGTTTTTACAAAGTATATGTGCTAGAGTCAAATTAAAGATTGAACTGCACACAGGAACCATGCATTCTACATATATTCAATATTTCTGTAGACATATAAAACAAAAGCTGCTCTTAGCATTCAGAACATTCCAGATGTAAATTTACGTAATCAAATACAAAGTTACATTTACAGCAATGAACATATAGTTCTCATTAACTGTGTTTATTCTCTCTATGTTCTTGTGCACTCTACCTTAGGCTTAGTTCCATTTTAATTGATAGAACTCTGCTAACAAGCCATTTACATATCTGCGCACATTATCTACTGTTTGTTGTTCCACTTCAATGCATTATAATACATGAATCCCACAATTGATGTGTTGTTCCCAGTTTTTCTAGTGTTCCATGGAGTTTCAGAACCAAGGAACATGGGGACAGGTTTTCACGATGACAAAAAAGAAAAAATCCATATTTGGGGGCACATGAGGACAGCAGCACAAATAATATATAATATATAATATATTTCAAAAAATGATCATAACAAATAGGAAAAGAAATTACATTTTATCATTAACAACAAATAAATCTAGGTATATTAACAATAAATTTAATTTGTAAGAATAAATAAATAATTTATAAATAATAAATATATACTTATAATAGGGTTGGGGCCCTAGCTTGGTTGGCTAAATCTTTCCTGTAGCAGGAGGTTGGTCACAAGTTCTAGTCTCCCCCACCCCCGTGGTACCGGAGGGCGTGTCGCACCAGCGCCGCCGGTCACGTTAAAAAGTTTACCAGGCGCACCTGCAGTTTATAGGGGGTCGTGCTACCCGATTCCTGCAGTCTACAAAAGAACAACAAAAAAAATATATATATATATATATATACTTATAATAAATTAGTTAACATGACTCGGAGGGCATAGGAAAGGTGGCATCACATGCCACAACACAGATGTTCCAATGTAATCCACAACCAGTCTTCACAATCTGTGTCAGATCAAGAAATTTCCATAAATACTTCCTTAGCAAATAACAGTTTCCATATCAAAATCCTTGTCAATAGAATGGATTTTCTCTCCCACTGATGTGCCATGCACTAGTCACTCTTTACCATAATACAATTTTAGGAATACCTGCAAGGATCATTTAACAGTAAAGCTCACATATGCTCTCAATGTTGCTAATCAATAGTAAAGGAATCATGATTGCCATCTTCTAAAAGTCATTTCAAGATAACCCAAATCTTACCTCAGTTTTAAAAATTGGGCAACAGAATCAATATTCTCCTATTTACCAGATCCATTCCATGATAACGCCATCCTTTGATGAATTTATCTCTCAATCTTTTCAAGTATTTCTTCTTTTTTATTTTACAGTAATGGTCTGTGGAAGTCTTGCGAACTTTAATATTCTCCTATCCTTGATTTTCCATTCCACTCACTATATACCCGATCTTCTAGAGTAACTTTGAACCAATGTCTTTGGTATGTTTCTAAAATTCACTATAACCACAAGAAGTCTTCCCATTTGTTACATATATGATTATTCAGAGATAAATTATAAGTGTTGTCATCAATAGCACTATCACTAGATGCATTATCATTGAAAGAAACAAAATGAAGATTGATACAAGGTAACACCACCCTTTGATGAAGTTATCTGGCAATATTGTCCAGAATTTCTTCTTTTTGATCTATGAGCTTCATATAATTCCTTAATTTGATAAATTGCTTCATAAGGGATTGGGCAAGAAGTTTGAGATTCAAGATCTCCTTGTTCTTCTTCGGTGTTAAGCTTTCCTTGATTAAACAATTTCCTGCAGAGGAAGTTCAAGTGTCAAGATCTTGCCCTTTTCATCCAACTTTCAATGAAGGAATATGATCTCAACAATATGCTCAACATTACCCTTCTTCAAATTGGTTTTCCTTTGGCATAATGAATGGCTTCTAAAAAAATTCCCCAAGTAATCTCAAGTAGTTCAATGCCTTCAATGATATCATGCCTTATCTTATAATAGACATAAAGACCTAGATGGCTAGAAGCTATAGCCAAACTCTTGAGACATTCACATCTCTCTCTATGCTTCCAAACACTATATGTGTGCTTATTGGGCAGAACACGGACAAAATAAGCCACACTAGAAAGCTCTCAAAGAGAATTCTAATCTCATCATCTCAATTACTGTCACCATTCGATAGATATCGGAAAGAGCTTCCCAATAAAAATCAGTAAAAAGAATCTTTTTCCCACCATTTCACCTCTGCAAGATTAGAAAACAAAACTTAAGCTCCCCCTTAAATTCAAAATCTAAAAATCCAAATCCTGGAGAGAAAGCACCAAGATGTGCCATGTGTCTCCTTGCCATTCATCAATCTACGACCATTCTCAAGCCTGGCATTTGGTACTTTCTAGGTTGCTGATAGTACCTAATTTGCTAACTAGATTTTGACTCAGATACTGATTCAGTGGGTTTTTATATTTAATTACTTGATTTCTTGTTTGGCCGATTAAAGTTTTGAGCAATGCCACAAATTGTATACAATAAGTATTTATTGATAATTATACCACCACCTCTTTGCCCCACGAGCTACCACCTATCACACAAGCTACATCTTCCACTCCACACAACACTACCACCTCAATGCTGCCTCAGCCCCAACAAGACTGCCACATATACTGTGCCATCTTAGTAACATGCCATATCAACAATGCATCACATATGTGGCAAATCAGCAATCTAAACTGCACAATAGACCTTTAACAAGTTTTGAAATTGCGGTACTGATCATAAATAAATAAATATGAACTTGGGGACTCTCATAACCAAACCAATACTAACAGATGTGGCTACAAATATATTTTCTGCACAACCAAATCAAGATAAGAGGAAATAGTTAACTTAAACAACTTTTCACATAGAATCCAATCAGGCAGTCATCTCAAGAAAGATTAACAGTATGGTTATGATATGAGTGTATTCTCAAAACCCTTGAAAAAACATATCTGAAACCACAAAAACAGTTGCAGGCAGCCTGCACTTTGAGGTCCTAGAACTTTACCAATCAATGATTGAAGAAAACATAGCAAGGAAAGCAAAGGTGAAACTGAAGACAACACAGTAAAAAACACTGTAAAAGCACCTTAAAAACCTTGATCAAAAGTCGTGTAAGATAACAAAGTGTAATGTCCCAAATTTTCCGAGCTAAATCAGGAGGAAATAATTAAGAAAAAAAAAGTGTTTCTTAACACTACTTTAATAATAATAAAATAATAATAATAATAATTTAAATTATTAATAAATAATATTTAAATGATTCTGACTAACTCATTTGAGTTTTGGCACCTAGTTCTATTCCAGCCGACTATCTCTAGTTGGCGTCTTTGATTAGTATATATGTGAGGTTGTTGTTCATCTTTTGGCATGACAAATCTCGAGTTCTTGTGCGGATTGTTCAGGGAGGTAATCTCCTAAAGTCCACTCCCAAGTGAGACGTCCACCTCATCCTGGTTAGTTTGTGTATTACTTTCATCTCAGTGAATCATCTGACGTATTTTTGGATCCACTCCCAGGTCGCCCATTGATGTCGCAGCAAAGAGAGTGAGTCGACTGAGCCTTTGGCTCTGGCCTATGAGCTGAATCGACTGAGCTCATCTTGATCGCATTCTTTCCCTCAAGTTGCCGCAGCGACAAGGAAATCAGAACAATTAGCATTGAAGGGACTCACGATTGCAGAGCTCATGCGACCATTGCACCTTGCGTCTCTTGGCATTGAAGCGACGACTCCACTCATTGCCCTTGGACTGGACCCATGCCTCAAATCATCGATGCCTGGCTTAGCCTATTGATTTGGAAGGAAATTATTAAGGTGTTGAGCATATAATTCTCCATCGCACCAGACAATCAAGTGAACAACATCATGGAAGAAATTCGTAACCAGCATCTGTCTCTCAAAGCGTCAACTTCCTGAACAACAATATCCCTGTCATAGCTCCTGGTGTTCACCGGGGTCAGAGGTCATTCTGTTACAGTATTGAATCTACAAGACAATAGTATATAATATCCAATTGAATGCCAATCTATATGTTTGCTCTGCGTTTTGTAATGGAATGTCCGATCTGGCTCTAAAACCGTTGCTCTATAATTTCAGTTCTTAGCTCAGTGTGTGGTTTTATTATTTAAATCTGAAGAGTATTATTTACATCATTACTTCTAAGTGGGTATATTGTTACCTTAATTTTGTTTTTTGGGAGTATCATTTTGAGCAAGCATCTTACACAAAGTTGGACGATGGTGGGGACCCCCTTAACATTGCAAGACGTTGGACCATAGCTTGTGGACTTCTAGTCCCTAAACTCTAATAAGACATTAAACTTTAGTAACAAGTTTCATAATATATGATTAACACCACATAAAACAGAAAAATTGATGAAGTAAATTGTAAGGTATTCAAATAATATGCTACAAGTAGAAAAACAACCAATTTGAGTATGAAAACGAAACAAATCCCATGTATTTATATAGAACAATTACCAAACCCTAACAAACTCTAAGATGAGATTATCAACCACAAAGATGACCAGACTCATATTAGCATAGATCACAAGAAAACCACAAGTTAGTAATTCATTCTCCCAAAGATAACAAAAATCAATAACTTGTTAGGCCTAGAGCAATACTACTAGTGTAAGCCAATGAGGCACCCCCAAGTATTTAAACTATCTCCACCCTCAAAAAAAGCAGAGAATATGGCAGCCCCTCAACTTATGAGGAATTTCCAATGGCATTCCCCCATTAAACTCCTCGAAGACACCCTTGCATCCTCAAGGGCGTTAGGATATTATTGATGGATTGAAGATTAGAAGAAAACCAAAAAAAAATCTGTTATCAAGGATGATGCCCTTTAGTTCACCTTTGGCACACAAAAGCAACCTATTGTATCTAGCTGGATCCAATTGAATTTTTAGTTGTGTTGTTCTTGCACCTATACTAAATGTTTTGATTTTCACTCGGTCCTAGTTTCTTTGTTTATGTAATGTCACAAAATTGCACCTTATGCAATTTTACATTACATAATCCTCACTTTAGCTTAATTAAAGACTATACTACAAATCCCCTTTTCCTTAGCTTCAATTTCATCCTGACCCCTTTGTTTTCAGTCTTCACATGAATTTTTGTTGAGGATGCTTCCATGACATGCAGACATCTGTGTGCCACGCGAACATCCTTACAAGATTCCTGATTTTGTGGTCGTTGGGACATTACACTTCCGCCTACCCATAAAGTGTAACACCTCTATGGTTGCAGACATGCTTGAAAACACCTTCTTGCATGCCTTTTCTTCATTCAGACTCACTTTTCTGATTCCTTCAACTCATTCTTGCATTCTTTCACTCTCAAGCTCTCATTCTCATTTTCATTCTCTTCTACACCATTGTTTTCTATTGCTCTTGGCTTCTACATTGGCGTCTTGGCTCTCTCTTGTCTCACCTAGAGTGTCACGTGCTCTCCTCCGGCATCACAAGCTTGCTTAAGGGAGGGTAATCACACTCTCATTACATTATCGTATTTATCTTAGTAGCATATTGTCTTTTAAGTTGTCTATTATCTTGTCTTTCCATTTCTTTATCTATTTTCTCTCTATATGTCTATTTGATTGTCTGTGGAGGTGGAAACACCAAAACCAAGGTTTGACTAAAGCAAGCCTCAAAACAGCCCCAACATTTTTCCTTGTTTCTATGTCTGTTGGTTTTTCGTTTGGAGCATTACAGGAGGCTTCGCAGCTTTGGACCTCTTGTGAGTTCGGTCTCTTCTCTTTCACTTTCTCATTTCTATTTTGTTTCATTTAAATCTAGGCATGTTAGTTTTCTTCTTGTTATTTTTGTTATTTTAAGCATTTTGTTAGTTGAGCTAAACATTCAGATTTCAGTTCCCGAATAGATAGTAGACTCCTTGCATTTTTGTCTGCAAGTTCTATTCTCGGACCATACGAGACCACGGCGCGCTCCGGGGACATCCGAACGCTGCACTATTGTCCTTGGCCGAGAGCTAGCCAGCTTGCTCCCAAGACCTCGAAAGTTTGCTCTTTCGGTCCCTGAAGTCCTTTTTCCAAAACCTTTCCTAAAACATAAAATACAGTAAAACTCCTTGTCTTCCCACTTTTGTCACTTGAGCTTTGCCTTTGAGGTAGTTAAGGACCATTCACTCCCTATAGACTCTTCTTTGTCCTAGAGACTCAAGAGTAGTGAATCTCCTCCTCTACAATTTGTTTATATATCGATGTCTTCTATGTTGAGATTAAAATAATGTTCTAAATAAGGGCAATAATTCAATAGGCAGAAATACAAAAATTTCTCTGCATGGCACCAAAAAATGCAAAAAGAGTGGCCAAACTTGATACCACCAAAGGGCAACCTCATCAAAACAATCAGGGATCAAGTTGGGATGAAGTGGTCACTGTGATCAAGGATCGAGTTGGGATGAAGTGGTCACTCCCTCCAAGAGGGAGACTAAAGGTGAATTTTGACGAGGCTTCAAGGGGAAATCCTAGAGCCTTGGGGGTTGGGTTCATAATTAGATATGATAGAGGAAATCCAGTATAGGTTGCTTCTGTTAAACTTCCTAATGGCACCAACAATGAGGCAAAGTTTGCAGCATTATGTGAAGGAATGAGGTATTGCAGCAAAAAAAAAGTGCATAATATTGATGTGAAAGGTGACTCGACTGTGGTAATCAAGGCAATAAGCTCTCGGAGTGCCCCAAGTTGGAAAGCAAAGATGTGGATAGAAAGAATATGCTCTTATATGGCTAAGATTGAAAAATTCACATTGAAACATGTATATAGGGAAGCAAGCAGTGTTGCTAACTTTCTTTCAAATAGGTGGATAGACAAAGAGGCAAGAATAATAGAATCAAATCGGTGTAAGCAATGGGCAAGCATACAAGAACTCATCGATCAAGAAGCAAAGATGATCAAATCTTATTGTATGTGATGATTTCCATAAGATCTATGCTTTGGGGTATATCTGTACAATCTGCTGAAATACATCCACATTGGGATTTTATTAAGACAAACATAGGAACAGGAGCATGTCACGAGGATGGTAGATCAATAGATGTTGCAAAACAAGCTTAGCACCACACGGATGAGCAAGATAGATATCATAGCTACCTAGTTGATGAAAATTATTGAACTCCATGATCAACTTGCAGCAGTTGGCAAGGAGGTCAAGGGTGAAGTGCTAGTACCCACCACATTAAATGGTTTATCTTCTTCTTACCAACCTTTTGTTCCTGGGGTTTGTGCCCAAATTCAACTTCTCACTTTCGAGAGACCATGGGATGACTTCATTGAAGAGGAAACAAGACTAGAGAATGTTGTAGAAATGGAGGAGCAAAATCTTTCCCTCATTAGCAAGATGAAGAAAGGTAACAAGAAAGGAGGACCCAAGAAGGGTCGGAAAGAGAAGAAAGAACATTCAAGCTCCTCTAACTAGGAAAAAAAGGACTTGAGCCACATTAAGTGCTTCAACTGCCAAAAGTTTGGACATTTTGCTTCTCAATGTCTTGAGAAAAAGGGGAAGGGCAAGTAGTAGTAGTAGAAGCAGTGCGTAGGGAGTGCATAAGCATCAACTAGAGCAAATGAGCTTTTGAGCCACACTTCTCTATGGTCTCATGCCTGTCATCTAACATCATGTCAGGTATGTTGGAAATGTTGTCATTGATGTCAAACATGAAAAGAAAAAGATCATTAAAGAATAAGATGAAGAAACTCAGATTGAAAATGTTGTAATTGATGTAAAGATAAGCATGACTGAAGATAACATAAGCATGGATGAGATTGTCGAAGATGTTGAAGATTATTGTCATAGCAAAGAAGAACACTTAGAAATTCTGCCAGTGATGAGACTCAGATTTGTTGATAAAGATAAATAATCAGAGATGTTAATGTTCAGTTTATATAATCAGATTAGTTAATGGTCAGGATTATAATCAGATCATCATGTTCAGATTGATATAAGTTTTAAGAGATGTTTCAGATTGTTCAGCTTGAAGATCTTTTAGATCAGACTTATTGATCTTCAGTTTGCTCAAAGATCTTTTCAGATTGTATTGAGATTGAAATAAGATCATTTCATTCGAAATATTTCAGTTCAAAGTATATCGTCCAGATTGAATAAAAGACCAGATTGAAATTATTGAAGATAAATAAAACATGAAAGTCCAGATCGAACTTGGATGTTATCCACAGGCTGAAATTTAGAAGGATGGATTATTTATGCTAACAAATCCAAGAGGTGATTTGTTATGATATAACATGTGAAGAATTAAAAGAGAAATGATGAGTACGCACAAAAATAAAAAGGTGCGATTCATTTACTAAGACGTGTTCTGAGAAACACGTAATTCTAATGTAATGCCATTTGATAAAAAGAAGATAAACAATTAGTAAATGGCACAATTCAGACTGATATGAATAAGGCGATGCTACTGAGGTGAAAATTCGTTGCAGATTAATGACCATGCATCAATTGAGAAGGATTTGATTATGAAATCAGATTGCTACATTTAAAGTCTAAGAAGACATCAAAAAGAGGAGAGAGACATTATCATTTCTCAGATACATGAAAAAGAAAAAGTTATTAACTACAAATACAACAGCGAAGAAATATCGATTAGGTTACTAAACTAAAACAATGATTAAAAACAGATTTAGAAATTTCGACTTGTTTTTGTGAAGAGATACAACTATGGTTAAAGACGTCTCAAGAGTTGTGAATGATGTTAAAGACACCTACTGAACAGATGCGAATTGTAAAAGAGATGTAACTTCTGGAAGAGGAGACGTGTGTTATGAAAAGGGTAAATCAATAGATGCGATCTGTTCTGAAAAGACACAAAAGTTTAGTTAATCCTGATTTGCCAAAAGGTATGTTTGGCAAAACATTAAAATGGAAAGGAGTTATAATATATTATTCTGAAGAAGATCTTTCATCAAGAGTTGGTAGTTGAAAAATATTAAGATTAATTCAGATTAGTTAAGAAGGATTAAAAATCTGAAAAAAACATTAAAAATAATGCACTCAAACAAAGTGGTGCGATTAGCCAAGAGATGTGATTTCTATCAAGAGTTGCAATCTTACAATAAGGTATATATTTGTCATTTGGTTTGGTCTTGAATGTGTGGTTGTGTAAGTGAGCATTCTAAATCTGAAGTCCCATCTCCTTGTGTGGGCTAAGTGTGAGATCATTCATCACCAAAGGCAGATTGGAGGATTGGGATAGTGCAAGTCAGATTGAAGGCATCATCTTGCAATCATCAAGTCAAGGTTTGGTGCCTTGCATTAGGGGTTGGTGCTCCTTGTAGGTTGGTGCCTACTAAATAGTTAAAAAGGTTTGGGTGTCCCTTGTAGGTTGTTGCCTACTAATAAATCAAGTAGGTTGGTGCCTACTTCCATCTAAAAATATATTTAATATTTCAATAAATTGGTATCAACTTGTGTAAATTGATTCATATCTAAAGTTGGTGTTGATGAGAATTTAAGTTTGTGTAGAAAGTTGTCAAAGTGTAAATTTGTGTTGATTTACTGATTCACCCCCCCTCCCCGCCCAGCCCCCCTCTCAGTAAATCTTTTGTGCTCTTCAAGGTAATGTAATGAAATTTCTGGATTTAACTTTGTGATAATATTTACATCAACATTTTGGATCATACTTCATGATCCATCATCAAGATGAGTGAGAGCCAGAGAAGAGAATGGAAAAATAGTAGTAGGCCTAGATAGATAAATTGAATTGAGGATGGGGGGTTTCGAGGGTGGCGGAGCACTAACCCAAAAAAATAAGGGGCAGGAAAAAGAACAAAACCATCTCTAAGGAAGGAAGAGGCGAGGGATGAAATTGGGTAGGAGAAAGAAGAGCATACTAAAATAAATAATAAATAAGAAAATAATAATAAAATTAATGAAAGAAGAGAAAAATGGGTGAATAAAAAGTAATAATAATATTCAGATATTTGCATCAATATTTATATATATTTTATCGATATAAAAAAATAATTAGAATGCGAGGATAAATTAAATTCTCATAAATTTATGTCTTCATGTTTGGGGAAAGGAAATTAATTATTCTTATATGGATTAAATATAAATATATGAAATGAAAAAAATGAGAAGTTAAAAAATGCATATTGTAGTCATAATTATATTCATACAAATTAAATATGCGTATATGAATTAAATATAGGGAGATAAGAATAATTATAAATTTAAAAAACCCCTATTAAAATAAATTTCAATTTAAAATAAAAGCAAATATCCCTAATAAATAAGCACATGTTAAAAGAAAATATTTGTATTAGAGTTATATTTATAATTAGTTCATATATAATAATGGGATATAAATATATTTTGAAAAAATTCATATATTATTCTAATAGGCAAAATAATTAATTATTATTCTTATGTTCAAATATGTAAAGAATAAACACTTAGGGAAAAGAATTAATTGTTATTTTTATAAGAATTTAATTATAAATAAATGAATATAAGGGATGAACATATATTAAAAGTTATAAATATATTTTGTAGTTATAATTATATTCATATATAATTAAATATGTATATATGAATTAGATATGGGAAATAATAAGAGAGAGACTATAAATATATTTATAATTAAATGCATGTAAACATATGACCTTTAACAAGAGAGCCTCCAACAAACTTCAGGAGGAGGAAAGCATCCAAGTAGAACTTGGTGGTGTTACCACGTACCCAGTTGCAGGAGTGGAATCCATCTCATTCCATATGCCATCAAGCAATATCCTTGAGCTTATTGGTGTTTTATATGTACCTGGCTTAACTAAAAATCTTCTTTCAGTTTCACTATTGACAAATCGTGGATATATGGCCAAGTTTGATGATCAGCAAGTTCTCATCCGAAAGAGATAGCTGGACCCTGGCCGATTATTGGCCAGAGGTGTTTGAGAGGGTGTTCTATACAAGTTGCAAGGAGATCCTGTGACAGTTCTGAATTTCTAATACATGATAGTGGCATGTCCAAGCTTTAGCAAAAAAGACTAGGTCACTTGCAATGCACTATGGAGTGTTACCAATCTTGAAGGACATGGTGCAGGGATCTGCCTAACTTCAAGCTTAGGAAGAAATGAGTATGCAAGGTTTGTGCACTCAACAAGAATGTGAAGGCTGCTTTTCCTAACAGTGAGCATATATCAAGAGATATTCCTAATTTAATCCACTTGGATGTATGTGGACCCATGTCTTCAGCTTCCTTATTAGGTAACATTTACTACGTATCTTTTATTGGTGATTCCTCAAGGAACTCTTAGATTTATTTCGTGAAGAGCAAGGATGAAGTCCTCATAAAGTTTCAAGAGTTTAAGGCTCTTGTAGAAAATCAGATAAAAGAGAAGATTAAGGTACTAAGGTCTAATAATGCAAAGAGTATACCTCCAAGTAGTTCAACATTTTTTGCAAGGAAGCAAGAATCAAGAAGGAGCTGATACTGCCCTACAACCCTCAGCAAAATGGTGTTGCAGAGAGGAAGAACAAGTCCATCATAGAGAGCCAAATCTATAATTGATGATCTAGATCCACCTATGTGTCCCTAGGCAGAAGCAAGTCTTAACATTTGTCTATATTCTTAACAGGGGTCCTCACAGAGTGTTGAAGAATAAGACACTAAAAGAGGCATTCACAGGTGAGAAGCCTCAAGTACCGCATCTTCATATTTTCAGTTGCCCTATTTACATTCACATCCCTAATGAGAAAAGGACCAAGTTGGAACCTTCTAGTTTGAAGGGTACCTTTGGGGGTTACAGCGAGAGATCAAAATTTTTTAGAGTCCACGTAGTTGTGAACAAAGATGTTAAGTTTGACACGGATGCACAGTCCTCCAAGTCTCAAGAACGTCCAACAATAAGCAAGGAACTAAAAGAATTTTTTTCCTCAAAAGTTGACCTTCAGAAATCAGATTCAGATCAGCAAGCTTCCAGAGCTGAAAGGGATGCATCTTTTCCATCCAGTTCAACAAGAAAGCCTAATGGTTCACCCAGACACTACAAGAGGCACAGGAGCAAGTTGGAACTCCTATGACTTCTATTCGAATAAGTCATCCTCCAAAGAAATTTCCAAATTATGTACTACTAATGTCTTACATCATTAATGCAGAGCCTTCTAGTTTTATGGAGGCAACAGGTCAGCAGGTTTGGCTGGATCCCATGATGGAGCAGTACAACTCCCTAATGAAGAATGATGTGTGTGAGATAGTACCTCAACCAAAAGGGAACTCAGTGATTGAATCTAAGCGGTTATACAAGATCAAGCATGCAACAGATGGCAACAATGATAAATTCAAAGCTCGATTTGTGGCTAGATGGTTTTCCCAGAAAGAGGGAGTTCAGTGTGAGGAGACTTTTGCTCCAATTGCAAAGTATACCTCCATTAGATTTATTATGTCTTTAGCAGCAACCTTTGATTAGTGTTTATATCAAATGGATGTGAAGAAAACATTTCTTAATGGGCCGATTGAGGAGGAGAAGGTGTACATAAATTGGCCAAGGGAAGTTTGAAGTGCATGAACATGAAACTCGTGTTTGCAGATTAAATAAGGCCCCTTTATGGTCTGAAACAGGCACCTTGTACATGGTACTCCAAGATCAAAGAATATTTTTTCAGATTCAGTTTTCACTAAGATAGATGCAGGTTCCAATCTTTACTATTTGATTGATCACTAAACTACTTGTTTTAGTCCTATACATAGATGATTTAATACATACAGGAAGTCCAAAGAAACCCATAGAATGGTGCAAGACAGAGTAGGCAAAAGAATTTGATATGAAGGACATTGGCTTGATGCACTACTTCCTGAGGCTAGAAGTATGGCAAAATCCAGGTGAAGCTTTCCTTGGATAGGGAGAGTATCCAGTCGAGATTCTAAAAATATTTCTGCTGATGGTCTAAAAGCCCATGCCTAATCCTATGGTAGCAAATCTGAAGTCATTTGTTGATTCTAATTCAAATTTGATAGATCCATTTGCGTACAAAAAATTGATAGGTTCCCTCATGTACTTGGTAAATACCAGGCCCAACATTTGTTTTATAGTAAACACCTTGAGTCAATAAATGGTACATCCCATGCAGGTTCACTGGGCTGTTGCAAAACATGTCCTCTAGTACTTGAAGGGGTGCATTTTGGACTGAGATATGTGGTGATGAAGACTTAGTCCAGTATGGTTTCTCAAATTCTAATTGGGTAGGTAGTGGTACAGATTAAAATAATTATGAACACACCGAATTATTGCCAAGATAATTGATTGATTAAAATAAGAAGCAAACGCATTCTTATATAGAACTACAAAGAGCTAACTTAAGGCTTAACTGAAAGTAACTGAAAGCTTTAACTAATCCTAACTGAAAGCTAACTAAAAGAATAAAAGAATATACTTAAAGTATATTCAAATATCTTATTTGACCATTAAACCAAATATAACAATATTATTTTAATACCATCCCTTAATGGTCAATTTATTAACGACACCAAGCTTATCCTGAAATTTTACAAACTTGTCAAGATTCAAAAACTTGGTTAGAATGTCTGCAATCTGGTCTTCAGTGGGACAACACTACAACATTACTAATCCATCTTCTACAAGTTGCCGTATGAAATGACAATGAAGCTTTACATGCTTCGTATGCTCATGGAAGACTGGATTCTTGGCAAGCTTTAACACCCCTTGATTGTCACAAAACAAGGGTGAAGGCCCTGCCTGAGACATCTGCATGTTTGAAAGCATCCTTCGAAGCCATATTGCCTCACATGTTGCTTTGACGATTCCTCGATATTCTGCTTCAATCAAGGAAAGAGCTACTGCCTGCTACTTCTTACTGGTCCATGTGACTGCCCCTGTGCCAAGACTGAAAACATACCCAGAAGTGGACTTCTCATCATCAATTGATCCTGCCCAATCTAAATCTGTGAACCCAACCAGCCTAGGATCTTTGATTCTGCTATACAGAATGCCAAAGTCAAGTGTCCCTTTCACATATCTTCGTATCCACTTCGCTGCAACCCAATATTCTTCCTTTGGGGCTGTCAAAAAACGGGAAATGTAACTCACAACATAACTCAAATCAAGTCTAGTGGTTGTAAGATAGATAAGGCTACCCACTAGTTGCCTGAAAATTGACTCATCAATCAACTTTGAGTCTGTCTTGGCTGAAAGCTTTAGTCCTTTTTCCATGGGTGTAGAGGCAATTTTGCAATTTGTCATTTTGAACTTTTCTAGCAAACTCCTGGCATATTTAGACTGTGAAATAAAAATACCACCACATGCTTGCCAAACATCTACACCTAGGCAATAATGTAGGAGGCCTAAATCTATCATTTCAATAGTGTGACAAATTACATTTGATTTGCTCAATCAAATGCTCCTCACTACCTATAATGATGATATCATCCACATATATGACAAGAAGGATGATGTTATTGCCTATTCTCTTGACATCCAAATTTGGATCTAAAGGACAGTGTTAGAATCACTGTTGCCCCAAATACCTGTCAATCTTGATGTACCATGCCCTAGGTGCTTGCTTCAAGCCATAAAGGGCTTTTGTCAGTCTACAAAACTGATGCTCCTTTCCTATAACCTAAAAACCCTGAGGTTGTGTCATGTACACTTCTTCCTCTAAGTCAAAATTGAAGAAGCCACCATTGAAGAAGCCACTCTTGACATCCATTTGATGGAATTTCCAAGAAAATTGTGCTGCCATGGCTAGAACTAACTGAATGGTGCTCATCTTTGTTGTAGGAGCAAAGGTCTCCTCATAATCAATACCTGCTCTCTGCAAGAACCCTTTAGCCACCAATCGTGCTTTGTACTTGTCAAGTGTGCCATCAACTTTATACTTCACTTAGTACACCCATTTGCAGCCAATGGGTTTCTTCCCTGGAGGAAGATCTGAAAGGACCCAAGTCGTATTTCATAAGGCTCTGATGTTCTGTATCCATGGCCTTTTTCCATTAAAGTTTACAAATACCTTTGCAAAGTCTTGTGGTTTGTAAACACCCTGAAAGTTAGCCATAAGAGCAAAATTAACAGTGTTATGTATGATCTTGCCTCTGGATGATCGACCCTCAAGTAGTTCATCATCCCGAACATCACCAATGAGTTTTTCCCACCACTTAGGTCTCATTATCGAACCTTGTCTATCCAAATCAACATGAGCATCATGTCATGGACCATCTGGTACTATATCATCCGGTACTATATCATCCGGATGCTCTTCCAAGTTCTCCTGAAGATCATCTGGTACTACTGGTAGTATGTGCCTAGGGTATTCCACATGTTTGCAATCATCAGAGTCCCCCCCTTCAGGTGTAACTAATGGAAGATGAACACCTAAGTCCTTAGTCTTCAAAGGCTAATCCACAGTACTCTCAATGTTAGAAGGGACCTAAAAAGGCCCAACTTCATCAATCACCACATCCCCGTTAAATGTCAAGTGGTCAATGTGCACATCAATCAACCAATAGGCTTTATGATTATCACTATACCATGTGAGCATTAACTTCTAACTCTTGGAGTCCAGTTTGGTTCTCTTAGCATCTGGAATTCAAACATATGTTGTAGAACCGAAAATCTTCAGATGACTCACCTTTGGCTTCCTCCCAAACCATGCTTCCTCTAGGTTATTCCCCTGCACTGCCTGTGTCGGAGACCTGTTGAGAAGATAAACAATAGTATAAAGTATAAACTGACTCAACCCAAAACCTCTTGGGAACATTCTTGTTCTCCATCATACATAAAGCCATCTCTATAATAGTTTGATTTTGTCTCTCAACAACTCCATTCTGTTGTGGAGTGTATGGTGTGGTGTACTGTCTTTTGATACCTTGTTTAGCACAGAAGTTTGTAAATTCGCGTGAGCAAAATTCACCCCCATTATCAAAGCTAAGAGTGATCAAAGAACAGCCATACTCTTTTTCCACTAATAATTTGAACTTTTGAAATTGTGTAAACACCTCTGATTTTGCTTTTAGGAAAAACACCCAAATTTTCCTACTAAAATCATCAACAAATAATAGAAAATACCTGGCACTCATGATTGATGAGGTATTCATTGGCCCACAAACATTTGTATGAACCAACTGAAGGGCCCTATGAGCTCTCCAAACTTGTCCTTCGGAGAACGGAGATCTATGACCTGGCATGCTCCACCAACACCCTGAATCTGCTGCTGGATGTCGGGAAAACCGTCCACCATATGCTCTCGAGCCAACTGAGAGAGATAGGATAGATTGAGATGCCCATAACGCTAATGCCACAAAGTATTGATCGTAGATGAACTCTTGGCTACCAATGCATGCTCCTAAACCTCTCCAGTGTCAACTAGTCGATACAAACCATGGTCTTCAATGCCAGTTGCTATAGTCTGCTTAGACTCCGTGTCAACTATATGGCACTTTTGTGTGCTGAAGATGACGTCCAACTTAGGACAATGGTGCATAATCTAACTCACTAAGAGCAAATTGAGCTCCATTCCTGGGACATAGTATACATTGAGGAAAAGACAATTCTTTCCTACAGATGTGAATTGGACATTACCTTTACCAACCACTGTATACTCCTCACCACCACCAAAGATCATTGAATCTAAACAAACTGTACAATCAATGAACCAATCCTTCCTGTGAGTGAAATGTCTAGATGCTCCAGAATCAATGTACCAAGCCGAGGACTTGGCGTGATCTAATTGTAGTTTGGCCATAAATGCAAAGAAGGCAAACTCCTTCTGCTCAAAATTTTCTACGACATGGGCCTTTGATTAAGACCCTCCCTGGTTGGATTTCTGATCAGCCAACCTCTTTCTGCAGTGTTTCTTCATGTGATTAAGTTTGCCACAATAGTGGCATGCCATGGTCTTCAGATTCTTTGAAGAATCATCAAAACTCTCTTGACCTTTCTCTTGAGGCCACTTGCCTTTGCCCTTGTCCTTGGTCGTGAAGGCTCATTAAACAATAGGTGTATTATTACTACTACCTAACTGTTTCTTCCATTTTTCCTGCTGCAAGAGTTTTTTACACAATCATCTAACTTCAGGTCAATTGTTGTAGAAATAATATTGAGAGTCTCAATAAAGTGCTCATATGTGGTAAAACTCTTCAATGTGATAACCATGATGTCTTCTTCTTCCATCTTGCGACCTATTGCTTCTAGCTGATCGTGAATGTCTTTGATCTTCATCAAGTGATCCTGCAAAGAGATCTTATCATCCATCATGATCAAGAATAACATATTCTTCAGGAAGAAGGCCTTGCCCTTGTCTAACGTCTCATGCAAATATCGCAGGTGCTTCCAAATCTCGGTAGAGGTTTTGCCTGAAGGAACCTCTAGAAGCATCTCATTTGTGACAGATAACTTGAGAAGCATAACCACCTCTTGATTACTTCCATCAAATTTGTCCTGGTCCTTTCCCGCAATTGTGGGATGTGTGTCTGTACCAAGGACAATCTAATCAAGGCACCTATATTCGAAGATGGTGAGCATCCGTTGTTTCCAAGTGTTGTAATTTTTGTCGTTGAACCTCTGACTGCCTTCCAACATGATGTTGGGTAATGAAGCCATCCCTCCCATAATATGGAGTCACGAAAAACAATGAAACCCTAGGTCTGAAAAAGAAAATCAAAACCCTAGTTTGCACAAAGAGGCAGAAAACCACGATTTTTGTCCAAAAATCGAAAAAAAAAATGCAAAAATAAATGTTGACATAGAAATATTTGTAAGAAAAAAATTCGTCAAAAAATCTTTGTACAAAACTTGTACAATCACCCTTGGCACAATTCCCTTTGTCTTGCATTGAATTCACCACTTCACCATTCACAGAATTCACGCGCTAACCAATCCCGAAACCTGAGCTCTGGTACCATAAAATAATTATGAATACATAGAATTATTGCCAAGATAATTGACTGATTAAAATAAGAAGAAAATGCATTCTTATATAGAACTACAAAGAGCTAATAATAGCAAGACTAATAAAAGCTAACTGAAGGCTTAGCTGAAAGTAACTGAAAGCTTTAACTGATCCTAACTGAAAGCTAACTAAAAGAATAAAAGAATATATTTAAAGTATATTCTAGTATCTTATTTGACCATTAAACTAAATATAACAATATTATTTTAGTACAGATTGGAAAAGCATTTCAGGGTGTCGCTTCAATTTATGTTCAAGTGTGAGTTCCTGGTACAATAGGACACAAACTTCTGTAGCACTCAGTTTAACAAAAGCAGAATATATAGCAGACACTTTTGCTACTTGCAAAGCCATTTGGCTCCGCAAGTTACTAGTAGAGCTAATGGATTAAACTTTGGACACTTATATGATTTACTATGACAATTAGAGTTGTATCAAACTCTCTGAAAATCCAATATTTCCTGATCAATCCAAGCATATTGAGATCAGGTACCGCTTTATCAGAGACAAGGTTCAGAAGGGAGTTGAGGTTCTATAATACATTCCAACAGTTCAACAAGTCGTTGATATCTTGACTAAGCCTCTTTCAAAGGGAAATTTTGATATATTTAGAGAACAAGTTGGTGTGATGGAGAATACATTCCTCGATAAGAGGGAGTGTTAGAATATGTATCTCCGATAGTCTTCTACAGTGGTTCTAGTTAGATGCAACAGCTGTTAAATAAAGCTAGAGCAAGTCCTAAGCACCAGCTTTAGATAGTTGTTAAATATTAAATAAGATTGGAGTTCAAATCCTGAGCACCAGCTTTAGATAGTTAACTTAAAGGAAGGCTTTTTCACGTCCACTAAGTTTGAGTGAAGTGTACCTTAAATTTAGTGTTCTCTTGTTTGAGCTTCTCTGAGTTAGGGCACAGATTCCAAGAGACACTGAGTTTGACTTCTGATAACTCTTATGTACAGCCCTTGTCAAGCCTATAAATTGAAAGGGCAGAGGTACAGTTTTATATGAGAAGTTTTATTTATTTTCTGTAATGCAAGAATCTATTCAACGCATAGTATAGAAAAAAATAAACAAATCTCAATTGACTGTCAAAACACACTGATTTCATTAATTCTGAACATAAATCTGCTACAGAAAATAAATAAGATTTTGTTTCAATAGTTTCAGTTTCAGTTTTATTCCTGTAGGAATTAGATATCAAGTGCAGAATCTGTTTACCATGATTTAAAGAGTTTAACAGTGCATTGATGGATGCTCCTAGGCTTCCCTTTCTTTGTGCAAAAAGAACCTCCATGTGTGGTTAAAAACAGATTTAGTTGTAAATTAAATCTCTTTAGATATAGTAATCTTTTTGTAGTTAATTCTTCCTTTACATTGGAATCTGTGATCTAACAAGAAGTTCAAACTTGTTCAAATCATTACCCTGACAACAATGAACTTTAGTAGTTGAAAACAACACAAATAATAGTAGGAAAGTTGTGTAAAAGACTATAAAGAAAATAAATAACATTAGAAAATATTATTAACCTTAACAATTGTATTTCCTTAGCTTTTGATGATTCATTTTTCCAAGGAAGCAAAAAACTGCTACTTTTTAGACCAACTTATTGAAGACTAAAAAATAAAATTGATACTTTTGAATCTTTTTGTGCAGCTAAGTTTGCCAGGAACATTCAACCAAACTCTCAACTCATGGTCAATACAAACCTCATAAGCACACTCAACAACATGCTAAGAAATTTTCATTAAAGAACAGATCAGTGATAAGTATAAATCTCATGCAGTTAAACCATGCTAGTAGTCTTTCCTAGCATTTAATAAAGGAATCAACCTGTTATACGACATCATAAAATCTTTCGTGTATACATTGAAAAGAATATTGTTTCAATTGAGAGGCTGCATGCAAAGCTTTTTCTAAATGAAATTGTTTGTCACCTGCAGGTTATGATTGTTGCCTGAAATGATTGGTCGTTTATTCACACCTAAGAAGAAAATGCATTCACGACAATTCGAGATGAAAGCCTGCATTGTAGCAGCTATCACATTTACTCTTTCACAATGCTCCACTCTCACAGCCTGCAACACAGAGGATATCACATAAGCATTTCTCAAGGAAAGGTACAAGATCAACAAAAATGGCACTTTTAATCAAATTAACAGTCAGCTATAGAACCCAAATAAGTACATATTATTTTTCCACGTCCCTTATCAGCTTCACTAACAATGCCCTAAAACCTGAATGCTATAACAATCTCTTACAATTAAACTCGGGTCTACTCCAGACAATGCAGAAACATCTCAAAACAATTATAAAGTTACACACATGTCCAAATCATTATTCATAACTCTCATAAAACACATCAGTAGTAGTACACTTCATAAGGCCTTGTAAATATGTTGAAGAAGCGTAAATAAAGGCTTAAAGAATCATGCAGACCTAATTAGCTAAGCTATGGTACCAATTTCCACAGAAATGAAATAGTCTTAGTACTAAAACAAATAGACACATAAATGATCATAGTTGAATATAGAAAATTTAACACCTGACCTTAGTGAATAGAATTAAAAAATTAGGTTCAAAGAGAGTAAAAACTTATATCAGACAATCCCTGTCCTGAGTGACTCCAAGACTTTAGCAACAACTATATCCATAGCCTACACAGCCCTTACTATAGAAAACTCAAAGAAAAGCTTCCCACCTCTCTTCAACAAGCAAATAAGCACTATTAAAAGGGAAAATGATAAATACAAAATGATCAACATAAGAAATAAGATCCATACTCCAATAAGATTCAAACTATATTATTCTTATTGCAACAATGCCAAATCAAATAATCTTGGAGATTTAAAGAAAAAAAGGACCAACATCAAAACAAGGAAATGTTGATAACAATGTAGACTGCAAAGACAAAAGGATCAAGGAACTAAAAGTCTAAAACTCAAAGTTTAATTAGATGGCTTTCCAAATATTCCAACTCACTAAACATTTTCTCATTAGAGGAAAAAAAATAGTCATGGCGCAAATTCTGGCAAATTTGACACAATAGTGTAATATTCCAGCAATTAAAATTTAAATCAGATGACATTTTATATGTATAGTTGATCAACACAAACACCACTCAAAAGTAGAACACCTACACCTATACACCCAACACTAAAGTACAAATTCAATAATATAGAATATACTTTGACTTCAAAAAATTAAAAATGAATAGATATTGTAAAGCCTACGGGCATATATATCTTATTTAGCTGTTTGATTTTCATACTGGCTACCAATAATGTTTTTGTATTGCCCGTTAGATATTTGACTTGCACATTTTCCATTCGTATGTTATTATTTTATGTTTGAACCTATAGCAGTGTTTCAATTTCATTGTCTTGATTGATATCATGTTAGTGACTATGTTACTTAGTGAAGCATTAGTTAGTTTATTGTGGATTTTCATTACACATCAATTAATATCTTGACCATATTAGTAGTAGATGATCTTTAATTAGATGTAATTATTACTAAATGTTATGACTATTCACTTATTTAGTTTGTTACTTGATTTTGTATAATGTAATCCCATGATGTATATATATGCCTTACTGAACATGAAATTAAAAAACCTTCATTAGGATTTTGTTGCAAAGAATATGGGGGTGCCTAAAAGTATGATTGTTGAACACACAGAAGACATACAGAGACACATAAAATAGATGCTCTTGGATCTCAAGCAGTGAATTGGCCAAAGGTATGCCTTTGATGTTGCCAAAAATCATAGTTATGTAAACATGCTATCCAATGCAGACGAGTTCTTCATGCTTCATGAAGATCATACTAATAAAGAGATAGCAGTGAGATGTTTGGAAGGAGAAAGTTCCTTCCAATGCCACATTGTCCTACAAGGCTTCACATAGTAATTCGGGGGAAAAAGAGATTATAGCTTAGCTCAGTCTCACAGTGTTGCCATAAGCAATAAGGGAAATTCTAATATGTTGTGAAGAGAGCTCTAGTGGAGTAAAACTGCCAGTGCATGAGGACATGGACAAGGAGGTAACTATGACTAGGAATATAAATTGATAAAGAGTAGTATTTAGGAGCAGTGGTTGAAATAGGAAACAAGCACTAAAACTACATATGAGATAATTAGTTTTTTATTGGTAGGGTTGTTCTATATTTATTCAGTTTTGATAGGAAGGGTTGGCTTGTATAATTTACGAAACCCCCATAAAAACTTGAGCTGTCTTTCTCATGGAGATCTAATTACACTCAAGCTGTACACCCTACTTTCCTATTGTTTATATATTAGTGCATAATTTTTTGGCTATTTCTGATATTCCAAGCATGTCAGGCTGGGTGAAATTGGGGACATAAATGAAAATTTGTGAATTAGTTTGCCTTTCACTTTTCCTGCCTGACTTTAAAATGGAAATTTTAGAGAAAGAGAGAATTAAGGGCATTTCCCCATTCCCATTCCTGAAGGGTAAGAGATAGGCTATAGAATAAAAGATTGCCAAGTTGTGGACCAATCCTCACATGAGATTGGTTCTGGTAAGCAGTCCAACAGCTCTCGAAAATCATGTTTACAAGCTGGTAGGAAAAGGAACAATGCAAATAAAACAGTGTGAAGGTGGTGATGCCATAGAGGAAGACAAATTAATGTGGTGCAAGGAAACTTCAAAATAGTAGAGACAATCACCAAAGTCAAGTGGGGAGACAAAAGAAAGATTTTATAGACCACTGGACCATAATCTGTTTCGAATCCATAAAAAATAAGGAATCATTATCAGCAACAAGTGTCGTAGAAATTCAAAGGTCTTCTACCAAAGGGTATAAGATAATGAGAAGGTAGATAGTCTCCTCATCTTACATGCAGTTAGGGTATATTGAGGATCCATCCAATCCACCCCTATGAACATTCTCTAAGTTCAAAATCTTACATTGTAGAAGAAGTCAAATGAAAGCCTTTGTTTTTGGACAAGTACATTAGCTCATAGTCCATCCCAACATCTATTAAACTATATATTGGAGTGAAGTTAAGGTAACTTGATGACAGCAAAGAATCCCTTGTGTTGATGGGAGGCCAAACAATCCAGTCCTTGGCTGAGTATATTAAAGACTTGTCTATTAATTTTGCAATTAAAGTCTATGATTGAGAGGTATTACTAATGCCCACTTACATATCCTTTCCATTTTCCATGGCAATGTCATAGCAGCTATCACCCAAAAGCAAACAAAAATGTGATAGATTCTACAGCTAGTAAGCTTGTTTTAGAGTTTGACCAGATATAGAGCCTCATGAGAGGACTTACCATTCCAACCCATCTCTGTCCACAATCTGCCCTGTTACAGGTTTCTTGAATAGTCTCTCTCATTATGAATATGTGAATATGAATAAGTACCTAGCGCTTTTTATTGTTACAAAGAAAAAAAATGTGACATGGGGAGGTTGCCTCCTCTCGTTAATCAGGCTAGTATTGATGCATATTGGGATCCTTTTGAAAAAATTATGGTTGCTTCTCCTATTAGACAAATCTAGCATACCATTAGTTTGATTCTGCATTCTTTGCTCCCTAGTTTTTTGCAATAACAACATGCCTATCAATAGTGGAAAGATCAAGCACAATTACTCAAACTTCTTGAAGATGGTGTCATGTCCCGTATTTCTCCTGAGCTGGGCCAACATGTATTATCTAGTGTTTTTCAACACTAATCAATAATTGAGTAATTTTAGTTATGGCCAGCCTATTTTTTGGTTGGCGCCATTTTAGTTTGAAGTTTAAACTTTTATTTTGTTTATTGTTATTTTGGTCGACTTCGTTTGAAGTGGCAGATCAGCTAGTATTTATCTTCGGCTTCTACCTAGAATCAAGCATCACGAATTTTGGACTTGGCTCTTGCCTAAGCTACGTAGAGAACGTAGTTGCTCACGCACAGGTATCCAGGTGGGCGTAGCTTCACTCTGGAAGGATTCGTGCTTTCCTTTCATATCCGTCATCTTAGTGTTGTGTGCTCATTTTCGGTTTTCATGCAAACTGCAAACTAGCCGCAACTCAAACTCAACCAACAAGGACACGCATCACTACAAAGGCTGTGTACAGGAACTGGTGCCTTGAGGAAACGCAATTACACTTTGCATCGGGGTTGAGCCTCACGACTCTGGCCAAGCGCCCACAAACATTCGATGACCTCTTTGTAACTTTGGGACACGCACAGGAGATTGGCGTCGGGTTATTTCTCACCATCTAGGAAGCGGAGCTTGACACGGGAGGTGTCGTCATAACACACACCGAGGACAAACACACACCCAGCATCTATGGCTTAGAATGACGCCAGCCACCGGCGGAGTTCTAAGGTAATCGAAATTGGATTAGCTCCAAGCCCATTGTATCGCTCCAACTAGATGCGACATACTAATATATGTATGTTGTGTAATCATCGATCTGGATTACTCATAGAATAAAGGATTGCCTTTGTTATGTTATTCTAGTCTGTGGTTCTTTCTGAATTTACAATTACATTCACTGTGTTATGGTTGAATCGTTTATTGCATAAGAACTAAACAAGTGATCTAAGCTTATTACAATCAAAAGAATTATAGCGTATTATTGGTGTTTCCGCAAATATTGTCCCTGGTTGCTTACAGATGGTAACATTTGTTGTAGCACTTCTCCTTCTGGAAGAATGGAGCAAATTGCTCGAGATCAATAATGTTATAAACCAGTTAAAGTAAGCCAAGTATTTAGCAATAAATATATTCAATAAATGTTTTTGAAATCAATTTTGAAAATAATACATGGCCTTAATGAGTGTCTAGTCATGTAATTTTACTCTTATTAATTCTCCAACAACATTCTTAAAAATAATCAGTGATATGCATCTCCCATGTCTAAGAAAATCAATAGTAGTGTGTCTAGATCATAGTAGGAAAACTTGGCGAGTACTCGGTTGACTCACGTGTCGAGTTGGGCATCTAGTCAAGGTTGGTCAAGCCCAGTACTCACACGCTTTTGCTTGCACTCTACTGAATTTTCTACTCAAGCTAGCAATTTATTTTTTGCAGACTCGCCTGGCGACAGGTTATAACAAAACCCACATGAGATTGGAAGGAGATTCTAAGGCACCTTCAACAATTCAAACTGACTTGATGCCAATTGGATTTTAAGATGTGCCTTCAGGTTAAGCTCACATATTTGAATTGGGTCTACAACCTCTGTGCATTTTACCATTATCTGAAATTTTCTCAATTATCCATTAAAGTCAGATGTATAAAATATTATAAATGCAAATACAGTGCTTCCAACACCTAAAGTATCCTGCTACCATTGATGGGGAATGTTCAAGATGCTAAACCAGTGCACTCTTATATCCTTAGCCACAAGGTTCAAGTTTGAGTTTGATGAGCACACAGTTATACTGAGGAGGGGAGGGAGCGAGGGGGGGAGTGAATCAGTATAACTCAACTTTTACCAATTTAAAACTTTATCAATCACAATAACAACTATGCAAGAATATAACAATAAGAACAAGTTGATACCAAGATTTTACGTGGAAACCCTTACGGGATAAAACCACGGTACAAATAATGTGCTTTGTATTTATATAAGTTTACAATGATTGTAGGCACCAACCTCTTAATCTGTTTTGTAGGCACCAACCCACAAGGAGCACCAACTCCCTAACTTGGTTTAGTAGGAACCAACCTACAAAGAGCACCAACTCCCTCTTCCAAGGCACCAACCTTGACTAATTTAGAGGCACCAACCTCTTATGATTGACTGAAAACTGTATGACTTCTTCACCACTAATCTGCTTCTTATCTTCAACTTATCTTTCCTTTGTGATGTATGTTGTCTCTTTAAAGCTCACACAAGATACATAATTCTGCTCTTATATCTCACATCGTCATTCTCTCACCCACATATTTCAAATCTGATTTTTGAATTCATCTATGTATGTTGGCCAAGCACTGTAACTTTTCACTTGAGCAACATATCCTTTTTGAATCTGCCTTTTGGTTTTTAATTGTTTGTTTCATCAAAGCATGATCGCACCCTTCATTTAAAAATCATACCATTAAATGAAACACTTCATATTTTGATGAAATCGCACCTCTTTATTAATCAGCCTTTGTCTATTAAGAAATCATATTATTTCCCAAACTAAATCAAACCTTTTCATGTGTGATTCGTTTTGAAACTGAAGATGTAATAATTATGTTCTTTAGATCACACCTCTTGACAAATTAGACTTTAGTCTTAATCGTACCTCTTCAAACTGTTTTGTTTTTCTTAAAACATGCTGATCGCACCATTTAACTTTGACTACTCTTAATTTGCTTTTCCAAGATGTTCGCACCATTTCATGAGTGAATCGCATTACTTCAAGGAAGAAATCATATCATTTCAGAACTGTTTGTTCCATTCCAAGGATGAATACGATTAGTTAACATTATTTAACAAATTTTAATGAGATCGCTTAAGAAACAATTGACTAGATTGATTAGCTTTTTAAGTCTTCCCTTTCCAGTTTTAAATCGATCTGACTTATTTAAATCGATTTAGCTTTAGTCTTTGTCTTTTCTACAAACAGATCTTCAGTACGTCTTTAATCGCTGCAGTTACAGTTATAATTGCTGCCTTCTCTATAATTGAAATCTGCTCTTTAGCATAGGCCAAATCTTCTTCATTTTAACTCAATTGAATCATTATGATCTTGTTTACATACTTTGCTGATGAATCTTCTACCTTCTTAGCTTGACATCAATGACAATTTCCAACAGAGTTCGAGTTCGGCAACATTGAAATTCGGATGATGTTTAGCAAGGAAAAAATTCGGAAAAAAAATTGGCATTAAAATCACCTTATATATATATTTTTAAAATATAATAAATGTCTGATTTTTTAATATAAATATATATAAAATTTTAATTTAAAAATTACTAATATATATAATAAATATATAAAATTTCCAATATTAAATAATAAATATATTCCAATTAAAAATCTAATTTAAATATTTTTAAATATAAAATTTTAATATATTGTATAAAAAATAAAAAATAAAGGACAAGTCTATTTAAAAAATAAAATATAAAGATATTAAATTTTCTTTAACTAAACAAAAAATAAAAATAAAAACAAAACTTAAAAATTAAAATCTAAATATTAAATATTAAAAGAGCAACAGCAAGGTGGGGGAAAAGTGTCTCGGGAAGGATATCGCATGAAAAGGTTAGTCGAGGTATTATTACCCGACAAGGATTTTTCCACTTCCGCTTCATTTATCCACTTGCCTTCTATCTGCAGATAGCATTTTGAAGGGAGGGCTGCGATCTCTTGTTGAAGCAATAGCATTTCAAAGAACAGTAGAATCCACTTCTATGCTATTTAATTGCATTTAAAAGAAAAAAAATTTATAAAAAGATTTCAAACTTTAGCCGGGCAGATTCTATGAAAACCCTATGAAATCCAATAGAAAATCTCAACTGTAGCGTGCAAAAAATGGTAAGCCCTTATTGGTATGAATATTGGGGCGAACAAGAACGAATTTTTAATTTATTTTTTTAAGTTCGCTGAATTTCAGACACCCCTTCCTCAAATAAAGATCAAGGAGATGTGTCTCTTGGCTTTTCATGAGAGTAAATATCAATCCTTTCCCTTGTCCTTTCAATGGTTTTTTTTACTTTTCCAACTTTCTGGGACATAAGTGCCATCTTATTTGAGAACACTTCACAAGGTTATGAATCTGCTTTTGAGTATCAGTTCAGCCCCATTTATATGACAAAGCATTATGAGACATGATATTTCCACAGTCCATGAAAATGTATTATAATGCTTCTAGGCTTCTAGCAGAAAACTGTATAGTTTTTTCAGTCAATGTTTCATATCACATTTCATGAACCATCATCAGAAGGAAGAGAAAAAAATGTGATCCAAAACATTGATGGATCATGGAATGCGATCCAAAAAATTGATTCAAAAATTCTACACAGCTTTCTGCCAGAAGCATTACAATACATTCAGTGCATTATGACGATGGGGTCTTTTTTGTGGCTCTAGTTACACATCATGACAGCATACTTTATTACAGGAGCATGTATTTCCTGCAGATTGTCATACAACTTAAGTTCAAAAGTGTATGGTTGTTGAAGATGATGCATTTACATTAACATTGTACATTATTACAGGAGCACATATTTGTGCAGATTGTCATACAACTTAAGTTCCTAAGTGTTACACATTTTGTTAACTTCATGGTTGATCCTAAGGAATATATTCAATGGCGCGACTAATATATTCAATGTCATTAAAGGTTCTAAGTTTGTCTCCCTCTGTCATGCTCCACAGTTGCTTAATGAATGCTAATTATCAATGTCATCATCTTTGTACATTGGCATCTTGCATTGCAATAAGTACAGTCATCACTCATTGTCTCTCTACACATTTCCATTTTGAGCATTTATATATTTCCTTTGCAGAAGGGGTCTACAGCATCCCACCATATATACCAGCCATCATGCTGATGACAACCTTCTTAATGGTGCATTTGTTGCCATCCAATCTGACTGGCCATTGCTGATAGCAAAGCAAGTCATATTGTCATTAACCAAATCTAGCAGCATTAAGTCAAAAATCTTTAAACAATTTGCCCTGAAAGGTTCTAAGTTTGTCTCCCTCTGTCATGCTCCACAGTTGCTTAATGAATGCTAATTATCAATGTCATCATCCTTGTACATTGGCATCTTGCATTGCAATAAGTACAGTCATCACTCATTGTCTCTCTACACATTTCCATTTTGAGCATTTATATATTTCCTTTGCAGAAGGGGTCTACAGCATCCCACCATATATACCAGCCATCATGCTGATGACAACCTTCTTAATGGTGAATTTGTTGCCATCCAATCTGACTGGCCATTGCTGATAGCAAAGCAAGTCATATTGTCATTAACCAAATCTAGCAGCAATAAGTCAAAAATCTTTAAACAATTTTCCCTGAAAAACAATCTACAAACATGTTCAATTACCATAATCCATCGTTGGAATAAAGCAAGGAGAAATAGCAGCACCAGTCAAAGAAAATCCAGATTTCATTGTTTTTCTCCATCATTTTAGACCGGATATTTAGGAACCCAAACATCCTATAAAGTGGCCAAAGCTAATTATAGGTTTATGTAAAATGTATGTTAAAATTACTAGAAGTAACTCTTAAATTGAATTAGGTTCAAATTCACCACACAAAACTTCTAATCTAACACTTGCTTTTCCAACAGGTCTACCAATTTCAACTAACTCTAATAAAATCTTCTACCTTAAATAGTTTGGTTCTTCTGATCCATCTTTTATAAGGCCATCATGCAATAAGCTTTTGGCAGAAAACTGTGGAGATCATGTATATATTCAATTTAAATACACCCAAGGAATTAATAGATAGATACAACACATTCATGCCTTGATTGATTCTCTATTAAGTGTATGGAAATACCATTAGATCAAAAGTTACAAATAAAGAGATCTTTGAAATCTGCCTCTTACCAAAAAGAAAACTAGCTTTGACTTGGAGTGCTCCTTTCAGAAGTGAACCATGACAAAAACAATGCCACTACAAGTGAAAAAAACACTCAACTTATACCTTTCCAACAGCTCCAAGCACAATCGTAGCATCTGAGCATCCATTCACAGTTGCATAACTTAAGGGAGCTAATATGTATATCACTGAATCATGGCAGTTCAACACCTGGAAAGAATCCATTAGATGATATTAGACAATAGTGAAGACCACAAAAAGAAAACCTTGACAGAGGCAATAAAATGTTTTACTATAATGACATTAATAAAGTAATGGATTTCAAAGGCATTTACTTTCAGTATTTATAATATTGTACAATTCTATCAGAAATTATGATAATGCTACATGTTAATATCATCTAAATGGTAAATCCTCAACTTCAGTTTACTTAGCTAACAAGCATCTCTGACTTCTTTGTAAAAGACATGGCTATATTTTGTTGTTTCCATATGAAGTACAAATGGTTGTGTTATATCTCATAAATTCCCAAAGATTTCATATTTGACTTCTACTACAGGGAGATATTCAATTTATAGAGGTGAACATACAAGACAGCTACCTGTTTGATGGCCAATACCAGCGAGGCAGATACAGCTACAGTTGTACCTTTGTTTCTGTAGCTACTATTTATGAGGATGCTATTCATTCTTGCAGTAAAGTTTTGCAGGGAATAAATGAGGAAACCTTGATTAGAATAGCTATTAGTTCATCCCTTTCATACACAAGTTTTGGCAGCAACAAAAGAAAGGTCATTATGAAACAAAAAGGATAGCCGAGATTCCAAACTCTCCAAGGCCATAAGTATGCAGCTGAACTCCTTCCAGCATCAATTGTGCACCTACCACCCAAATCTGCAATATATGATCTAGCTGTTGGGAAGTGTTTTCTTTATTTTCTTATGAGCACAAAATGTAAAAGAAAAGAGTGACATTTGTTTCAATTTCAATATTTGAAGAAAATAAATTGTACTTATATAGCCTTTGATTTTGTAGGTTTTGAGTATAAATATTTTAATCAATATCATATAGCATCAAAGCATTGATTCCTGATGCTTTTTCTGTAACATCAGGGGCAAGATAAAACCCAGCACATCTGTTTGTACATACCATGTTAGTGTTGTAATGTCCCCTTTTGGGGATATACCTGATTTTTGCCCATAAAATAAGAATTCCAACAATACAATTTATTTACAAAGAGTATTCTATAAATAAATTACACAATTACAATAGAACTTAGAGAAAACTATAATTAATTAACATCAAGTATTATAATCATAGCTAATCCCTATTGAAAACACAATATCCCAAATACATTTGGATCCATTTCATAGTTTATTTCCAACAGCCAACTATATTAGGAATTCGATGGGAAAGCATGATAGGACACCGGGAGCCTGTCCTCCTCAATCAAGCCCAAGGGCACAGAATGAGCCTTCGAATCATTCGGCCCCTTGGCCCCAAGTATTGACACATCCATCTTGGGGTTGGTGTACTTGATGAGGGAACCAGTACTGCTGCATCTCCTTATCAAACATTTCACATTGGTTCCAAACATGGTTGCAATAACTTAATTTCTGCAATATACATATATGGCTGTTCTTAATTTATATTCTAAAATTATTCATCAATTTGATTTTTGAATTCTTTCAATTGCTTATTGATGTCTTGGACGATTGATGTCTTAGTGATTGATATTTGAATGATTGTCTTAATGATTGATATTTGAATGATTCGAGGCTAGAATGGTTGATGCTTGAATAGTTGATGTTTGAATGATGGATGTTTATATGTTTGATTGATTGAATGAATTGATAATTTATGATGATGAATTGCTGATTGATCGTTTGCTTGATTTGATAATTGATGATTGATTTGTTGGATTCATGAGTGACGATTGAATGAGTGCTGATTTGATGCATTGGTGAGTGATGATTGATAAGTGATCCTTAAATGCTTGGAATGATTTCTCTTTTATACTTTATTGGTGAAAGAGTGACCACTTTTCATAAGAATTGAGTCACCACCCTTCATTGCTGTTTTTCTGAGAATAATAAATTATTTTCCAAATTGATCGCTCTTGCATGTCCTCCTCAAATGAAACCTTCTCCCCTTTATATCTTCCAATGTAAGGGAGAAGTCACACCTCTTCATCATGTCTTCCCTTTGCAAGAGTCACAACCTTTCACAATTACCACCCCTTGAAAGAGCACAACCCTTCATAATTTCTGCCCTTTGAAAGAGCCACTTCCTTATTTTCTTCCCAATCCTTTCTTCTGCCATTAATCCCTCCTTAATTAATAGGCTCCCTTCTTTTTCTCCCTCCCTTCTTTTTTCAAATGAACACTTCTCCCTTTTATGTCTCATGTTTGAGGGAGTCACAGCTCTTCATCTCATGCCTTTTGACCATTCATTAAACTTAATTAAATTTTAACTATATTATATTTTATTTTTACATTTTTGTATATTTTAATTTTATTATTATTATTTTATTTTAAATCCTATTTCAAAAAGGGGACATTACAAGTGTAGTGTCAATTAATCATCAATTATCATGCTCTAAGCAAAACCACTGTGAAGAACTACAGCCAATTTGCAGGATCAATGATCTTAAGTGCTTCACTAAGTTGACTAGATTTATGGATGCCACCAACTCCACATGGGACCCCATTATGTTTGGAAGACATCAAGTTTGGAATCAAGAGTGATTTGTTGTGCCGTTGGGCCTCTATCACTTGTAGTTTTAATGCGTATGCTTTGAATATTTTTGTTTTAAAAATTAAACTAAATGTTATGAGTCATGATTTCTCAAAAAGTGTATCATCCCCATGATGTTTGGAAGACATAAAGTTTGGCTCAAGAGTGATTTGGGGTGCCTTTGGGTTTCTTATCACTTGTAATTTTATTGCATATGCTTTGAATATTTTTCGCTTTAAAAATTAAACTAATTGTTATGCAGTCATTAATTCACAAGAAAGTGTATCATCCCCATGATGATTGGAAGACAAAGTTTGGACTCAAGCAACTTAGAAGGTGGTACTTTGCTTTGGAAGTTGGTGCTTCCTAAAGGAGATATTGGTATCTCTCTAGTAGGTTGAAGCCTACGAATCAGTAGTGGAAGTTGGTGCTTCTAGTGGGTTGGTACTCACAAATTCAATGAGGGGTTGGTGCATCTAGTGGGTTGGTGCTCACAAATTGGATGAGTGGTTGGTGCCTCTAGTGGGTTGGTGCTCACAAATTGAATGAGGGGTTGGTGCCTCTAGAATTTTAAAAAGAAATTTAATAAAAGCAATATTTTACCCTGGTTTTCTCTCAAAGGTTTCCACGTAAATACCATGTGTTATTGTGTTCTTCTCATGTGCATGATTATTGATGTTGAGTAAATGATGTTATTGTGATTAATAAAGTTTTAAATTGGTAAAAGTTGCATTATATTGATTCAACCCACCCCCCCTCTCAATATAACCGTGTGCTCATCAAAGGTAGGATTCCATGACTGGTTTTTTTTTTTTAAAACTAGTTTCATATTTTAATTTCATTCACAATTTCATAGACATGGCTGCAAGTGCATTAGCAAATAGCATATTAAATTTTAATTGTTCAATGTTCATTGTTCATTTGTCATCAAGATTTAAACTTTTGTCAAACTAAGATGAAACTTTTGTGTATCGTCTACTTTTGTGCTTCATGCGACCTGAAGTAAGAAAAACAAAAGTGAAATCCTTGATTGACAAAGATTTTTATTTGTGTGTCCTCTGCTTTTGCGCTTCGTGCCATCAAGAGTAAGAAAAACAAAAAGAAAATCTTTATGTCTTAATCCATTGCATTATGCTATGCAGCTGCATGCATAGTTTGAATTTTAAATTTTTATATTGTTTATTGCAGTGTAAGTTTTCGGCGTCACCAAATAACCTAAAATTCAAGGCTAAGATATGTAGACTGTGGGTGTTGGTGGTGAAGACAGTGCACCTACACCTATATTTGTTTCTTTGTCTCATAAGCCAAGGGCTAATCAGAGCTAGTCGCACGATTCTACTTCTACTTTGTAGAGGCTATGCCATCTTCTACTTCAAGGGCCCATGCAGCAAAGGCTAGGGGCAAATGCAAATTGACAACTAATACTCCTAACCCAATAGCTGAATTATTCAATGTGCAGATGAAGGATGATGCAGATGATGCCATTGGCAAATTCTTCTTTGCCAATGGCATTCCATTCCATGTGGCTAGATCTCCTTATTATAAGGAGGCAATGGCAATGGTAGCAAGGGAAAAACCATCATATGTGCCACCAGGGGAGACAAAATTGAGGACCACAACCTTGGATAAGAGCTATTCCAAGATAAATGTGTCAATGGAGAAAATGAAGGAATGTTGGGTGGCAAATGGTTGCAGTATTTGTTAGAACATTGCCATTGATGTCAAAAGAAACATGCAACAATATATAAAAAAAATGCAACAATATATAAAAGACATGCAACGGTATATTCCCCATTGGCGCCACTTATGGATAGAACAAAAGCATGGAGTTGAATAATTGAATAAAACAAAGTGCCTCAGATTACATAATCAAATTTGTTGATAAAAACAAACAAAGAAAGCATAAAGATAGCATACAAAAAGAAAGCATAAAGATAGTGTGCAAATCAGATTTGAAATCTATTGATAAAAACAAGGAAAAGAAAGCATAAAGATAGCATGCAAAAAGATAGCCACTGATGCATGCTAAATGGAGGTTTTTTAAATGATCTATTTCTAAAAACCAAAAAAAAGTTTTTTTGTTGTGGCTGGTTTTTCTCCTTAAAGTGCCAAATCCTTGAAGCACTATATCCTTTTTAAACAAAATGCCTTATGGTTTTATTTTTAGAAAGAGATTAATGCTATATTTTTCATATGAAAATGGAAAAATGAGATTTTTTGTGAAGCGAAAAAGGGAAAAGGATATAGTACGAATTTGCAGGCAATAGTCTATGTTTCTTTTGTAAGACAAAAAAAATCAGTTGTGTGAAGCAGCCTTCATGGAAAATTCATAAGAGAAAAGAAGTGGATTTGAAAGGAACTAATGCAGAGTTTTTGAAAGGTGTAACGGGCAGAATTGGACAAGAAGATAAGTGCAGAGATAAAGTTCAGTTTTTGAAGAAGCTGATTTAAAGAACGGGTTTGTTGCTATTCATCTTCCATTAAAAAGATATCATACATGTTAGTGTGAAGGTTGGTGCCTATCATTTTTTCATGTACTAGGTTGGTGCTGTGAGTTGGTGCTCACTTTTGTAATCGAAGATTGGTGTCTTTTGTAGGTTGGTGCCTACATATTAATAAAAGCAAATATTTTGTAGTGATTTTTTTCTGAAAAGGGTTTTCCACGTAAAACTGATGTTCATTTTGCTTATGGTTCATTTGCGTTATCAAGTTTTGATTATTCAATTTTTAAAAGTTTAAAAGTGCTCTTATACTAATTCACCCCCCCTCTCAATACAAGTGTGTCCTCTTCAGTATTGTCATGGATGGGTGAACGAACATTAGGCATCGTCCACTCATCAATATCATGGTTACATGTTTAGAGGGCCCATAATTTCTTAAGGGATTGATTGTTCAAGGCATCGCAAGGATGTCAAATTTCAGTTTCAGATCCTCAAGGATGCTATTGAGGAGGTTGGGCCACAAAATGTGGTCCAAGTAGTGACAGATGCAACTCATGTATGCAAAGTTGCAAGAAAATTGATTGAGACAACTTATAGACACATTTGTTGGACTCCTTGTTGTGTTCATGCCATGAATAATGTACTCAAGGACATGGAAAAGATTGATTGGACAAAGAAGTGGTCAATGATGCTAGAGATGTGCAGATGTTAATCTACAACCACCACACTTCACGTGCACTCTTCAGGACCTTCTCTAAGAAGGAATTCTTGAAACCTGTCGAGACTAGATATGCATCCTATTTCATTCTCTTGGAGAGGATGCTTGAGTTGCAAGAGGCATTGCAACTAATGTTTATGACAGCAAAAAAGAATCAGTGGCCTGAGTCCAAGACAGAGCAAGGGAAGAGGGTGAAGGATGTAGTGAAGAGTGATGTCTTTTGGGGTGATGCAAAATACACAGTCTCCATCATTACTCTAGTTTTCCAAATCATTAGATATGGGGATGCCAATGCACCTACCCTTGGAGTGGTGTACGAGTGCATTGATTCTATGTTAGGCCAAATGAAGGTTGTCGTGCGAGAGAAGGACCCCACATTAGCATTCTACAATAAGCACAGTCAGCCAATCATTCAAATGAGATGGGAGAAGCTCGACACTCCCTTGCACATGGCTGCCTATGCATTGAACCCCAAGTGGTACGTGCAAAGGCCTAGTTGATGCAAGAGCATCTAGCAACTTGAAAATGTAAGTTTTGGATTTTGATGAGAAAGTTCATGAAGAGGTCCATTTTGGTGTTTTAGCATGGATGCCCACTCAATGGGATCCTTTTGAGTATGTAATATGGTCTAGAGGAGTTTCCCTCCAAAAGACTATGTTTAAATATTTGAATTTGTTAGGGAATCCTAGGAGGTCAAAAGTTAGTAATGTTATTTAAGGAGGTTGCAAATATTGTAAAAGGGAAAAATAATATTATAATGAACCTCTTAACCAACCCAAGTGGGGTTGTAAGTGAGTTACCAACTTAGGTTAGGTTTTTCTACTCCTAAGAACATGTTAGTTAGGTTTGGATGAAAAAAAGTGTATATTTTGCAAGTTTGGTGCAAAAAAGACATGAAGTTACATTAGGTTTTGATGGAAAAGCATTGTATTTTCGAATTTTAACTGTTCTTGAAGTTCATTCATATTGAATCAATGAGAATACATGCTCCAAGAAGCTGTGGGAGCAAGATTTCATTAAATACCCTGGTTTTTTGTCAATTTTATGCCAATTTTCTGCAATTACAGTCTGAAAACAGCATTGTACGGCTCTATACGAGGCCATATCAAGATCTGTGAATGGATGAGATGATAGGTTTTTGTTTTAAGAATCCAATGCAATTGGTTTGACATGATTTCATTGTGTTTTGAGCAAGATATGGCAAAAATACTACCAGCAGCCTTGTTTCAGAATTAGGGTTTCCATCAAGATTAAAAAAATTCATAACTTTTGTTTGCACTGTCAAAAATTGATGAAAATTGGTGAAGTTCTTCTTTAGGTTTCTGCCTAGGTGCCCACCAAAGGAGAAGTCCTAATTCAATCATTTGTGTGATTTATGAAGGTCTGAATGTGGTCTTTGTCATAAAGACTGTCAAAACCCTCGGTTTCTTTGAGGGTTCAATGAAAAACATATTGTTTGACACAGAAAAGTGAGGGTTTGAAGAGGCCCCGTGGAGTATGTTGCAGGTTTGAGAAGCTCAAGAAGGTATGAGAATGAGCGTTGATGCAATAAAAGCCCAATTAGGACATTGTTGAGGGTTTGTGCATAGAGGGGAAAGTTTGTATAAATCTTGCAAAATTGGGTTAGAACACTTTCAGTGGAGTCTATAGAATCTGAAAACCATTTGTTTGTTGCATTTGTTTATTCCTCTGTATCAATGGTAGAGTTACACCTTTACGTGATAATGAGGTGAAGGCAAGGTTCTTTAGGGCCATTGAAAAGATGTATGATCCTGTAGAGGTCAGCATCATTCGTACTGAGTGGAAAAAATTTGCCACTCTTAGAGGTTATTCTGAGGCAGCCAAAATGGATATGGGAACTATGGCACAGGAGGACCCAATTTTGTGGTGGAACTGCCATGGACCAATTTCTTTAACTACCACTCTAGCCATTCGATTGCTATCTTAGGTTTATAGTTCTTCAGCTATTGAGAGGAACCGATCTACTTATAGCTTCATCCACTCTCTTAAGAAGAACAAACTTACCTCTAGGAGAGCAAAGAAGCTTGTGGTTGTAAATAGTGCTTTGCGTCTCATTGACCGCAAGACACTTGTGTACAAAGAGAGTCTAGCAACACGGTGGGATGTAGAGCTAGAGGAGCCAACAAAAATTGATGAGGATGCTACAATTACACAAGCAGGGCTGGTTAGTATTAGTTTGGCAGAGCTTGAGGATGTGTCCACTTCCAGCAGTTCTAGTGATGAGGAGTTTGGGGATGATTAGAGACCTCACTTCATTGCATTTTGTTATTTTGACATGATTCATGATTGTACTCATTGTAATCATCATTATGAAATCTTGAATATAAAATTTGAATTCGACATTTTCGTTTTTCAAACTTCAATGTTATTGTTAAATTGTTAATAACTTTAATTAGTAATTTCAATTTGCCAAAGTTTCAATTGTGAATTCAACATTGTAATTCTTATACATCTTTTTATAACTATTTCTTCAAGTACCTATATGTATATCAGCGCCACCCTCCTGCCACCATCCCCCAACTTAGGCCCTTGGTCGGGGCGTCCCCAAAACCCGTCCCCGCATCTCCCCATCATCAGGAAACTATGTAACACTGGTTCTTTCTTGGTATTTCCATTGACAACATGAGTTTGTTTTATTTGATTTCTTGGCTGTTTGAAATCTTGCTGTGTCAATTTGAAGGCTGGAGCCGACTGTTCCTCCTCTGCCACTTTTGTGACAGAAGCTGTAAAGTTTTCTTGGCCAAAATCGCAGTTAATTTTTGGGATTTATTTTGTTATCATTCTGGTTTTGGAAGCAAATGAGTTCTATTGGGAGAAAAAAGGAAAATTAAGAAAAAACGAGGGGAACTAGGGAACAACCTATTTTTAGAGAAGGGTGTTCCTAAGAAATTCAATGTGTGAGAACTGAGAAGAGACAGGTTACATGAAATTTTCACAGTTTATTATAATTTTATAAGCAAGTTGTATCCAGCTACAGATGGTGACTAAATTTACTGAAAATCAATATTGTTGCTTCCATATTACATATGAATGTGCTGATTAAATTGTTTTTCATTAGACTCCCTGGTCTAGACTGCATTAATATAGGCTTGAATCAATAAATTGCTGAAACTGGGGATGTATAGCATGGATAAGGGACAAAAAAGTATAGGGCTAGAGTTTCTTGAGTGAGCCAAGTGCTTTGGATGAGCTTATTACTCTTTAGGAAGATGTAATCAAGGATAAAGAAATAAATGACAGATTATAACAATAATGAACAATAGGGGAACTGTTTCCAACATAAGTATGACTCATCATGAGTTGCAATTCATGAATTACAATCCTAATTAAAGACATTGCAATCAATATGAAAAATTCTGTAGTTGAATCGATTAGGCTTGCTGGTATGTTCAGAATTAATTAGGCCATAGTAGCATAAATCGTTTGGGGAATAAATCGGCAAACCAAAAGTTCAGGATTTTTTGAAAAAATCGGGAATAAATCGGGAAAAAATCGGGAAAAAATCGGATATACAAAAAACTGCAAAAAATTGAAGAAAAACAGTCAGAAAGTAATTTTTTTTTAAATTTAATGGCATTTCCATAGCATACAGACATTGAGAGCAAATAAAATATAGAGTTCAATCCATGAATTATAGAAAATAGATTTTCTTTGCTTATACTCATATCGCTGATCAGTGATTAGTCTGATTACATTGCACAAAACATACTACAACTGCATAAATATCAGATTGTGACAGTTGTCAAAATGTCTATTACAATATAGTTTGTGACTTTGTACAAAGTAAACCTATAAACTAAGTACAAAGTTCCAAAAAATTCAATTGTAGCAAATGACGTGCTATAGGGCAGAAGCTCCTGCTCCCGATGTTGAAGCTGTTAGGTGACCGGTTGCCCGCCGAGCTTCTTCAAGTAGATCATCAGGCACGCTGGCCTCCTCCAAGATATCTACATCTTCAGGCGCAATACAATATTCAAATTCATCATCAGATGCAGCAATCCACTCAGACTCAGGATCAATCTCATCGAGATCAATTGGGGCATCTTCCTCAATAGTACCTGTTTTTGCCCATGTAGAAATTAGTCTTTTCTCTACAAGTGAAAAACACAATGACAACAATTGAAATTGATTGCAAGTGTATTAAAAGTCTCACCTTGAGCTTTCTTTAGCTTCAGGCGGAGGTTGTGGTGAACAAACACTAAGTCATTCATCCGTTTTTGTGTTAAGCGGTTGCGTTTTTTGGAATGTATGTGTTCAAAAACACTCCAATTACGCTCACAAGCGGATGAGCTGCATGGCTGGGTCAAAATGCATATTGCCATCCACCTTAGATTTTTGCATTCGTGGCCAAAAAAATCCCACCATTGAGCTGAAAGTTCAAAGAACATTATATGGAGATGAGTGTCATGTAAGAATATCTTAAAATCTAAGATACATTTAATGATCATGTGACATGAAAAATCAAAAGATTATCAAAATTTTATAGTCTACCTGGTTGGAAGGTCTTTCGGCCTTCCACGGAAACCCTAGAAGAGAGAAAACCCCTTCCTTGCCTGTACAATTGCAACTCTGACATAGCTTCATGCAATCGTTCTTGGTCTGGAAACATTTTGTCCATGCACTTTAACAATCCTTGTGTGATCTCAGCATCAATTTGTCTGAATGAAGAGTTGTAGAACAATGATGGATTGAGAAAGTATCCTGCAGCATGGAGAGGGGAGTGCATCTGTCCATCCCATCTCCTATCTATTATGTCCCACAATGGCATATACCTATCCCTGTCATTTTCCAGCCTACCCCTCATCACCTCCTTGGCCCTATCCATGGCCTCATACAAGTATCCCATGGGGGATTTATCCCCGTCCACTAGCCTCAAGACTTTTACTAGAGGCTCCGAAAATGATACAACTTGTTCAGCTACATTCCAAAAACTAGTAGAATACATGTAATCTGCAATTGCCATGCCATCTGTTTGATTACCAAAGCCAGACTCCATCCACTCTCTTGAAACAAACATTCGTTTCAAATTCATTTTTTGTTGACAAAGAGTCTGTAGTGCAAGAAAATGTGTTGCAAATCTTGTCACCCCTGGACGAACTAGGTCCTTGCCCTCTGTGAAAGACCGCATCATACTCAAAACCCTTGTGTGATTATAAATATATTTGGTAACAGAGCGAGCCTTGTGCAGTATCTCCTTAACCCATTCAATTTTTCCAATGTCCTCTAGGGTTAGATCAATGCAATGTGCTGCACATGGGGTAAAAAACATGGAGGGGTATTTTTCTATCAAAAGTCTCCCAGCAGCAACACAAGCAGCAGCATTGTCTGTGATAAATTGAACCACATTTTCTGGCCCCACTTCCATGACTACCGAGTCATACATATCAAACAATGCAGCTGCAGATTTCATTGTATCTGATGCATCTACAGATCTCAAAAAAACAGTGCCAAGATCAGAAGAGACAAGGAAGTTGATGAGGGTTCGGTTCCTTCTATCTGTCCATCCGTCTGACATAATGGTGCACCCACTATTAGTCCACTCTGATCGATGCTCTTTAAGAACATCTTTGACATCACTTACTGCCTCATTGAGCATACTAGTCCTCAATGTCTGATAAGATGGGGCTCGAAACCCAGGACCTACAGCTGCAAGAGTATCAACCATAGCTTGCCAATATGGAGATCTGGCAGCATGGAATGGCAAGCTCGAGGAGTACCAAAAATTTGCAATGGCCTTCTTCGCTTGATCGTGGACATTCTTCCTCCATCCTGTACTCTCCAAAGTAGTTTGTGATCCTGGTGTAGTACGAGGTTGGAAGAAAGCATCAATGTTTCCTCCACCTGTGTTTGGGCCATGTGCTGTAGAAGGTGTTGATCCGGATTCCCTACAACTCCCATGCCCACCAGCCTCCTCATCCAAGTTATTCCTCTTTACACTTGCAGAATTAGAACTTGTTTCAACTCCAGTTCTTGCTTTTTTGGCCTTATTCTCAGCGATACCATAAAGAGCTTGTTTCGCCTGATATGTGACATCTGCAGGGCATTTTGTGCAAACAGTGGTGTTATTACCTGGTTCTTTTGACAAATGCCATTTGAACCGATAAATT
>VDFB02320277.1:0-40446 GCA_007258455.2 Sequoia sempervirens | reverse complement strand
TCTCCTATGCCACAACTTGCTTTCATCAACTTGAGCAATAAGACAACTTTTACTAGCAATGCTTAGGTGAAAGATATTACCTTTTGTTTTTGTACCTGATGCAATCACATTTTTGGAACTTTCCATCCTTTAATTAAAGATTGTATCCCTTATCTACCATCTATCCAACGCTTAAAATATTATGCTTCAAGCCTTCCACATATAGGACATCATCAGTATTATGCTTACCATCAAGAGAAATGCATCCTCTACCACAGATTACACCTGCTTTGTCATCACCAAATCTTACAACACTGCCGTCATACTTTTCCAAGATCACAAACTTACTTTTATCACCTATCATGTGATGAGAGCATCCACTCCCAATCACCCATTCATCTTTCTCTTCAACTCGAGCAGCTAGGGATTTCTCCACATTTGTACAATTAGCAGATTCAGTAGACACAGGATTATTTTCCTTGATAGCAATAAATACCCATTCATCCTCACTTACATTCCCTTTATTAGATTCATCATTTGTCACTCCTCCATCAGTAACATAATAACACTTCCCTTGAAATCTAGGCTTGTTATGTCTTGGCTTAGGAACTCTTTCCGGACACCTTGATGCAAAATGACCTATCTTATTGCAAGAAAAACATTTAATAGGAAACTTCCCTTTATGCTTGCCTTCTCCTCTGGCTTCTCTCTTGACAATAAGTGCTTCAAGCTCATCCAATTTTCTCTCTTCTTCTTCAATCTCTCTTATTTCCTCCTCATACTTGAATATCTTTCAAGAAGAACTTTCACCCAGATCATATCTCTGTTTATCCCTTCCTGAGATAGTGGCCTTGAATACAGATTTTGTCTTAGGAAGAGCATCACCAAATTCACTCAACTCAAAAGTAGTAAGCTTACTAATCAACATATCTTTGGTCACATTTGTTATAGTCTGGAGCTCCTTAATAGCAATAGCTTTGACTTTGTATGCAGCAAGCAAGTATTTGTTCACTTTAGCAACAATATCTGATTCTTCCAATCATCCACCAATGCATATGATATCACACACAAGTTCATTCACTCTCTGCATGAAAGAAGTAATGCTGTCATCATCACCCATTCTCAACATTTCATATTTCCCTTTTAGACTTTGCAACTTAGCAATCTTCACATTAGCATCACCTTCATACAAAGTTTCCAACTTTTTCTAGATCTCATAAGCAGTCATCAGATCCATAACATTTGTCATCTCAGAATCAGTCAGAGCACTCAACAATGCTTCCTTAGCCCTGATATTGTATTCAACATCCTTGATCTCAGTAGCAGTAGAAGGACCATTATGTGGGATAACATACCTATTCCTTGTAATGTTCTAGTAGGGTTCACCAATGCATCTCATATGACACTCCATTCGATTCTTCCACAGAGAATAATTTGTTCCATCAAATCTCATACTATCCTTCTTATATGTTGCCATCTCAGATCACCTCAACCTATTAAACTTCTTCCAAGGAAAATTCTCTAATACCAATTGTTGGCAACACAAGGGCAGACAACTGAGAGGGGGGGTGAATCAATTGTCATACAAATTTAAACATATTCAACTTATTCTCATATTTGATTAATAACCATGAAAGCATAAATTATCAACACATCAGAAACACAAATAACACCAATATTTTTTAACGTGGATACCCTGTTAGGGGAAAAACCACGGTGGAGGTCAATCTGCAAGATTATACCCTATTAAAAGTATAAAGAATAATAAATGGGGAATGCACATGCATTTAGGCACACTACCTAGAGCTCACTGCTCAATTACAACAAGGCTTACTGCCCAAAGTAAGACACATTGTCTTACAAAAACATTCGGATTACATCCACAGGAATTTGAACTGAGAAAATAGCATCTGCTAATTCCTAATTACAGTTCTGGTTAAGCACATGAACACTTCTCCACACTCTGTTTCTACCTTTGAATGATTGGGACATTATTTGCACATCTCATACACACGCATTCCTTCAAATGGAATAAATAATCGCTTATATATATCTGCAACAAGAGATTACATCGCTACATGTCGGCTTCAACAAAATAATGAAACATATGCAAACTGTCAGCCCAAAATAATAAATAATTTTCAATGCGAATCAACCAATGTCGGCCACAACATAATGAAGACCCAAAACAAAATCCTCAAACACAAAACACCTTAAAAATATATTCTACAAAGATCCACAATATGCTACCATCACCTTGTCGACCATGAACATGAAATACATGAACATACAAGAGAAAATCACCAATCACAAGCACAATGATCAATGCGAACATGCAATACAGATAGAGAATGATCTAGAAACATCCAAAAACATCATGAATCACTAGATAAGCATCCACAACAATTGAACTTACTAGAATCACATCATCTTCATTTAGAAACACCAACTGAAGCAACGAAAAAACTGTCAGAACACAACTGCTCATAACTCGATCAAATTTTCATGCGGATCTCTGAAACTTAACATGGATAAACTAGATAAACTTGACAACAAACCCTTTAGTCCACAACCTCTGGTCATCAACTTACTAAGCTAACCAACAGACTGAACTTCACTGCATTACTGACAACCTGTAACTTATTCCATTACAATTTTCTCAATATCCTCGACATATACAGCCTTAAAGACATTAATTCCAATAGTGTTGACATCAATGAAAACCACATATCAGCAACATCCAACATTTATAAAATGGGATATTGCTTTAAATGTTCTATTGTATACTAAAGATACATTACTTAAGTACATAGGTGGTTTGCATTCTTACCTAAGACATACTATTCTAATGTTGAGTCCTAGTAATCTGGATGAAGTGTCAGTCCAAGCCACTCTTTTAGAGTCAAGGGGTAAGAACACTTTCAGTGATAATTTCTCAAAGAAACCATCTAATTCTGAGGGGAAGTCTAAGGGTAAAGACAAAGATAAAGATAAAGGCGAAGGGAAGAAGATAGCTACTATAACATCTAGAAAATGCAGAGAAACAAATCAGAGCAAACATGCAATGCAATCTAAAATTATAATGCCATCTAAGCTAAGCAACAAAGAACAAAGGAAAGCCAAAACGTAAATAAACTAAACAATCTCACCCAATATGTACATAATTCCATGTATCATCTCGATTGCCCTTCTCCATTTTTCCATTGTAGTATAATTTCCCTCAGATTTTTAAAGTTCGTGCAAGTATAGCCTATGATAATGATTTAGCAGAACATTGGAGATTCAAGATAGTTGCTCCAAAAAGTCATAAGATTTCGAGAGAGATTGGAATGATGAAGAACAGATCAATTTATAAAAAATTGATCATTCGAATGACAGGTCAAGATTGAAAGATCAACGGACGGTTGAGATCGCAAGATTAGACATGCATTTTTATAACTGTTAGTAGTGACATGAGTGATACAAATTAGAAATAGAAATAAAGATTAAATAAATGATTTAATCTTCGAGTTTGGTATTCGGAAATAGAAGAATAGTCTTTGCATGACAAAGATAAAGATGGATTAAAGCAACTCTCTCTTCAAATGCACGCACAAGATTTAATTAATTAAATAGAAATATTTAATTAATATGCATGTACACGCAATTGAGTTAGCACTAGACGATTGAATGATTTGACGAAGAGATTACTCGAGAAATCCACTCAGACATTAAATAAAGAGTTAACTGAGCGATTTAAATAGATGGTGAGTTGAGTCAAAGTGAATACTTAGATAATTTGCACAATTATCTAAATATAGAGGAATGTGTTAAAATAGGATTTATGAATTAAATAATTCATTTAATTCAAGATTTGATATTGGAAGAATAATTAAATAAATAAGGTTTATTTAATTAAGTGACGAAGGGATTTAAATGAATAATTAAATAAATTAAGGATTTAATTAATTATAGTTGAAGTATAATAAAGAGTAAATTAAATAAGAATTTATTTAATCAAAGAAGGATAAGGTTAATTAGTAACATAATTAAATAAAAAGCATTTATTTAATTAATCAGATGGAATAAAGAAAAGTATGAATTAATTAAATAATTAATTAATAGAAGAAATGAAGACTTTAGTGAATAATTAAATAATTGACATTATTTAATCATGACCATGGAAGAAATACAAATTATTAAAAATATTGAAGTCACAGGCTTAAACCAGATTTCAGTGTCTACATTTGCCCCTCTTTGATACAATGTCATTTCGGCGTTGTGTCAAAGAAAATAGATGAAAATATGCCCCAGTCATGCCCCAGTGTAAACAGGTGAAGGTATGCCCCCTCGGGAAAATTGAAAAATTTGTGAAAAATTTCAGAAAAAATTGGAAATGATCCCGATTAGTCCATTGTATAGCTAGAAATGCAGTGGAGTTGACGGAATTGAAGTTGGAAATGTTAAGGACGGGTACGGGTTGATTGAAGTTGGAAGTTGACGTGGCTAGTAGAAAAGAATGCCACCAAAACCCTAGGTATAAATACAAATTGGTGTAAAAACCAATTCATTTTTACCCACCTAGCTTTGAGATTTGAGATTTTGCTCTGCACCCATAGCGAAGATGTCTCCTGTTCTGAACACCCACCATCGAGCATACAGGATCTAGACTTTCAGTTGGCCAACCGACGCAGACCCCCCGGTATGTACCTTAAACTTGACTTGTGAATTTTCAATTTGCGCGAGTTTTTATGTGTTTATTTGCTATTTTGTTATGCGTTATTTTATTGAAAAGTTGCAAGTGAGTGCGCAATCAACGCATTTGCATGCGGATCAACGCATTTGTAAAATTAGGTAGATGGTTAGCATAGGGTTTGTGTGGTTCAACGCATTTGATAAATAACAACACATTTGCATTTAAATTAGCCGCATATGTTTATTTTTCATCGCAGTTGCATTTATTTTGACGCAAATGTTATTTGATTTATGTAGGCACATTTTCTATTTTTGCATGCATTTGCATTTAATTTAGATGCATGTAAGAAAGAATGACGCATGTGTGAAATTGAATTACGCATTTTGTTTTCTTCACCGCATTTGAAAAAGAATGACGCATTTGAATAGCATTTGATTTAGTCATTTTGCACTAGGATAGATGTTTGATGATGACATGAGGAATGTATAATGCCATTACAGGTTGTTTTAGACACTGTATACACGCGAGAGTCGAGACCTACGACTTTTCACTTCTGAGATAGCTTGCGGAGTGCAGAGAGATGATTCTTATGGCACCTAGGTCTTCTACATGTGACAGACATGCCCCAGATTCGGGTGAACCAGGGTTTATTGACAGCATTGTGCGAGCGGTGGCACTTGGAGACTTCGTCGTTTCACCTGCCTACTAGAGAGGTGACAATGACCTTAGAGGACTTCTACAGGATTTTGAGACTTCCCATCAGAGGCATGAGGGTGAGGTACGTTACCCAAAGGGGTATTGTTGAGATGTGCAGATACTACCCTCATGCCGATGTCAAACAGTTAGGGTTTGATCATTATGATATTAGATGGTGTGTATTGGCATAGAGGTATAGGCAGTTGGACTGTCTAGTGTGTACATTGATAGGTGGTATAGTGCTTCTTGACCGTCAAGGTCATGGTTTTCCTGTGGGTTGGGGGGAGATGCTAGTAGGTATGTTAGAGCGATGGGAGGTATATGCTTGGGGTCCCTGTCTCCTTGGCATGTTATATTTTCACTTGCATGATATAGCCTATCGAGAGGCTCAATCCATGAGTTGTGGTACCACGCTCCTGATGGTGTGGGCATGGGAACACCTTGCCATTTTTTGACCACCGGTTACAGTCGATGTAAAACATGGAACTCCTTATGCCTTATGCTATGCTGGGGTGAACACTCAGCACCACATGGGAGATACCAGGTATTTCAAGCATGCCATTGATACTATGGTTCAGTTTACATGGAGACCATACCTGGGATGTGCAGATTGGTCAGACAAGGATGAGCATTTTCCTTTTTGCCGCTAGACTCAGTACCTGATTGGGTGGACTGTTTCACATGTCCACATTATTGAGCAACATTTTCTAGATCATGTATTGCGGCAATTCGGAGAGGTATAGGATGTGCTGAGAGGATGAGCCGAGTTCGCAAGGTCCTCGTGAGAGATCCCGTTGTGGGGTCTAGAGATTCTAGTAGCCACTACAGAGGCCAATATTGATGGATTGCAGGCAGTTTCGTGGGGATGGAGAGATGGTGCAGCAGACCCAGGTACCACAGAAGCTTACGATCAGTGGTGGGTTATGCATAGGTCGATTCCCCTTACAGGTCGATTCCCCTTATGGTAGGAGAGGGAGGTGTGGACGGAGGGGATGAGGGCCACCATTATCACCAATTCATGAGGAGGGACGGGGAAAGGAGGATGTGCCCATGCCAGATATTGGCAGAGGTGGGGAGGAGGTGCATGTTGAGATTGGTGGAGAGGAGGAGCATCCCGCAGAGGAGGGTGTTCCAAAGGTTCATGCAGAGGAGGAGGCAGACAGAGAGGAGGCAAAGATTGATGCCCTTGGCTTACTTGGTGCCTATCAGGATGATGATGAGGATGATGATCATGAGCAGGAGATTCAAGAAAAGATTTTGGAGGATTTGGATGATGAGGATGATGGTGTACCGAGGGTGAGACAGGTTGACATAGAGGTAGTTGATTCCAACACTACTACACTTCGGGCCCAGATTGCATCCTTGGAGGAGCAGATGAGGGTCATGATGTCTGAGAGGGATTTGGTACAGATGGAGAGGGACATAGCCGTCATGGATAGAGATCAGGCCATAGCTCAAAGACAGGAGACTGAGAAGAGATTCACAGAGATTAGAGCCTTATGTACTAGGTTGGCAGTTGCATTTTCTAGAGAGTTAATCAGAGTTGGGGAGAGGGTCACTTATTACAGAGATTTATATGAGGCAGCAGTTCCTCTAGAGAGACGGGCCCCAAGTTTTTCAGAGGCATGTAGTGAGAGGTCCCAGACTAGGACTCACTCCAGGACAGTTAGCATAAAGGGTGTTGAGGAGCCACACAGAGTTAGTCCATATGACAAGCCCCCTTCAGGTCACAGGTCATCAAGTTCTCGGCATCAGTCATCCGCACACTGTAGCCATGATAGCAGTGGCAGTACAGGATAGGGACATGTCTTGATATGTACTGAGACATTGTATTATGATCACATAGCCCGTGGGCTTCCATATTTATGATACATTATGACATTGTGATGTGACATTGTTGAGTGATATATATATATATATGATTTTGGCAGCGATTCTCAGTTCTATTTATTTATTATGCAGTTGTTTATTTATACATGTTATGTTTATATGATGTCTATATGATGGATGATCATATCTACTTTATGATGTGTTTATGAAGCTTATGATGTGATGCATGTATTTTCATTTGTTATGTACATGGAATGTGTATGATATTTATTGTATGATGATAAATGTCTATTATGCCATGATGTCCTAGATATGATTAATTCCTATATGGTTGTATTTTTCAAATGCAAGATGTATGCATGATTGATGATAAATGCCTATATGTTTGTATATTTGTAACATGTATGTGTGTATGCAGGATGACTTATATTTTTGTGTGTCATAAGACCCCGTCATAATACAAGAAGGAAGAATTGTTAGTGCGGAAAGAAAGATTGAGAAATAATAAAAGAAATGAGATGGATGTTAGTATTAGCAATCATCAATGTTTCGTTGTATCACAAAAGGTGTTGCACTTTATCATCATTGGGTAGGACTAAAACAAATGGAGAAAAACACCATGATATGACATAGATCAGTGTGTGCAAGGTCATCCACTTGCTAACAAAAGACAGTCGCAGACAAGGATTGTCGTTAACTCATACTAAGGGCACAATTTTCCCCAGTCTTTTTGTCAGGACAAACCACAGACAACAAACAAAATAAAAGATGGGTCATGAGACATCTTCGCTCCTCTAAATACTTCATGGGACATCCTTGAGGAAACTAGTAACATGACTTAAAATCAAAATTAAAAGATAGTTGATAGACAATAGTCAAAGAAAACATAATTCTGATACATCGTTGCTTCTCTAAATCCTTCATGGGACATCCTTTAGAAAGCTAGTAACATAATTCCCATCATAAAGTTAAATGAAAAGATAAAATAAATAAGTCAGAAAGTCAAAAATCTAGTAAAATATTTTCCAAAACTTGATTTGTTTGTTTGATTGTTTTGAATGATAAAAGGATTGATTGATAGAGCCTGATTTAAGGAGATACACATACCGGATAAGACTTTGATTCCGCCGTTAAGTGACTATCCGTGATAATGAACAATGCGCCCTGCCCGTGAAGATGTATCGTAGATAAGATGTTGAGTCAAATGTGATGATAACTCCGTGTAAGGCTATGTTTGATTGTTCGACAATGTCAATATGCGTGAAGAAGGACTAATCCCATATACATTACAGATTGTTTTAATTTGAGATTCGAGTTCAGAAGGACTCAGTCCCTAAATGTAAGACACTGTGTTGATTGTTCCTGATGATGTTTGTTTCCGTGAAAGACACATCCCCGCGAGTACATTAGCTGATCCGCTTGGATTTTTCTGCTTGGAACGCTGTTTTGATTTTGATTTAGAGACATTGTTGACTTGTTCACTAGATTGATGTATGACACGATAATGATGTGCGGACAATTGACTGCAGGACGGCAACCTCTAAAGGACCCATCTAGCGCCCTCAGGTCACGATGGCCTTCCTACGCTATTATAGCAATGCCAGTAATTCCCCGAGTTTGACTTGACTTTAATCGACAAGATTCCATCACACATAGAAGACGGTGATAGAATGTGATCAACCCAAAGGATCGACCGAAAAGTTCTGCTCATTGATTGATGGCTCCGCTTCTACGCGATAAATTTTATATTCCCATTTTGACACGCACTCCATGACATTGCTCATATCGTACTGCACTGATTCATGATTTTGCTATAGACAAAACCAAAAGAGATCACCCAATGCCCTGAATTCATTGGCGGTGATGTACTTTCCGCACGACAGGCAATGGTAGTTCCGACTAGCCACGACAAAGACCAACAAGTGCGACCGACTTTGACTTGGCCTTTGGATTTCGACATTGCTTCATTTTCTTTTGACTTTGAAGTTTTCTGATGTTTCTTGTGCTCGTCATTGTGTGATGTTTTTTTTTGGATTTTTCTATGGTTTATGTCTTCAACACAGCCAATGTAAGAACCAATATGACACACGTCAAGTGTTTTCCCCTCGTCGAATATAAGACCAATTGATTATGAATAGGGTAAAATGGGGGATATGAAATGCACTCGATGTCAATCGTTCCAAGTTATGGGGACGACTACCACTTATTACAAATGGTATGTACAAGTGATAGATAGGAAAGACAAGTGATATGTATAGGAATAAATAGTATATACAGGGATGTGGTGTATGTACACGGATGTGGTGTATGTACAGGGATTAGATTAGAATGATAGTAGACAAAGGAGCAGAGTCAACTACACATGGTGCCCATTTGCCAGGTTTTCACCATGGTACTTATCCAAAGCGCCACCAAAGTGGTTTTCACTATTGGACGAATTATTTCTCTTTACTATTTTCTGGATTATCGAAAAAAAATTTGGTGTTACCAAGATGCCTATTTGCCAAGTTTTCACCTTGGTAACAATTTTTTTTGTTGATTTTCTAATTTTTTTGTATTTTTGCTAATTAAGACAAGGCTCTCAGAAGCTATGCGTAGAACTTCTTCAGATGAAGACTATTGATTGGCGAGAACAATGGTTCCCCTTCAGGAGTAGAGAGTTGGTACACTCTTCATCCAAAGGCTTCTGTAACAATATAAGGTCCTAACCAGTTTGGTTCAAACTTTCCTAGTTTTTCTCTTTCTACTTGATTCTTTGGGTTCTCCATTAAAACCAGGTCACCAATGTCAAATTTTTTGTTCAAGACCTTGCTGTTATAGCTACGATGAAGGCAATTTTGATATGCTTGGAGATGGTCTAGTGCCTTCTGTCTTCGCTCATCTAGGAATTCTAGCTCATGGAGTCTCGATACTCGGTACTCTTCATCATCAATGTGGCCTTTCAAGGATACCCTTAGGGAAGGAATCTTGACCTCAATAGGAAGAATAGCTTCATAAACAAATACTAGTGAACAGGGAGTGGTGCCAGTGGGAGTACAGATACTTGTATGATAAGCCCATAAGGCGGGATTAAGCTGTAAATTCCAATCATGACCAACATCATTAACAGTCTTTTTGAGGATTCTAATGATGGTTTTGTTAGATGCCTCTGCTTGGTCGTTACCTTATGGGTAGTATGGAGTGGAAAAGTGATGTTGAATATGAAATTCATCACAAAGATGGAAGAATTCTTGATTCTTAAATGGGCGGCCATTATCTGTGATTATGGACTAAGGGACACCATACCGATAGATGATATAGTTCAGGATAAATTTAGAAATTTGTGTGCCAGTAATGTATGTCATAGGAATAGCTTCAATCCACTTTGTAAAATACTCAATGGCAATGATAATGAATGTGTGGCCATTAGATGATGTGGGGTGGATCTTACCTATGAGGTTGAGTCCCCATTGGATGATGGGCCATGGTGACATTATAGGACGGAGCTCCTGTGCTGGTGCATGTATCAAGTCTCCATGAACTTGGAATTGATGACATTTCTTTACAAAGACATGTGATTCCTTTTCCATAGTAGGCCAATAATAACCCAGTCTCATAATATTTTTGGCTAAGGTAGGACCACTAGAATGGGAACCACATATACCCTCATGTACCCCTCGCAAGGTTGCTTGTGCTTCATTAGAATCAAGACATCTCAGTAGTGTATTATCTAAGGCGCGTCTATATAGGGTGTCTCCAACGATGGTGTATTTGGTTGACTTGCAGAGGAATGTCCTACATTGGTTGTTTGACAGGCCAATGGGTATGATTTCGGCATGAAGGTAGTCATAGATTTCTTTGTACCATGAGGAATCAGGACCAACAATGTCACATACCATTTCAGAATCTGGGATATCGTAGGCTAGGATCAAAAGTTGTTCTACCAAAAACTCAAACTTAGGCACGTTGTTAGGAATGTCTAGAAGTGATGCAATTGTAGCCATAGCCTCGACTGCCCTGTTTAAAACATGAGGTATCTGATGAAATTTGACTTTGTCAAAGTACTCTTTAAAGCTATTAGCCATGTGTTTGTATGGAGCAAGTTTCTCATCCTTAGTCTCATAATCATCATTTACCTGTCTGATTACTAGTTGAGAATCACCATATACCTGTATGTTTTTAATTTTCCACTTGACTACCATGCGTAACCTTGTCACTAGAGCTTCATACTCTGCTATGTTGTTAGTGCATGGGAATGCAATCCTGAATGACTTAGGGATGGAATCACCCTGTGGTGTGATAAATAGTATACCAGCCCCTGAGCCATGATTTGTATGTGAGCCATCAAAGTACAATTTCCATGTTATGTTTGTGTCAATTGAGAATATAAACTCATCAGGAAAGTTTGCAACTAATGGGTGATTTGCTTGTAGTGGTGTGTCGGCTAACTGATCAGCGATGACTTGCCCTTTAATAGCCTTTATTTCTACATATTGGATATCATACTCACTAAGTATCATAACCCATTTGGCCAATTGCCCTGTTAATGATGCCTTGCTTAGAAGATATTTCAGAGGATCTATTTTGGCAATCAACATTGTTTGATGGTTTAGCATATAGTGCCTTAGTTTTTGGGTAGCAAATACTACTGCAAGATAGTCACATTCAATGGTACTATAGTTGAGCTCATAACCTACCAAAGTCTGACTAATATAATAGACTTCCCTTTCATGACCTTCATCATCATTTTGTGCAAGTAATGCTTTGAGTGATGAATGGGTTGCTATAATATAAAGAATCAATGGTCACCCTTCAACAGGTGGCATTAAGACTGGTGGTGTGAGTAGATATTCTTTAATCAGTTGAAAAGCCTCTTCGCGCCTAGTTGTCCATGCAAAGGGTACCCCTTTCTTAAGTAGATGTTGAAAAGGATGTGTCTTATCTGCTAGTTACACTATAAATCTTCTGATGGATTGCAGTCTTCCTTGCAATGTCCTTTGTTGACTGAGATTAGTTGGTGGAGGCATGTCTATGATTTCTTTCACCTTTGTTGGATCCACTTCAATGCCTCGTCTAGAAATGAAATAGCCTAAAAGCTTTCCTGACTTTACTCCAAACACACATTTCTTGGGATTGAGTCTCACTTTATACTTCTCCAGCCTTTGAAATATCTTGTCTAAAACCTATAAATGTTATGCCCTTTTCTTGGATTTAACTATAAGGTCATCGACATAATCCTCCATAAGAGTGTGTACTAGATCATGAAAGATGTGGTCATGGCATGTTGATAGGTTGCTCTAGCATTTTTGGGTCCAAAGGGCATAACATTCCAGCAATATGCTCCCCAAGGATAGGTGAAAGTTATCTTAGCTTGGTCCTCAGTTGCAATTTTGATCTGATTATATCCTAAAAATCCATCCATAAGGGACAACATCTCATATCTTGTTGTCATGTCAACTATCATGTCTATGTTAGTCAAAGGGAAGTCATCCTTAGGAAAAGCCTTATTGATATCTCTCCAAATGAGTACGTATATGGATGCCCCTATTGGTTTAGTAACTCATACAAGATTGGAAATCCAATCTGCATGGTTGATTGATCTAATGAAACCAACATCTAATAGTTTCTTGAGTTCTACTTTGACTAGTAAAGTAATCTGTGGTTGCATTTTCCTCAATTTTTGTTTCACCTGCTCGACCGGTTGTGGGTGAAATGTGCAAGTTCGATCCAACCTAGGCATACCCTGCATAGCGACCGTGCAAAATTTATCTCTCTTTGTGCATAGAATTTGTGTTCCCGCTACTCTTGTGGTTAATGATGCTGCAAAATAAACCAGTTGAAGATTCTCTTCTATGCCTATGTTGACTTCTACTGATTCTTCAACGAGCATGGGTGAATTTTCTTGTGCAACGGGGAGAATGTTCAAACCTCCATCCTTAGGTGCCTTAGAGAGGTTTTCGCCTTCGTATGCGTCCTTTATTTTTACTTTTTCATTGTCTAGAGGCGCCTTTTAGTTTTCACCTAGAGACTCGTCCTTTTTATCTTGTTTATTATTTTTCTCATTTTTGCGACTGGAGGGTTGAACAGATTCCCCAAAATATGCTTTGTTGTCCAAGTCAATGGTAAAACTAGCCTTGTGATCACTGCTAGGTATGCCTTCTTAACCTGAAAACTCAACAATTGCTTTGTTGTTCTAAAAAATTTATAGGACGGGTGTGTCTTGTTGGTCCCAATCAATGAGTTGGGATAGACTAAGGGCATGTCATCATCGGAGTTATCAAAGTTTAATGGGGATGAGGTAAGGACTGATTTGTTCATATGGTCACAAAATTCTTGTACTAAGTCATGTTTGCTCTTAGGTTTAGGTCTAGTCAGATTGAGAGGTGGGCCTAATGCGAAGGTTTGGTTATCTGAAATAGATGGATCAGGCTACCAAGAGGTAGGATCAAGTGACTCCCAATAGTAATGTTTAAACCATTCCTCTTTGGTCATATTCTTTGGTGGACAAGAATTCAATGGATTTGGTGAGGATCTCAACCTTAAGTCAAGTTCTCCAAAGAGCTTGTCAAGGTCCATGGAAGAGGTAGAGGATAAGGAATCCCACTCATATTCGTTTGAGTTAGGGGAGTCACAATGGTATTGGTCAGATGCTTCGTGAGATGTCTCGATATCTTCTGAATCACTTACTTCCTCGAGGAAGGGTGATGTGGTACTAGGAATGCCAATCTAAATCGATTGAAACCCCATCCCTAAGTCTTTTGGCCATTGAGAAACAAAGATTGGTTTGATCCTTCCATCTTGATTTAAGCCTAAACCGCTCTGTCCATTATATCCCTTGCTCTGCATAATTGTGAAACCTTTTCCATATAGATCTGTAGGAATGTGAGCAAGTGAGAGAGGTTCTTCATTATCTTCCTTGTACAACTAGGAAGTGGCATCTTTTGTATCTATGGCTTCTTTGCTTAATTCGCCCCATTTAGTGAAAGTTGTTGTGGGAGGAATGTGTATAGTGACCATAGATTGTCTCCTATCTGATGTAGGTAAACCGTATGACTTAGGAGGAATCAAATGGCTAACACAATAATATGTCTTCATGTAATACTCTCCACAACCCTTGTCTTGGACCTCAACCCTAGGAGTGGTAGGAATTGAGGGTGAAATAGATGTTCGAGTGAGTGTGGATGGATCAAAATATGGAGATGGATTGGATGATGAAGCCTCTTGGTTTACTGGCACTTGGTGTTGGGGTATCTCTTTAGATTGGTACAATATTGGAATGGATCTGGGTCACCATCTATAGTTATTTCAGTGCCATTGTAAGGGAATTTGAAACATTGATGATATGTGGAAGGGACGGCCTTCATGGCATGAATCCATGGTCTACCTAGCAAAAGGTTATAAGGAAGGGTGAGATCCAAGACCTGGAACTTTGTCTCCATTACTGCAGGGCCAATTCTGATAGGAAGTGTTACCACCCCCTTTGATTTTCATTCCTCATCATCATAAGCTTTAATGACAATACTTTTGGTTGTGTCCATGCATGCTTCTAAGAAACCTAATGCCTTAATCAATTTTAAAGTGCACAAATTTAACCCTGCTCCTCCATCTACCAAAACTCGTCTAACTTTGGTGTCATCAACAAGGACTTCAAGATGCAAAGGATCATTATGATTTGTCTTTTTAGTTGCATAATCTTGTTCAAAAAATGTGGCATGATGGTTATTGGTCAAATAGCCCACCATTTCCTAGAAACAATTGACATCAAGATCATTGGGGACCATGGTGTTTTGTAAAGCCTTATCTAGAATGGATCGATGCTCAAGAGAGATACGCAACAGTTCCAAGATTGAGATTTGGCCCGGGGTCTTCCCCAACTGGTCAAGTAGGTTATATTGTGACTAGGAAGGCTGTGGTGTTTGCTGTGATGGGGGACCTTGAATAGTGATCTTCGTACGACGAGTGTTGACTGCACACTCAGGATTTGTATTGATAGTAATGGTATTGATATTCTCGTCAGTGGCACGAAGGTGATGAATGGTTTTTCCACTATTATAATCATGCTTGATAGTCACATAGTTGGTTGACGTATTGGTCTTAGTACTCGAACTGGGAACATTTCCTTTCCCATGGTCGTGTAGTGGATCAGAAAAGACTTGATGATCAATGTTTGATGACTTTTTTTTCTGTCCACTAACTTCAATTATTCTCCTTTCGACAAGATCCTGTATGATATTTTTCAGTTGGCAACAATTTTGTAGGTTGTGTCCCTTAGTTCTATGATAATCACAAAAGGCATTGTCATCCCACCAAACAGGTTTAAATTGTCTTGGATCATATTGTCTTGGCTCTTGCAGCTGTATAAGATTATGTTGTGACAGTTGCTTGAATATGGACTCGATGGGTTCCCCTAAGGGAGTGAACTCACGTTTTTGAAATCTCCTTTGTTGTTGCAGACATTGAGTGTTTTGGACCATGTTGGGAGGTTGATTGAAAACATTAAGCATGTTGGCAGAAGTGTTAGGTCCTTGTAATGTCATGATTGGTCCTGCTTGTACAGTTTTAGCATCAACTACCCCATCATTAGTGACATTTTTGTTGCGAGACCAAAATCTGTTTTTGTCATTGGAGGTGTTTTGCACGATCGAATTTCTATTGGATGTTGATGTCTTAAGTTCACCTTTTTCAATGAGATCATTTTTCTATTATAACCACTTTTTCCACTCGTTCTGAAAAATATGTACAACAATGTACCCTTAAGTTACTCCTTAGTTTTGCATGAAGGTTTTCCTGGAACATAGTAACTTTTTGTTTTTCAGGTATCTCGACAGGACACCGGCTAGCTATAGTCCTCCATCTCTGGAAGAAAGGAATGAATGTTTCACCTTTGTCTTGTGTTGTGTGACACAAGGTTGCTATATTTATCTCATGGTCTATGTTGAAGGAGAATTGCTCAACAAATTTCTCAGCCAGTTCACCCGAAGATCTGATGCCATAGTCTAGACCTGAAAACCACTCTAGTGCAATTCCTACAAGACTTCTTGGAAATAGTCTCATAAGATACGTGGGGTCATAAGCGACATCTATGCATATGGTATAAAATTTCCTTATATGTTCTATCGGATTTCGTTTGCCATTGTACTTAGGGAGATTCGGTATGACTTACCCGTGAGGGAAAGGGGTCATGTACAATGATCTATCAAAGGGAAATGGGCATATTTCCTTTGTTGAAAAGGATTTCTTAGTTGACACCGCCATATTATCCATCTGTGTTTGTAGTGCATGCATTTGTGTTTGTAAGACGTCAACCTCGGTCAATGATGTGTTGGGCGGGTTATGTGGATCTGTGTATGTATTCTGAAATCCAAGGTCTTGTGATGGGTTTCGATTGAATGTTGGTATTTGAGGTGGGTTTGGATTCAGAATGTTGGCAAATGTGTTTTGGTCTAGAATCTACACAAATTGGTTTTGACTTGGGATCTATGTGAACGGATTATGAGTACCGTGTTGGGAGAAGGGATTCTGATTCAGAATCTGTGTAAATTAGTGTTGACTTGGAATCTGGGAGAATGGATTCTAATTCAAAATCTGTGTGAATGGATTCTAACTGCCAATCTGGGAAGATGGATTCTGATTGCCATATTGGAATGAGGGAATGCCTCTTGTTTGTGTAATTTGTGGTATAGTACCAGTGGTTTGAACACTAGGTATGGCCGTTGATTGAGGTATGGTACCTATGATGTGAACACTAGGTATGGTTGTTGACTGTGGTATGGTACTCGTGACACTAAAATTTGGTGTAGAAGTTGATGTTTTAGATCTTTTACTCCCAACAAGAGGACTAAAGGGAGTGGATGATGATGCCCCTACAGTGAAATTAAATCTTGATGCCATGCCAGATGTACCAAATGGAGACGTATGGACTGTCGTACTCTGTGTAGGTATGCCAGATGGTATGGTTGTATTTACCTGAGCTATAGTAGTATTGGCAGTCATTGTATTAGTCCCTTGTGTAGGTTGAGCTTGTAAGGTGCTAATATTGAATCTTGTAGGTAAGGTAGCGCCTTCAGCTAGCAATTTGGCTAAGTATCATTGACAATCATTTGCTAGGTACTCATCCACAAAAGAAGCAAACTCAAGGTCCTGTGCAGCAGCCTCTATGTCTTATGTTGTAATGTGTCCTTGAGTGTTTCTAGTGGTGAATTTGTTTAATAAAGCCATGTGAGGTCTTGTGGAGAATGGATTGATGAATTCATTTGGGTCTGACATCTTTTCTCTCTTCGTTCTCTTAGACCTAGTTTCAACCATGTAAGATAAGCTCAATATGCAAGGAATGCAAAACTAGGTCTATGGACACTATGACTCTAGTCTATGTTTTTGGGATTTTCTGAATGCAAAATAAGGAATGTTCTAAGATGACACTAGTCTAAAATGACAATATTTGAAGATGCAAAGTCTAGGCAAGCTTCTAAGGTAATCAATTTTGTAAACTTGAGACGTGGGTACCAACTTCCTAAAGTCTAACCAAGGTATCAATTTAGTTATGTCAAGGAACCACTGTAGGAAAATGATCAAAGATAGGTTGAGTCTTCTAACTAGACTGATGAGCTAGGGGGACTCTCCATAAGACAAAGGATAAGATGATAGGACTAGGTTCAATGAAAGATTTCGTTGACACTTATGATTTTTCTAAAGTGCAGATGGTGGACCTATTCGAAAGTTTGTAAAAGTGACCTTCCTAGAATTTTAATCTTAAGGTACTATGTATTCTAAGATGAAACTAACACTTGGAACTAGGATGACTATATTTATGACTAAATGATATCTAAAGGATGCAAAATTGAGAAAATTGTTCTAGGTTTTTGTTCAAGGACTACTTGTGGAAGGACAACTGAAAGACTGGTATAATCGTGGTGACTGGACAGTGACCATGAATTCTAGTTTTCCAATAATCAGGCAAATGCATCATAGAATTTATCAAATGCGGTTATGTTTCACAGTTGCGGTTTTCTAATGATCAATTACGTGTTTCTGGTAAAGTTCAGTGTCTGACTCTGGCAGATGCAGCTAAGTTTCTTATAGATGTGACTCGTAATGACAATTGTGATGTAGGATGAAACATATGCGGTTTTCTAAACTCTACAAACTGGTAGAAGTTCTACGACAGTGGAAAATGCATTGTTTCAGACTACAATTGTGGCTCACCTTGTCAGATGCGTCACAGAATATCACAAGTGCATTTTTCTAAAACATATGCAGTTTTGGACAAAGCAAATGTGAGCAAATCTGGCAAATGCGACTCTAGACTAAACAAATGTGACTCGACAAATCAATTGCGACTCTCTGGTGAACAGTTGCGACTCTGCCATTTTTTTAGTGAATTGAGATATAAAACTAACACTTTTTTTTTTGTGATCAAGTTCTAGAAAACAAAGACAATCATAAGACAAAGTGTTTTCAGTTCGATTTTGGAATCAAAGAATGTTTAATTTGATAACAGACAAGTACATCCTAGGCTATGAAGGACAGTATTTACTGAGTTCTCAATTGGGTTTCCCCACCTACGCTTATTCAAGGTGGATGATTAGTAGCTTGACCCCTCTGGCTCCCTCCACGGCTCATTAACATCATTCGGGGCAGCCAAGCTACAGTACCCATGAACATCCCATGGCATACCTTCATCTCTACACATGAACCGTAAGAATAAGAGATGACTTCATAGGTCTAACTTGTTGCACCAGTAAATAGAAGGATTTTGGACACTACAAACAAAGGTGTTTAATTAGGGAATTTTGTTTGTAGGGCAAGATCCATGCAGTAAGAGTCCCCTTTCAAATCCATCTCGTCAGAACCATATGCGTAATTCTTGGGCTTTCCCCAAGAATCCACTTTTATATACTGGCTGGAAGTCCCTCGGGTTCAGGGTGCTACCGGTCTGAGTCGTCTTGGGGTGAGTACTTTTTCCCACCAAAATAGGCCCAAGTTCTAGAGCTGGTAATTGTTTCTCTTACACCCAAGATCACACAGATGCACAAGGGAAGAGGATACTTCAATGTACCAAATCATTAAGGTAATTACACAATCGTGCTTTCACACCAAACACAGTAGACACTTGTTAATTTTAATCCAAATGAAAAATTTGCTACACTACCAAACAATTTGTTTCAAAAATTTAACTAGGGTCTTCGACATGCATTCTGTAGAAAGATTTGATAGTAATTTGATATTGGTCTTTGATTATCGACTTGCAAAAACTTAGTTCACTCCTCAAGACACACGCTGAAAACAAAGGATTAGCGAAAATAAAACACGAAAGGAAACCGTAAATTAAAAGTTTAAAACCTAAAAATATACCAGTCGAATGTGTCATTTTCTCTATCAAATGTGTCGCGATATTTTACCAGTCAGTTGCGGCTCAGAAAATGACAGATGCGTGATTCCTTTTCAGATGCGTTGTTTTCATTAACAGATGCGACCAAAAAGTCAATTGCATCGTTTCACCAAGCTGATGCATCTCAGAATGTCAATTGCGGCGTTTCATCAAGCTGATGTGTCATTCTGTACAAAAACCTACTAAATCAAAATAAAATTCTACAGATACGCGAAGATGGTGTCTTCATGTCGGTTCACCAAATGTAACGTCTAGAAAATGTAGAGAAACAGATCAGAGCAAACATGCAATGCAATCTAAAATTCTAATGTCATCTAAGCTAAGAAACAAAGAACAAAGGAAAGCCAAAACGTAAATAAACTGAACAATCTCACCCAATATGTACGTAATTCCATGTATCATCTCGATTTCCCTTCTCCATTTTTCCGTTGTAGTATAATTTCCCTCAGATTTTCAAAGTTCGTGCAAGTATAGCCTATGATAATGATTTAGCAAAACATGAAGATTCAAGATAGTTGCTCCAAAAAGTCATAAGATTTCAAGAGAGATTGGAATGATGAAGAACAGGTCAATTTATAGAAAATTGATCATTCGAACGACAGGTCAAGATTGAAAGATCAAAGGATGGTTGAGATCCCAAGATTAGACATGCATTTTGATAACTATTAGTAGTGACATGAGTGATACAAATTAGAAATAGAAATAAAGATTAAATAAATGATTTAATCTTCGAGTTTGGTATTCGAAAACAAGAAGAATAGTCTTTGCATGACAAAGATAAAGATGGATTAAAGCAACTCTCTGTTCGAATGCACAAGATTTAATTAATTAAATAGAAATATTTAATTAATATGCATGTACACGCAATTGAGTTAGCACTGGACGATTGAATGATTTGATGAAGAGATTACTCGAGAAAGCCACTCAGACATTAAATCAAGAGTTAACTGAGCAATTTAAATAGATGTTGAGTCGAGTCAAAGTGAATACTTAGATAATTTGCACAATTATCTAAATATAGAGGAATGCATTAAAATAGGATTTATGAATTAAATAATTCATTTAATTCAAGATTTGATATTGGAAGAATAATTAAATAAATAAGATTTATTTAATTAAGTGACAAAGGGATTTAAATGAATAATTAAATAAATTAAGGATTTATTTAATTATAGTTGAAGTATAATAAAGAGTAAATTAAATAAGAATTTATTTAATCGAAGAAGGATAAGGTTAATTAGTAACATAATTAAATAAAAAGCGTTTATTTAATTAATCAGATGGAATAAAGAAAAGTATGAATTAATTAAATAATTAATTAATAGAAGAAATGAAGACTTTAGTGAATAATTAAATAATTGACATTATTTAATCATGACCATGGAAGAAATACGAATTATTATAAATATTGAAGTCGCAGGCTTAAACTAGATTTTGGTGTCTACAATTACAGTTAAGATGGAGGGTGATAAGCCCACATGCTCCCATTGCAAGAAAGAGGGGCGTGATGATTCAAAGTGTTGGAAGATGCATCCAGAATTAAGGCTAAAAAGATACGAAGGCAATAAAGGCAAGCAAAAGACTGCTGCAGTGATTCAACAAGATCTTGGATCCAACTTTGGAGATGAAACACAAATTGTTGTTGTTGGGGTCCAAGGTAAAGGGAAAGGTATAATTCTCTCTTATGATGCAAATGTTTCTAGTGCAAATTCAAGTACAAGTAAAGTATCTACTCCTCCTAAAGCTGATAAACAACAAAATGAATTGTTTCATATTCGTGTTGTAACTAAGCACACTAAGATTAACACACTGTTTGATATGGGTTCTCAAGTCAAATTAATATCTAAAGAGGTGGTAAAGAAACTTAATTTAACTACAACACCTCATCTAAATCCATATCCACTTGGAGGGGTTTGCAATGATGCTCAACTATAGGTAACGAAACAATGTAAATTGAGATTTGCTATCACTACAAACTTTGTTGATGAGGTAGAGGTAGATGTTGTTCCTTTGGATATTTGTGGGCTTGTGTTAAGGAGTCTTTATCTGTATGATAGAAAAGAAATCTTTTATAGGGGGAGAATAAGTATCATATTTTTAAGGATGGGATAGAATACATTGTACGTACACACAAAGTTAAGACTAATCTTGCACTAGTTAATGCTAGTCAAATGAAAAGGTTGGTCAATTCTAGTAAGAACTTTGTATTAATGTTTGTAAAACCCAAAGAGGATGAAAAAGTTGAAGCATTTAAGGGGTGTGATATAGAGTGTAAAACTGATATGGTCAAAATAGTTTATGCCTATGATGACTTATTTCAGGAGCCAAAGGGGTTGCCACCTAAGATAGAGATACAACATGAAATCCAGTTGCAACAAGATGTGCCTCTTCCAAACATTGTCATGTACCATTTATCAATTTTGCAGAATGAAGAAATAAAAAAGCAACTTTCAGGAGTTGGTTGAAAAAAGAGTCATACGTCCTAGTACATCTCCCTGTGATTCTCCAATTGTGTTGGTTCCAAAGAAGGATGGGTCTTGGAGAATGTGCATGACTATCGAGCACTCAACAAGATAACGAAAAAAGAACATGTATCATCTTCCCTAAATTGATGATTTACTTGATCAATTAAAACATGCAGTTTATTTCACTAAGTTAGACTTGCATAGTGGATATCATCAGATAAGAATTGCAGAAGATGACATTTGGAAAATTGCATTTAAGTCAAAACAAGGACTCTTCAAGTGGTTGGTCATGCCCTTCGGGCTTTTCAATGCACCAGCTACATTTATGAGAGTCATGAATGATGTATTTCATCCTTTTATTGATGATTTTGTCATAATCTATTTAGATGATATTCTTTTATTCAGTCAAACTTGGGACGATCATGTAAGTCATGTAAAGAAAGTTTTTGATGTATTGAGAAAAGAAAAACTCTTTGTAAAGATGTCTAAATGTGAATTTGCTAAGACATCCTTAGTGTACTTAGGCTATGTCATAGGTAGTGGTCAATTGAAAGTAGACCCTGCAAAGGTTGAAGTTATTGTAAAATGGCCTAAGCATAGTATAGTCACTCAAGTCAGAAGTTTCTTAGGTGCAATCCAGTACTGGAGAAAGTTCGTTGCAAACTTCTCCTACATTGCATCACCACTGCATGCATTGACCAGTATTAAGAAAACTTTTCAATGTGGAAGTCCACAACAAAAGGCCTTCAACACTTTAAAGGAAAAGTTGAGCACGACACAAGTTCTAGCTTTACCATATTTACATAAATTGTTTGAGATCAACACAAATGTGAGTGGATTTTCCATGGGAGCAGTGCTAATGCAAGGAGGTAAACCAATCTGCTATCACTGTAAAACCTTTACACGTGCGGTAATTAACTATCCTACTTATGATAAGGAACTTTATGCATTAGTTCAGAGTATTAAAAAATGGAAACACTACTTAATGGGGAAAGAAACTGTAATCCGCACTGATCACTAGCCACTTCAGTACTTGTACTCATAGTCTAAGCTGCAACAAATTAGGCACTTTAGGTGGATGGGTTTTCTTCAACAATTTCATTTGGTAATTAAGTACAAGAAAGGTGTCCATAACAAAGTAGCAAATATGTTGTCTAGGCCTCCTGTTATGAATGCTTTGATTATCCTTAAATGTCGTTCCATGGTATGGGAATTTTTTTAGGAACAATATGCCAATGATGAAGACTTTAAGGAAATCTATTCAGCTCTAATTGTAGGAAAACATGTAGAAGAGAAAGATTACTATGTGTAGGATAAATTGTTGTATCACTTGGGAAAGTTATGTATTCCAAAAGATGAACAAGCACAAATAATAAGAGAAGCACACACCTCATTAATTGTAGGACATTTTTGGGTAAGCAAGACAATCCCTCAGCTACAAAAGTATTGTTATTGGCCTCGTATATAAGAAATTATAATTAAGTATATTAGAGGTTTTGTCATGTGTGCAACAAGTAAACCTAGTAACAAAAAATTGGGGTTGTACATACCTCTACCTGTACCATCCTGTCCATGGGAAAGTGTTTCAATGGATTTTGTTAGGGGGTTACCTATGTCTAGAAAGGAACTTGATTACTTGTTTGTAGTAGTTGATGGGTTCAACAAAATGTGTATCTTAATGCCTTGTAAAAAATAGGTCACAGCTAAACTGACAGCTCAAATGTACTTTCAATTTGTATGGGTTCATTTTGGGTTACCTACTTCTATTGTATCGGATCAAGATTCTTGATTCCTAAGGGACTTTTGGTTAGCTTTGTGGGGACTCATGGACATCAAATTGAAGAAGAGTACAACCTTCCATCTGCAAACTGATGGACAGAAAAAGGTATTAAATAGGATAGTTGTGCATCTTCTCAGAGGTTACTGGAGCAAACATCCCAAGTTGTGGGATGAGAAACTTCATTATGTCCAACATGCTTACAACCATGTGGCACACTCTTCTATAAAGAGGTCTCCTTTTGAGACTTGCTTCAGTTATGTTACTAAATAATCAATGGATTTTGCTTTTGGGAAATATGATGTTGATGATGGATGCCATAATGCAAAGAAGGCTTTGAAGTTCATCTAGAAAATCCAAGCAATCCATCAAGAAGTGGAAGCACAATTGAAGCAAAGCCAAGCAAAATACAAGGCTCGCCATGATAAGCATCGCAGTGATCGCCATTTCCAAGTTGGAGACAGAGTTTGGTTACATATCAGCAAGGAAAGGATGCAAGGCAAAGGAAGGAACCTCAAGCCAATCCAATATGGTCCCTTTGAGATCTTGGAAAATATTGGAACCAACGCCTTCTACCTTAATATTCCTCCATACATGCACATCTATTCAATTGTAAATGTTGAGAATCTAAAGTTGTACGATCTTCCAATGATACTAGATGAAGACACATACATTCAGGTTCCATCAATTGATGATCTTTCATTGGAGTACATGTCAGAATTGCTAGAGGATGTCATCTTAGACAGGAAAGTCAGGACTTCACAAAGAGGTGCAGTTGAATACCTCAGGGTGGGACTGAAGGGGATGAATCCAAGCAAGGAAAATTGTATGGAGATTGGTAAAGTGAGGGAACTTTACCCTCACTTTCTTTCCAAGTAATCAAGCTTTCAGAGGTCCAAAAGCTCTATAATGGGGAGGATTGATCCAAGGGGATACTTTTTCAGTGAAAATTGAAGTGTCCTTAATGCTCTAGAATTCATCACCATTAGAAAGAGCTCAAAATCCTGATTCCAACACAACTTGAATGGAGTCAAAAGGAGATTGTATGCTCAAGTTATGGCAGGTCAAACTTCGGTCAAACTGGTACCTGAGGCCATCAGAAAAGAAAAAAAAAGGGTCAACTTTGAATCATTCAAAATCAGTATCAAGTTGAAGAGCTCATCAAGACCTTTCCAACGACGTTCATTTCGTCGAATTCCGAGCTCATACGCACAAGTTACGCCAAGTCAAAGGTTGCGGGTACTAAGGTTGACCAGTCATACAAATGATGATGTCAGCATGACATCAATATGCTGACATGGCAGTTCATACTATATGGAAAATGAGGTGGACCAATCACATGCTGACACGTGGTAAGTCATATGTTCGTACAGATGACGTGGCAGGTATAGGTGGCAACCGTGTGGACTTCGTACGATGGTGTGTCTTCAACGTGTCTTTGCTAACGAATTAGAGGGTGCCACATGGTACCCCCTCACTTCTCTCCCCCTCCTATGGACTGTTGCACTAATTGGTAAAAGATATGGTGGGGGTTGAACCACCCACCTCACATTTCCAAACCATCCACCCAACTGTTGCACTACGCGAATCACGCTTTACCATACATGTCGATGGGTTTGTTTTGTTGAGTAATCGTTGGATTTTAGTTTAAAAATAAATAGTGGTGGGGGTCAACCTCCCAGCCACCCTATCGCCAAAATGGCTAACTACCAACAAACCACTGAATTCCTTTGAAGTCATATAGGCATTGGCTTCTTTTAAATAAGATTTAAAAACCAAATCTCCCCAATTTTGAATATTTACCCCTTTTTAAGAATAACAAATTTAATCCCTGATAAGAGAAGATTAAAATAAATCTTTTGAAGCCTAAATAGGAGAATATTATAGTGCCTAAATAATATTAAAATTATATTGAGGGGATTTGTCATGATCCTATTATGTAATAAGGGAGGATTTTTGAGATTCTCATGTAATTTTGGGAGATTTGTAAAAATTCTATGTTGTATTTGGGAGATTTTTTTGTAAAATAAGGGGATATGTTTGTTTCCCAAAATCATTTGGTTTTAGGCCAAATTAGGCCAATTTTTTGTATAAAAAGGGGTGAAAATGGGAGAGTTAGGCAAGCAGGTGATGTGAAGGAGAGAATGCTCAGAAGACTTTGATGCCATTTATGTACAGCGTAGGAATGTTATGCCATTGTGCTAGAAGGGAATGGCTTTGTAGTGATTGTAATTCTGATTTTGGAGCATAATCAAATCAGTCACTCTGTTGGAGAGGGACCCAGAGACATAGCCTTTTGGCAAACTTCGTTATCAATTGTGTTGTGTCTTCTATCTCCTCTTTCTTTCTTTTTGTTTATTAGCTTTATTATGCCATGTTCATTTAAGAATTTCTATTGTGTTAATTCATTTTTAAAGCTTGAATCAATCATTGTAATAGTTACGCATTCATTAGCAATTGTCATAGATCCTATTTCAAATCAGGTCCTTTCATGGAATTTTAGGGGCTTAAGTGCCCCTAACAAATGACACTTGATCAAGCGTCAGCTAGAAGACTTATAACCCGATTTAGTTCTCTTGCAAGAAACAAAATTTTCAGATTCTCAAGGGGCTCAGGTGTTCTACTCTTGGGTAAAGTGGAAATATTTATTGGTTCCCTTAAATGGGGCTTCTCATGGACTTGCTATTCTATGGGATGCTCGATATGTGGAGGTTGTTTCTTTCCATTCAGCGGTCAATTGGATGGGTGCTCAGGTGTCTTGTTTATTGACTAGTAACAGATTTTGGTTATTCAATCTCTACGATCCTTGTTCCTCCTCTTTGAAGAAAATACTTTGGGAGGAGTTGACTTTCGTCTTTTCTCTTCTTCCAAATACTAATTCGAAAGTTTTGGGTGGGGATTTTAATGTTGTTTTGGATTTATCTGAAAAAAGGGGTGGCATCATTCCTTCTACTAAAGCAATGGAGAATTTCAAGGTTTTTGTGGAGTCTAACAAATTACTAGATTGCATTCTGAAGAATGGCTTATTCACATGGTCAAATAGGAGACATGATTTTTGCCAGGTTGCTAAGAGACTAGATAGATTTTTGGTATCAGATAATTGGTTGAGATCCCCTCATGATTTCATCTCTTTAATTCATCCTATTCCTAGGTCAAATCACTTCCCAATTTCCCTCTTAGTTTTTGGGGATAAACCTAAGTTGTTGAAACCTTTTAAATTTGAAGCCATGTGGTTCAAGGATGCACAATTCTTACTCTTATTGAAAGAATGGTGGGCATCTACACCTTATGTGGAGGGATTGAGAATGTACCAATTAGTTTACAAGTTAAAATGGTTGAAGGAGAAGATTAAGGTATGCAATAGAGAACATTTCAAGAACATTTTTGAGAAGAGCATAATTCAAAAGGAATAATCAGAAGTATATGATTTGATCATAAGAAATGGGATGGACTTGCAGTATTTTGACAGGGAGAAGGATCTTAAAGCTAAACTAGAAGAAGTACCTTGCAGGGAAGAGATATATTGACAGAAAAAATTGAGAGAATTATGGTTGAAGGATGGAGATTGTAATACAATTTTTTTTCATGCTTCAACTAAACTTCATTGGCAGGATAATGGTATTCTCCTAATTCAAGGAGAAGGGGAAATTACTTTTACTACTCCCAAAGAAATTCAGATCAAAGCAATCATATTATATAAAAGTCCGCTTGCTCCTGCAAATCCTCCTCCTTCTACAGACTCTCTCTTTGGAGTATATCCCTCCTCTTATTACAGATGAGCAAAATAATATGCTTATGAGTGAGTTTACTCTTGAGGAACTTAGAAAGGTAGTTTTTTCAATGGCTTTAGACAAAGCTCTGAGCCCCGATGGCTATACAACTCTTTTTTTTCAGAAGTGTTGGGACTTCATTGGCATAGATATTCTTATGGCCCTGGAGGAATCTAGAAAACATGGGAAAGTGCTCAAAGAAATTAACAACAATTTTATTGTTGTGATTCTAAAAAAGGCTTTCCTAGTGACTTTTGACCTATTTCACTTTGCAACACTTTATACAAAATCTTTACAAAGGCAATTACAATCAAGCTTGCTACCTTGATTCTGATTATTATTTCTAAGGAACAAGGCGGTTTTGTCCTTGGAAGAGAAACTGCAAATGGTGCATTGTTTTCCCATGAAGTTCTACACTCTATCACAGAGGAAAGTACCCTTGCCATGATTTTGAAGCTTGACATGCTAAAGGAATATGATAGAGTCAACTAGCATTTTTTATTGAAATTATTGGAAAGGTTTGGGTTTTCTAAAAAGTGGTGCAAATGGATTTATTCGTGCATCTCTGGGGCAACCTTCTCAGTGCTAGTAAATGGCTCGCCATGTGGGCATTTCAATTCCACGTAGGGGGTGATACAAGGGGATCCCCTTTCCCCCTTTCTCTTTATAATTATGGTGGAGGGATTAATTTGTGCTCTCTGATGCAGCCTCGAAGAATCTTTGGAAAGGTATAAAATCGAGACATGTGCCCTAGCTAGTTACTCATTCACTATTTGTGGATGATACTCTTTTGCTAGGATAGGCAACGATGTTAGAAGCAAAGGCCATTCACAAGGTGTTAGAGGACTACTCCACCTTCTCAGGGCAACTTGTCAATAAGGACAAATCCAAAATATTTCTAATCAATGTTTATCCTATGGTTCAAGGAAGGCTTATGAGATATTGGGGCTTCAAATTAGAATCTCTTCCTTGTAGATACTTAGGGGTTCCTTTATTTTTAGGGAAAGAGGCATGTATTCTAGGATAAGGTTATATCATCTGCATCCAATAGAATTGTATCTTGGAAATCGAAGTGGCTATCTCTGGCAGGGAAATTAACCATGATCAAATTTGTACTTCAAGCCTTGCCAGTCTATTTGATGTCTGTACTTAAGATTCTGAAAGGGAAATCTGAAGTTCTGCAAAAGGTATTCAGAGATTTTCTATGGGCTGAGAATCTGAAAGAAAAGAAGAAGATTCCATTGGTATCCTGGGATAAGATTTTTTTACCAAAGTCTTTGGGAGGTGTTGGACTGAGGGACATGGTTCTTAAAAATAAGGCTCTTGGCACCAAGTTAGTATGGAGAATTAATAAGGATCCAAAAGTTAAGTGGTGTCAGATCATGAGGTATAAGTATTTAGATACAATGGAGAGAGAACGCATCTTTGCATTTAAAAATCCCCCTTCAGGTTCCAAGACTTGGAACTTCATTATGTCTTGTAGAAATGTTATCCTCCCTCATCTCTCTTTGGTTATCCATAATGGTAAGAAGGCTTTATTTTGGGAGGATTCTTGGAATGGTCATTAGCCTCTCCGTTCTTTGCAGAACTGGAGAGTGATTCCAATGGTCTTAAAGAGATTATGGGGAAATAAGGTAGTGGATTATTTAGAGTGTAATCTATCATGCTCCCCGCCCATAGTCAAATGGAAATATTTTTATTTTTTTCCTATTCCAGCTCCTCTCAAGGTTGAGCTTCATAGGGAACTTAAGAAGAGACAAGTTCTATTATAAAATTGTGAGGATGAAATTATTTGGACTAAGTCTTCTTCTGATGCCTATTCGGTTAAAGAAGGATATAAGTTATTGGTTGAGAAGAACTTTGATACTAATTAGCCTCATCATTTATTTTGGGGACTAACGATATTACCTAAAGCATGTGCTTTCTCTTGGCTAGCTTTGAAGGATAGAATTCTAACTGGGATGAGGCTAGACCATCTAGCTATTTCTCCTCTTTTTTCTTGTGTTCTCTGTGGGAATGCTTTTGAGTCCTCTAATCACCTTCTATTGTCTTGTGAGTATGCTCAAACCTGTTGGATATGGCTCCAGGATAAGCTCAGTTAGTTTGGGATTTTTCAATGCTCTCTTCTTAAAAATTTTCAAATTTGGCCATCTCTTTACAGAGGTTCACTATTTGCATGTATATGGGACATCAACCCCTCCATCCTTGTTTGATCAATTTGGACTGAAAGGAATAGCAGAAATTTTCATCAAAAGATCACACAAGTCAAACAAGTCATTCAAAGCATTGAATCTTCCATCTCGAAATTGGTAATGGCTTATGTTTTGAAAATGCAATCAAATCACATGGTTTTTACTTCATGGGATGATTGTCTTTTGAAAAAATGGTCCTTAATAAAGGTTCCCCTGAGCAGAGGTTCATTGCAAATTGAAAAATCTATTAATTCAAGGAAGATGGCTAGATGGTCACCTCTGAAATAGAATTGGATCAAATTAAATTTTGATGGTGCTTCATGAGGTAATCCTAGCTCTTCTGGTGTGGGGGTTGTGTTGATGAATTGTGAGGGTCTAGTCATTAAATTTGTCTATAAGGCATTGCTAGTTGGTACAAATAATGTGGTAGAATTCTCTACTCTAATCATGGGACTTAAATTAGCTATCAATTGCCATATCTCTCACATAGAGATTGAGGGAGATTCTCAGGTGGTAATTAGTGCTCTTATTAAAAAAGAACTAGGATCCTAGCATTTAAAGTATTTATTAGATCATGCATTGCAGTTGCTTGGAAATTTTGAGGCATATCAGTTCCAACATTGCTACAGGGAATGCAATCATATAGTAGATAAACTTGCCAATATGGTAATTGATCTCTCTCTTCCTCACACTATTTTTCATCTGATGAACTTTCCAAATTATTGTGCTAATACTTATTGGTTGGTGGCAGGATGGAGGCAATAAGATTATATGTGGGTGCTAATTCTGTCATTGATATTTCCTATTGGGCTTGGTAAGATATTTTTGAGTTATCATATGCTTGAATTATTGTTGCGGGTCTTCATGACGTCCATAGAGCCTCTTATGGTTTTTGGACGGTCTCCACGATGTCCTTTTCAAAGTGATTTTTTTCTACTGTTAGATGGTCACCTTGACATCTCTAGATACTTAACAACACAATTATCTTTCTAGGGATGGTCTTCATGACGTCTGTTAGAATGTATGGATTGATATTGATATATCTCACATGGTAATTATTTCTTGATGGTCACCTAGGTAAAGCTTTATATGAAAATTTGTCTCACCACGTCTATGCATGATTCTAATTTCTACAAAATTTCATAAGGAGGGATAGTTCACACAGTTGTATTTTAATGGACTGATGTTTAAAAAGCCAAGTTTGGGGTCTTTTTATTGCCAGTGTTTCTCAAAGCTCTGCTGCTAATTGTGGTTAACAATGGATGGGATTTTCAAGGTTTATTTTATGTTGACATACCATGAGGTAAGGGTTTGGCATAAATCCGTTATTGAATTACTCTGCACTGCTTTCATTATTCATTGTCTCTGTGTGGAAGTGGAATTGATCAATGTTTTGAATTCTCGGTGGCTTGAGTCAAAAAATTTGTCTCTTCCTCACGAATTGGCACCTTTGTTGATGGTGATAGAGCACCAATTTGCGCTTTTGTTGTGTTTCCTGCACTATTCATGAGGACATTCTGCTAGCTTGGGCAATGTGTTTTGCTTCTTCAAGTTTTTGTTGTGGGTGCACGTTGCAATTCCCTGTGTTATCTTCATTTTGGTGAGCTGGTTTTTGATACTGCTCATGGTTTTTTGCACTGATCAAGTTCTTGGATGGGTGTAATCTTTTGATGGGATCTTTTGTTGTTTTTTTATTATTATTAAAAAATCTATGTTTGATTCCCCATTATTGGGATGTTTTTGTAATGAACTTTTTGTTTCACTTTGAGCTATAACCAAAGGTTTTCTTCTTGGTTCTTTCCTACTGGTATGCTCACCTGAACCAAGATATGTACAAATTTATTTATAATCAATAAGTTATAGTGGCTCTACCAATTTTACTAAACAAAAAAAACTATCAACTATAAATTCTATTACATAACCTTAAGTGCCAAGCCTCTGCATTTTGTGTTATCTATGATTATGTTTGCCTCGAAGATCCTTTGAGAGTTAACTGGTCTATATATCTTCTTCTTCTATATTTTAGAGTTGGATATTTTTCTACGACATTTTGGCACTATAATATGCTTCAAAGGTTCTTTTAGAATTAAGTAGTCTATATGTCCCCGTATTTGAGAGTTAACATTTATGGTTTAGTTTTTTGTTTGTAAGCAAGCTATGACATGCAACAATACTTGAGCATACATAGAATAGTTCTTCAGGACATTTTGTAATTTGATTATACTATTTTTAAGTGACCTTTTCATGTATATAATCATATCATGTTCATGTATGTTAATATAAGGCAGCTATGGAGGTAGTTCAAAGAGATGGCCCTAAACTTTTGCCTCATCTTACAAAGTCTATGGGAACATGAATAGGGATCGAATTTTGAGAGTCTGGTTTAAGTTTGAATTCAAGAAATGACAAAGTTGTGAAGGCTGGAATGGATTTTAATGTATCACTTGGGTTTCAAAATTTGTAGTTGTAGACTGGTAACCCCAAAACACAGAATTATTCATTGCTCCTTGCTGACACTGTGGTTGTTAAGGATAAAGGGCCCGAAAATGCAACTGGGGTTAGCTCCAAAGTATACACTGATGTTTCATACTCATTTAACAATGATGATGAAGACGAGGAAGTGAAACAAAAACCCAAGGTTGAGGTAAATGGAGGAGAATCAGGCATCTCCAAGGCAACCTTATGATCTAATAATCAGGAAATGACTAAAGAAGAGCAGCGCCGACAATACCAAGTAGAACTTGCAAGGAAAAAGAATGGGGAGACTGCAAGAAGATTGGCCATAAGGGGCATTGGTATAGGAGATGGACATGGCTCTTCCAAGCCATCCATTGAGATGGTTTCGTACAAAAATGTAGATGATATCCCCATTTCTAGAGAGCTCATGATTTAGGTTGATACGAAAAATGATGTTTTTCTGGTACCCATATATGGAATCATGGTTCCATTTCATGAAGCCACCATCAAGATTGTTACAAGCCAAAAAGATGGAGGGAATTCTTATTTAAGGATAATTTTCAATGTTTCAGGTACTGGCTTTAATGCCAATTACATGCCAACATTGAAATTCCCTAACAATATTTATGTTAAGGAAATTTCCTTTAGATCCAAGGATTCAAAGCACATCAACCACGTGGTACAAATTATTAAATCCCACAAATGATCTGTAGCAATGAAACAGTTTGAAAAGGTAGAGAGAGCTACACTGGTGACTCAGGAGAAACTTCAACTTTCAAAAACAAAGCCAATTAGGCTGGCAAGACTTGTGGATCAGGCCAACATTTGGTGGAAGAGGAAGAAAGATGAATAGAACTCTAGAGGCCTACCATAATGGATTTCAGTATTCAACCATGAGAGTAGAAGAGAGAGTTGATATCTTGTATCAAAACATTAAGCATGAATTCTTCCAGCCAGTGGAGAAGGAGATGATTACTTTGCTTCATTTTCATTTGCATAACCATATCATGGCATGGGAACCAAGAAGACCAAGGATGTCCAATTTTATGTGGAGGTAATGGATGTCGTCCAAACTTTAGGAGGGGAAAGAAGGTCAATGTATGATCCTGATGAAATTGAGGAAGAATAGCAAGAGAGGGACAATAAAAATAAAATCAATGCAGAGTTTCAAGGATTTTTCAAGCGAGTAAGAGAGCTATGGGAGCAGCCTCATCTAAAAGATTTTGAACTAGAGTTTGATATACCATTTAGAGATCTTGGTTTTCATGGAGTTCCTTTCAAAGCCTCTACTTTTATTGTTCCTACGGTAAATAGTTTGGTAGAGTTGGTGGAATTACCTTTCTTAGTAATCACTATTAGTGAGATTGAGATTGTTAATCAATTAGGTGTTAATTTCCTATAGCAATGAAATAGTCTGAAAAGGTAGAGAGAGCTACACTGGTGACTTGGGAGAAACTTCAGCTTTCAAAAATAAATCCAATTAGGTTGGCAGACTTGTGGATCAGGCCAACATTTGGTGGAAGAGGAAAAAAGATGATTGAACTCTAGAGGCCCACCATAATGGATTTCAGTATTCAACCATGAGAGCAAAAGAGAGAGCTGATATCATGAATCAAAAAATTAAGCATGCATTCTTCCTAGACAACAGAGAAGGAGATGATTAATTTGCTTCATTTTCATTTGCATAACCATATCATGGTGGGAACCAAGAATACCAAGGATGTCCAGTTTTATGTGGAGGTAATGGATGTCGTCCAAACTTTAGGAGGGGCAAGAATTCCAATGTATGATCTTGATGAAATTGAGGAAGAACAGCAAGAGAGGGACAAGAAAAATAAAATCAATGCAGAGCTTTAAGGATTTGTCAAGCGAATAAGAGAGTTATGGGAGCAACCTCATCTAAAATATTTTGAACTAGAGTTTGATATACCATTTAAAGAGATTGGTTTTCATGGAGTTCCTTTCAAAACCTCTACTTTTATTGTTCCTACGGTAAACTATTTGGTAGAGTTGGTGGAATTACCTTTCTTAGTAATCACTATTAGTGAGATTGAGATTGTTAACCTTGAGAGAGTAGGACTTGGGAAAAAGGAATTTGATATGGCTATTGTTTTCAAAGAATTCAAGCAAGATGTACTCTGCATTAACGTCATTCCTCAATCTTCACTTGATGGCATCAAGGAATGGTTGAACTCCATGGATATAAAGTATTATGAAAGCATAATGAACTTGAACTGGCAGCCAATTTTGAAGACCATTACTGATGATCCAAATAAATTTATTGAAGATAGTGGTTGGGAATTTTTGAAAATGGTTCCCAACTCCTTCCTTTTCTCCCTCATATCCCTTAAAACCAAGCACATTAAAGACTAGTACTTCCCAAAGTTGTTATGGTAGAGGAGAGTTAATGCCTACTGCCAATGATCAGAGTACAACTGTAACTGATTATCTCAAGTATCACTCTATAACCTCTTCAAAGATTATTGAAACTCAACACAAGAAATGAGAATTGACATATTAACACAACAATATCCAGCTAAGTTATTGAAAGTCAACTATTGATACCTCATTCTCCATCCAAATTACAAAATCGGCCCACTTTTTTCTTTGTAACTTTTCCTTTTCAAATTGCTTTGGATACCGACCATATTTCTCCTCCTGTCAAAACATGGCACATGGACTAGTTAAAGTAATTAATATGCAATCATTTACTTTTTCCTAGGAAATAATAAAATATATCATTTAACATATTAAATATACTTACAAATGTACAGATCAAGGCCTGTAAACCTTTCTGGCCACTGTGATGCATGGCACGAAGTTTGTTAAGCCTATCCTTGGAGGCCTTGTCCTGAAACATATACATATACTAATTCAATTTAACTATCCACAAATAAAATTTAAAAATAGTTTAATAAATTTGATATAATCTTATGAGAAAATTCAAATACCTGCGTACTCTCCTCACCGAACTTCCTTTATGCATTAGACCTCTCATATGCTTTTACAAGCTCTTTCCATACTTTCCTACTTACATCAAGTGGCCTTTTTTTGAGCCTTAGCTCAGGAGGGAGTTTTTTCATCTTCTTTGTTTGGTTGCACCGAAATCTCTTGCAGTTTTGAGACATAGGTTTATCTTCTTTTTAGACCAACTTGTGCCAAATTCAATCTCCATGTCATGGATAACTATTTTTTTTAGGTGTATGGGTATCTTTGAGAATGGAAAATGTAGATGGTCTTGGAACCATTGAAGGCATGATTCCTTCAACCTATTCACAAAAAAATTTCTAGCATTTGTCATTTGGACTTCCCCTGAAACCACATCATATTCTATCTTGGTATCGTAGATACCAATGGAAGATGCAAAACATGGTGTGGTGGAAGAAGTTTGTGTCCCAGGAGTGGGTGGGACAGTGGGAGCCTCTGCTCCCTATTCTACATTCCTAGAGTTTATTGTTACTGATTTCTTCCCGGATCTTTTCCTCAATCCAGGACTACTTGGGGAATCAATTGATTCCCTTTGACACGGTTGATTTGGTTGCAATGTTTGAGGGGCTTCACTAGATTGGTTTTCTATGTATCTGGCAAGCATTTTCTAGCGCACATCATCCAAATTGTTCACTGCCTCTACCCCCAATATGGAAGCCAATGCCTCTTTATCTTTGTCAGTCACATGTCCCTATATATATAAAATAAATTTCTTCTTTTAAGTTTAGAAATAAAAAACTAAAAACTAAAAATCAAAGAAACAATGGAAACATTTACAAATCTATAAATTGACAATGAATTACCTCATTGTGGCCAGATTTTGCTCCCTTTGCTCCCTTCCCTCTATTGCTTGACATTTTGAGGTGACCTAGGGAAAATTATTTTCGTCCAGTCTGTGGAGGAAAATGAAGTACACACTACCAGATATGAAAGTACACAATGTCAAGAAAAACAATTCAAATATGTTTGCAATGCAAGGAGCATTTTTATGCATAGCTACAATCAATCATTGTCAAGTACAATTCAAATATGTTTGCAATGCAAGGAGCATTTTTATGCATAAAATGGCATTGCAAAGGCTAATTGAAATTTTAATGAAGCAACATCATGTGGATCAAGTCCAATCAATCAAGGTTTTAAAGCAACTTCGCATTTGCACCTACTATCAACATATAAGTGGTTTTTCTACTTTTCTTAAAAAATTCAAGGCCATATGGTGTTTCTCTCCTTTTTTAAAAGGAGTTTTAAAATTTTAAACCCCAAATGGTTTTTGACATTAAAAATCCCCCAAAAAAAATAGTTTAAGGGTATATGGTGAGGATTATAGATTTTTTATTTTCAGTACGCCTTAGCCCTAGCGAAAAACTTACTTTTCATGGTTTCCAATTATCGTTAGAGAATTTTTGTGGCACAAATGGCACAATCGTTCCTAAACTATCAAAAAATTATATAATTTTTGTGTCTTTGAATGTTATGGAAGTATTTATCACTTCAAATGGCATTTGGAAAAAGTGCCAACACATGATTTTTGTAAAATTTGATAAGAATGCAAACCAATGAGCACAAGATTCAAAATATAGGTGATAAAAACAAATCACACTAGCTAAATGCAAAAGGACAATGTTTGTAAGATTTGTGAAGAATGCAAACCAATGAGTATAGGGTACCTAACCAAATTCAATTCATTTTAACACAACCTACGGGCAAAATAAACATTAAATATGCCAAAATTTTTGATAAAAGTGTCATATATATACCCACCTACACTAGATGATGCCAACTACTGATGCAAATCACACATGATACAAGGGACAAAAACAAGTCACACTAGCTAGAAATAAAAAGAAAATGCTTACCACGAAAGGCTCCAACAATCTCTTTACTCAGAAAACTCCATGAAATCTCCAAATGCAACTTCCAGGTGAAAACCTATGGCAGTTGAGAAGAGAGCTTCCAGAAAGCTCGATGGAAAAAATGACACATTTTTCCAAAATTTTGACATGTTTTTCTAAACTTTTGAAATATTTTCATGGGAATTTTTCTATTTGTCGTTTTTGATTCATTAGTCGGCCTATAGGCATCGACCTTAGTGCCAACCTTTGCGCCGACTTTAGCGCCAAATTTGAACCCTAAATGTAATCTCTTTGGGGCATTAAAGGCAGTGCAAAGCACACCTAATTTAGCACCTACCTGTGCAAAATAATGTATTTTGCATGGAAGTCGATAAACAAATACCATTATTTTTACTATTTAATTTTGAGAATTTATTTTAGTGGTGTTATTACTCTCAACTCTTTATCTTGGGCAGGTTATATTATTTATTCATTTTGATTTAATTAATTTACTTGGGATATTTATGTGAGGCAAGTTATTCTTCCTTACATAAATTCAGGAACCAAACATTCTTAAACACACTCAGGTTTCATCCTTAGAGTTTATCCTTCTACATTAAGGTTATAAATCTAACATTTTTAAGTAGATATGATTCATTTTATACTTTATTAGGGCTTGGATGCACCCCTTATCTATGTTTCATTTCTACTATCTTGATTATGGTTTGGGATTTTTTGGTGTAATCTCTTTGATCCCACTAACCCACCCTTATTAATTTAATGTATTATTGATATATCATTCATCATGTATTATCATATATATTTGTCTATTGCCTTTATCCATGCATATATTACATATTTTGACATGCTTTTACACTTTGTTAGATCTCATCATTTCATCCTTGATTAGATCTCATCATTCCATCCTAAAGTAGGTTTCAATCAAGAATAAGGAATCCAATCTCTAGTTTTCAAACAAAAAATATCTACGGTTTTAATAAATTTGTGGAAGAAGTGTAAGGTAGAGAACCAGCTAAAATTATTAGTAATAAGTTTTCTTTCATCTAGGATAACAAGGGACCATGGAAGGGATGTTCAGCTAAAATTATTAGTAATAGGTTTTATTTGTAGTCAACTTGTAAATAAATGTCTTTTTGATGTGAATTTGTAGTCATGTTGTAATCATAAGATATGACCTCTAGTTGTCAAGATTCAGCGTGTAAACTTTTTGTGAAGAGAAAAATCCTATTTTGTTTTTCATAGTGCATCTTAATGAAAAGTGAGCGTATTAACAAGATAATTTCAAAAATATTCTCTTGGTGCACAACTGTTATGTGACTATTGTCATTGTTGTGTATTACAGGATCCAAAGGAGGCCATGGATAGAGGACGTGGACAGCGTAGAACTACTAAATCACAAAGAGGAAAGTGGGTGGAAGAGGATATGACAATAGAATCTGTAGATACAATAGAGGTAAGAAGAGAAAGCAACCTCAACCAAAGGAGGAAGGTGTTTATGAATTCAAAAATGCTACAACATAGAGGAGATAAAGTCATTTTTTTATCCATGAGGCCTTTGGTCAAACTTATTGGTTGAAAATGCACAGGAATGGTGATTAAATGTGATTCTATGATCAAGGGAAAAGTTTGAAAATTAGGATGGCCAAAACATGATATCAATATGTCAAATATATGACTAAAGTGAGGTTTTGTGTTGGATAGCATATTTGTTGAAATGATATAATTGGTGTACTAAAAATTATTTACTATGTTGTGTATTATAGGGGCGAGACGAGGCCATGGAAATAGATCGTGTCATATCAAATGAGGACACAACGAATGAAGTAGGACATTAGGTACTCAAATTTTGACTTAACTTAGGAAAAAATGATCTGATGGAATTTTGTGATACGTCCATCTTTTTTCCCAGTATTATTGAAATTTATAATGTATTATCCAATCTTGACATAAATTAATGCATGTTGTTGATTATTTTAGATGGAGATTGGAGCAAATACAAAGCCCGAGCGTTCAACTAGCGAAAGAAGAAGATATGTACATGGACTTGGACCTAAAACTGTCAAATCACATAGATGACAGTGGGTGGAAGAGGATATGACAATGGATCTTCCATACACAACAAATGATTGCACTAAAGAAGAGGTTGGTCAGGACTACAGTACATGGGATGAATACTTTGAGAAAATTATTGTTTGTGGATGTTTTGTATGTCGTGGAAAGAAACAATTCAAACGAGCGATTGTACAAAGACATTAAATATATGATGAACTTCCAGTAGGTAGTATGCCTCCTACAATCGATTCAAATCCAATAGGAATTATGGTAAGGAATTTTCCAATTTAATATAAATAACATGTATACTTCGATTAAACATTGTTTTATATTATTTAAATAACTAATTTTTTTCTTAATGGATAATTGCAGGATAAAGTTCTTGGTTTAAAGTTTCCTAGATCACCAAATTCCAGCCTAAAGGGAAATGATCATTTATCAAATGATACATCTAACAAAAATATGTGCCAATATACCAACTCAGAAGATGAGGAATTGATGAAAACAAGTCATAGAACAAGAACCGGTTTAAAGATGCATAATTTGCTTAAAGACATGGGAAGGTGGACTACATACTCTATGAGAATGAATGTGATGAAGATGATGACTTTCCCCTGAGTTTGGGATCAATTTACAAAGAGACATTTGATTGTCGACTATATTATGCTTGGCCTAGTGATCAACAACTACCTAGAGTGTACAAGGTGTTTCAATTTTGAGGATACAGCTACATGATACGACACTCCAATATTCATGGAGTGAATCTAGGCCTCTTTATTTTCCAAAATGTACATGTGGGATCTAAACATAGAAACAATTCAAAACAAACCACTAGGAGATTAATGTCATATTATGGCCCATCATATTACATTGGTGAATGGAGAAGGCTAGCAAAATATAAGCCTAGCATGTCAGCATATGGTCTAAATTTGAATATGTATACACATCGTCTCCAATTGGAAAGTGGAAAAGAAATGAATAGAGGTCATCTTATGTATATAGATGGGCGTGCATACACATACAAAAATATTGCAGGATTTATAAATAGTAGTAAGGGAAGGGACCCTACTGTAAGACTGAATTGTCAATTTGTTGAGGTTATAAATGATAAAGATGGAGATATGGAAAGAGAGGTTAATAGATTGATAATGGTTGAGGATATTATGGACCTTACAATTGGGGATGAGTTATTGATTGATTACCCCTTCTTAAAACACACTACTGTGTGAAAGAAAAGGGAAGAACAAGGTCTCCCTAAGGATGTTCTTAAGGGCAAAAAACCAAAGAATAATAAATGAGTGTGGACTGATGTTTTATAAACCATGTTGTCAAAATTGTGTTTTAT
>VDFB02320276.1:62500-254015 GCA_007258455.2 Sequoia sempervirens | reverse complement strand
ATCAAATCATCATCATTTATCATCATCATCATCTATCATCATCATCTCTAATAAAGTCTCGACCAATCATGGACTTGTTGGATCCTCTTGTCATCATCTCATTTCCGTGCTAACATAACATCGCCAATGCATCTATCAGCATACCACATATCATCCATATCATACATCATAGGAAACATTGATCATTCACATGCATTGCATAAATCATCATCATAATATAGATCTGTTAGCATCTCATAAATCATCCATTGCATAATCATGGCATATCCTCATCCATCTACATATCATATCATTATTTAAGTTGTTTAGGATAAATAGATTTGTTATTCTAAGCATCTTAAAATCATCTCATTGTCGTCATCCACAACCATCCATTTTGAACCTCTTTATGTGAGATCGACCCTCAAATTGAATCTTTTTCTCGATCTCGAGAGGGTGTCTGCAGTGCTTCTTTCCTTTGGGGCATCCAAAAATCATAATTTTTTAATTTGATCGCGTAAGTTTATTCTTTGAATAGCGCCTTAAGTACATTGCTTCAAAGAGGGGCAAAATGTAGACATGCAAAATTTACATTATGCATTCGTCGGTTTGGTCAAATTGGAGTGTCGCGTGGGACCATTCATCAATTAATCAAGTGCATTTCATCCATTCATTAAATAATCTAAGGTCATTTATCAAATAAACATTATCATTCAACCTTCATCTTACCTCATCTTTCCATTTAATTAAATAAATCAAAAAAGCCATTAAATCAAATCTAATCATATTCATCATTTTACAGTTTAAATAAATCAATTATCAAAATCTTGAAAGTCAAAATCACCTAGTAACATTAAATCAGCATAATCATCAATCTAACCACAGTTAAATGTTAATCCCACATCCACTTGCATTATCTAGATCTAATACTTTTTAATAAAATCAATTTGATGATTTATTAAAAAAAACTCATTTTCTCTCAACATGACAAATCCAAACATTGCATTTATTGTTGTTTTTTCTTGTCCCCCTCTCGGCATTTATTATTGGAGAATTTGATTAAAATTTTCCCTCTCAGGCACTCTTCCCAAATCTTGCACATGCATCAGCCATCACTTGACCGATGTCCACTCCTACTCAGTGACGATCTTTTAGTCCACATTGGTCCCTCTTCAACACTCAGCATTTGAAAATCTTTAAATACAAGCTTCATCTTTGAGCAAATCCTTCACAATCTTGCAAGGTTACTCTCTTCATTTGAGATTTGATCTTGTCCATCTTATCATCATCATTTTAGCTATTAATCAAGGGTTGGGAAAGGGTCACTAGCACATGTGACACCAATCCAACATGGAATAGGTGATTATCTTGCTTTTGAAATGTCTTCTTGATGTTTGTTTTTGTTACTTGTGGCATTTCTTTAGCTTAGATATTTTATTTCATGGAGGTATTTGTAGATTTGTATGTTTAAACTAACTCTTCTAATGAGTTTTTGAGGTTAGTCTTACATGCAGATTTAGGGTACTTCAGGTAGTAATCTAAACACTGAAAAAATTCAGACATTACATAACATGCTACCAAATCTTTGTGCACACTGATCATGCAACCATTAGATATCTCATGAATAAACCTTTGATCATAGGTAGATTGGAAAGATGGTTATTGTTGATGCAAGAGTTTGATATAACCATTGTGGATAAGCTAGGGAAGGCCAATGTTTTTTCAGATTTTTTTTCAAGGCTAACTACATCAGGAGACAATCAACCCATAAATGACTCTTTCCTTGATGAGAATCTATTCACCCTCAATGTACAAACACCCTGGTATGTTGACGTAGCCAATTACTTGGTCATAGGTAAAGTTCCTTCTCACTTCTCTCCGAAAGAGAAAAGGGAACTCATTGAAAAATATTTTCCTTTCTCTTGGATTGTTGGATGTTTGTTTTATATTGGACCTGACCATGTCATGAGATGTGTGAGAGAAGATGAGACATATGAAATTTTACATGCATGTCACAATGAACCATGTGGAGGACACTTTCCAGCCAAGAGGACAACAATGAAGGTTTTGAACATAGGATATTATTGGCCACCACTCAAAAAGGATGCAGGAAGGTATACTAGAAAATGTGATAGATGTCAATGGGTAGACCAAGCAAATCTGATGAGATGCCACTGTGCCCTCAGGTAGTAATCACTCCCTTTGAAAAGTGTGGATTAGATTTTGTGGGACCCATTAACCCTCCATTAAATGGTAAGTATTATATATTGGTATGCATTGATTATGTGACAAAGTGGGTAGAAGTTAAGGCCATGAAGCATGCAAGAGATAACAAGGTTGCAAAATTTCTTTATTAGGAAATTTTCACAAGATATGGAGTCCCAAGAGAAATAGTGACTGATCAAGGGGCACAATTCACATCAACCCTTGTTGTAGCACTAATTAATGAGTACAACATAAGGCACAAGAATTCTACTCCTTATCACCCATAGGCTAATGGCCAAGTTGAAGTGACCAACAGAGAAATTGAATCCATTTTGACTAAAATAGTAGCTATTCATAGAAAGAATTAGGCAAATAGATTACCAGAAGCTGTTTGGGCCTATAGGACAACCTGGAAAACAACTACAAGATTCACCCCATTTGAGTTACTGTATGGAAAGACAACTATGATGCTAGTTGAATTTGAATATAAGACTCTGCAGACTATAGTAGATTTGGGGATGGATATTTCTAAGGCACAAAGAGAAAGAATCTTGCAGCTAAACGCTTTGGATGAGATAAGAAGAGCAGCCCTACAACATATAGAAGTAGTGCAAAATCACAACATCAAGTGGCATGACAAATTTATCAAGGACAAGAAATTCCAACTAGGAGATTGGGCCCTGCTCTATGACTCAAGATACCAGGACAATGCAAAAAATTGTAGACAAGGTGGCTAGGACCATATGAAGTTGTTGAGGTCTTTCCTAATGGAGTTGTTCAAATTACTACCATTGACCCAGTCAGGTTCAAATTACTTGTCAATAATCATCACCTTAGATTATATCACAAGCCAAGTTCCAAAGAAGAGTTCCTACAACAATTCACCCAAAATTTAGCACCCAAGCTTCCTGCAGCCGAAGGAAATGGACCTAGTGTCCCTCATTTTGGCTAATTAAGGTACATACTTCTCATAATAAATACTTTCACTTACGTGGAAGTCCATTTCTTCACCCATCCGCCTATCCACCCATCAATCACCACCTTTCTCTCTCTTCCATCACTTCATTCCACCTCACCTCATTCCACTTCATTTTCATTAATTGCTCAATTTATTCCCTAAAAGGTGAGCAGTACTTTCTCCACAGTCTTTGTAGCAAATCTTCCACACATTCAAGTATGTGCGCATTAATTGCTATCTTTAATCATATTTTAAGTGTGTTCATTTAATCACTGTAGTTAGTATAGATGTTTACATAAAATGCCATCATTCCCTGTCAAATCACCACTCCCATCTTGCATGTGTGGAAACATGTCCAAATTTAGGTTGGGGGAGGGGAAAGAAAAATATGTAAATATATTGCCCATGTGTCAATTTATGCTAGGTTACGTCAGGAAATTTAAAATGAGTTGATTTGAAATCTGAGTGAGAGGACAACTTGCATGTGTGAAGTGACATTAACTACAATTGCCATTTCTTCCCATCATAATTCCCCTTTATCACTCCTTTTCTTGCTATTATTGACCTTGTCATAATCTTTAGTTGCAAGAAAAAAGGTGAAATAAAGAAAAAAAATCAGTCGATATTGGCACTAGAAATTTAGCAAATATTGCAAGAAAGTGAGTTTGATTTTCAGATGAGAATTGTAGAAAATAAGTTGTAGAGCATTTGTTTGATTGCATAAAATGGGAGGTGGGTTAATTTAGAATGAACCCACGATGCATGATGTTTTATTGTAGGATGCACATTGCCTGGCTGAATTTAGAAACTACAGATGGTCATATTACTTCCTGAAGTTGGATGGCTTTGATGAAAGCATTGCCATTGAATTCACCAAGACATTTTATGAAGGGAAAGTCATAGTAAAAGGGTTGGAAGTTGTGGCAACTAAGAAAAGAATTGTAGAGGTCACAGAGTTACTGGCTAATGGTGAAAATTACCCTGCCTTTAGAGACGCCATATTAGCCAGGGCCGAATTTAAAGAGCCGAAGGACCCCCCATTGAGCATTGATAAATAGGGTGCAAAGAGAATTTCTCTACCCAAGCCATGGAAGCAGATAGCCATTGATGTTATCAAATACATCACCTGTGATGGTCGCCAGTCAAATTTGTATTTCATACACTTAAGGCTTTTGAATCACATGAGGCATAGAAGGAGGATGAATGTGCCTAATGTGCTATACAATCTCTCAATCATGGCAGTCAAGACCCAAAAAGGTAGGGATAATTCTATTTCACACCATTGTCTGATTAAATTGTTGGTTGAAAAGTCTTTGCATGATGTATTCGAAATGACCTGGGAAGAATTTATAAATGTTGATCAAATTAGACCTGAGCACTTGCAACCTAGGGCTTTACCTCAACCCCGTAGGTCTAGCAGGAGATTGAGTACGGCTGAAGTCCCTCTTGGCACTTCAACCTCTAGTGTTGGCTCTTGTTTGAATCCTCCTGCAACAAAAGAAACCATAGAAATTAGTTCTTATGGAATAGAGCACTCAAAAAAAGAAAGTTCTTCCTCTGATTCTGATGATGACATTCCACTTGAAACCTTGATGAAAACTAGGGCACACAATAGAGAAGTAGAAATGAGAAAAGGAAAGGCCAAAACACATCCTGTAGAAAGAAAGGTGCCAAGTTCTGAAAAGAGGAAGGCTGACACTGTTCATCCTACAACCAAAGAAAGCATGAGAGACCTAGGAAATCAAGACCAATTGGGCCTATGATTGGTATGCCTCCATAGGAAATCCCTAAGCCTGGTGAGACATCACACAAGGACCCTAAAGCTCCAATGGGGTAGGAGAATGTTTAAGAAGAAGACATATTTAGGAAAGCAACGAATATAACACTGGTCGATCTTTCTAACATTGTAGAAGAGTTTGAGGAAAATCAAGATTTCTTGCAACATGAGCAAGAAGTCCTACAGTAAGAAGTCCTACAACAACAACTAGAACAAGAGCAGGAGTTCCTGCAACCACAACAAGAACAAGAACAAGAGTCCCTATAGCAAGAAGCAGAAGAAGAAACAGTGCCCCTGCAGCTAGAGATAACTGGATAGCCTGAGTCCATGCATATAGTGTCATATGAGGAGCCACCATCAACAGAAAGACTAGTAGGAATTCATAATCCTCCTGATTTTACAATACATGTAACAATTTTGAATTTATGAAAAGAAATACAAAGAAGGGAGGAAGAATGGAAAAAGGAAAAATAGAAATTGAAGAAGGAAATTCAAAAGAAGGATGAGGAGATTGAAGATAAAGATGCAAAAATTGCCACCTTGAAGCAGAGGATGGATGATATGGCAGCTTTGGCACCACAAATTTTGGAATGTAGGACCTCTCCAAGGGTCTATTCTCTACTCTTGAAAGAGAAATATCTCTTTTTTAAGTTGTCAAGGATTGCCTCAGGTTTGAATCCTTCTATTGACACCCCTGTTGAATTTTTCAATGCTTATAGGATTACCTCCCCTAAAATGAAGAACTTGCTATCTGAATTTACATAATTATGCTGTAACTCAAGACCATGATTGGAATCCACTATTATATGTTGGGGATGTCCAATTGAGGGAATTTATGTCTTGGGTACAAAATTATATTATTTGGGGACAACAACATGGAGCTTATAAGCAATTGGAGTTTGATATCCCTCTGCCTGTTAGGGCTAAATCAAGCAACCCAAGGGATATTTACAGAGAATGGCACAAAATGCATCTCAGACCTAGTTATGGCAATAGGATTATGCCTTGGATTGAGGCAGTTTACACTGAGTATGAGGTAAAGACAACAACAAAGGAGGAAACTATGAGAAGATGTCTATCACAAAGATGGAATAGTCTAGCTGATGAGCTGAAGTAGGTCGAGCCTCATTTCGTCCACAATTATGCTACAACACTAAAAAGGATTGATAGGTATATTCAGATTGGGAGAACACAGGGGCAATCTCAGCTCCTCCTGAATTTGCAGCCACCCATGCTCATATGGACCGTGCCAAACTTCAAATTCTACTAGTATGAAATTGCTGTAGAAAAGTAGAGATGGGACAAATTTGACAAATTGGGAGGATTCTATTGGGATCCTGATTCATGCACTGCAGCCACTGATGTGGGACAACTATCAGTTGCGAATTTCAGAGCTTTGACCAAGCAAAAGAACAACCCTTCCCCTACTAGAAGACCAACAAAATGTTAGGTTGGGGGCAGTGATGAGCCTAGTTTTTGGTCCAATTTTGGGTAGAAACTATAGTTTATTTGCTAGTAGATTTCATGGAATTTAATGTTAAATGTTGGTATTTTCATAATGTTTCCCTCAAACCATTGACATTGGAATTAATCCTATCTCTACAAGCTTTAATGACATTTGGCATATTATGTGGATTATCTATATTGATTTTTCATGTGGTTAATGAATGTTCCTCAAGGTGGTTATAGATGTGCAGTTATTATGCGTACTAAATTTACCATGGAGATTTAATATGCTAAGTTGAGGAAGACACCACTAGCTAGGCATGCACCATAACATCTAGCAAAGGAATCACTCCAAATCAAAGGAGGCTGATGGCAGAAGATTCTTCATGCAATTGAATGTAACCGCCTGGTAGTGGACTTTAATGATCGAGCATGCACGAGCATTACTGATGAGATAAATCTGTGTTTGGACCTACATGTCTGACTAGATTCCATGCATGCGTAACTGCCATTGCTCCATTTTCTCTAAATGGCATCCTAGTCATGGAGTTGACTACCTTGTTTAGCTATTAGAATAAATAATGACCTGATGCTCCTTCTTCAAAAAGTTTGCAGGATTTGATATTGTATTTTCACTCTCCAGTTTTCAGTAATACAAATACATTACTCTTTTGTACTCATGATTCATAGTGAATAAAATAAAGTTATGATTTTGAGCATCTGAGTTTTCATTAGTTTTAGAGGATACTTATCCAAGGGGGCCCACTTGGTGAGTAATCTGTCTTCTTAGCTTAGCATTAGTTTAGTATTACTTGTTGTTTAGTACTTAGAAGTCTAGCACCAATTATTCCTATAGCCACTAGAATTCCATTTTGTGACTATTCCTGCAACCAAAGCAAATAGAGTAGTTTCTTGTTTGTTGCTCAGATTTTTATTCCTGTTATGCATTTTCACTTAGCATAGTTGATTGATTGATGTTTAGCATTTGTCTCATTCATTTTCAAGCAATTTGCTTTCAGTATTGTGTGTTCCTTAACTGTAGAAGGAAATGGCTACTTTGAGTTCCTAGTGCACATACTGTGTTGAACCATTTCAAGTTCATGTCTCTGGGTTGACAAGTTAAATGCACCTTCATGATGATTGAAATAGCTATTTAGGTTAGATGTTCAATCTCTGAATTATGGCTATGAAGGCTTAGTTAATAAAATCATTGTAGGAGGCCAACAGTCATCTCTTTTAATTAAATAAATCAACTTTAGTTGATTAAATCTAATATTCTTCATTTAATTGAATAAATCAAATTTATTTATTTAAATTACTAATCTCTCAAATTCCTCTCATTTTGATTTAAATAAATATAAATATCTAAATCAAATGTCAAATCAACTAACTTCCATCTAAGTTAATTAACTCCTAACACTAATCCTCTTTTCTCTAGCTTTTGCAACTTGCACATGTAAATCAATTTATTTGATTGATAAATTCCTCCTTTTATTCAAAAAGTGGCATATTCTTGGAATATTCCACCCATTTGAAATCTCCCTCCTAAAGGACTCTTGTCCTCCAACTTGGAATTTATGGCTCTTACATGTCCTCTCCTTGAGCCAACTTGGCATTAAAGGCACTTACAACTCTTCTTCCACAAGCCATAGTTTGAATTTCAAATTCCACCTAGTTGCATTTAACATGCACATTGTTCAAAATGTGATCCACTCTCCTTCATTAGCATGTTGACAAGTGGCACAATGCGATTGGTTCAAGTTTAATCCTACATTCTTCCTATTCTTCAATCCTCCATCCTTCTTTCCTATAAATAGAGGACTTATCCATTGATTTGGGATCCACAACTTCATGCAAAGTTACTATCTACAGATTTTATGCAAGTTCATCTATTTTCATCAAAGTTATCATAACATCTCATCATCCATAGCTAGGTTATTGACAATTTTATCAAGGATCAATCAATCACTCATCAAGCTTGTCAAGGAATTGGGAAAGGGATTCTTTCCACATCAAAGAAGCACCAATTCCCCCACGAGATACTAGTTTGAGCATTAGAATAGGATTTAATTAACTTTCATTTGATTTAACTTTGCTCTATTTTCCATATTCTTGTGTTTAAATGAATCTCATGGGGAATGCTAGTTTAGATTTGTTTTTGGACTAATGTTTGATTTTTTGTTCACATAGCAGTAGGTCTAGGAAAAGCATTCACATTTTGGCACTAGAAGGAGGGATAATCTTTCAAAATTAACATATTTTTTTGGTCAATTCCATTGTTTTTCATTTTTTTGTGTTTTTAAGAAACAATGACGCTACAAAAACCAAATAGTGACACTATCAATCCAATGTCGCTATATAGCAACATTACCTCTACTTCAAAGTTTGATGCTACAGTGATTCTCCTGAGGGCTAGATTTGCTAAAATCCAAAGGGTGATGTTGGGTGAAATAGTGACACAAACACGGTCTCTGTTTCTCCACAGAGTGACGCTGACTTCACCAGAGTGACGCTGGAATCTCCAACCAGCAATGCCTTTGTGGATTGCGATGTTGGGTGGGGTAAAAGGTCAACTTTCAAGTTTATTTTAACATGTGCTTTTGTTTTTTATCACCTTGAACTTTTAACTTGTTTTGTGGTTCTTTTTTAATGTAGATTGAACATCTTTTTAGGTTGAGGTGATCAAGAAGGGAAGGAGGAAACAAGGAGAAGACCTTTTATGACACTATTTCATGATTGTAGCAAGTGTTTTTAAACACTTTGGGGACATTTATAATCCCACTTTAGGATCTTGTTATCTTCAGTTTAGGACTCAAATACATTTCGTTTGGGATTTAAAAAGAACAATCAAAGGGTTAAAAAGAACATTAGAAACTCACTAGATTTGGTTTTGGGTTTTAAGAATTGAACAAAACAACTTCAAACATTTGATTTGGTGCCATAAAAAGAATTCATTTATTTCTTTTGAGTTCTAAAATGAGCATGTGCTTATCTTGTTTTGTAATCTTTTTTTACAAGCTAATATCATTTAAAGTGTGTATGCACTTGTCTTGCAGTTCACGACGGTCTTGAGAATCAAAAGTATTTTGGTGATATTAGGTTGTTTGAAATATTACCTCCACACTTCAATTTGGGCTTAAAATTGGACAAATCTTGCTAGTGTGAGAAAAGACATTGTGTGTGTTCTATCTTTGTTCACATAAACAAAGATTGATCAAACTATGGATGTACTTACTCACTTTTGTTCACCTTTAGAGGGCCTACCTTGGTGGGAAAAAGTACTCACCCTAAGGGAATGACTCAAACCGGTAACAGGCTAAATCCAAGCCTCTTTCGACTGGTATATAAAATGGATGCTTGAGGAAAGATCAATCTCATGAATGGTTATGCTGACAAGTGATTCCCTCAGTACCCGTGTGGTGTGTGAAACCCCATAGAGTGTAACCTCTATAGGCTAGGAATCCTCCTTAATGGAGCTCATCTTGTCGTATGTATAGACCACCTAAATGGATGCATTGACTAAAATCCAAATTGTGTAGAAGCCAAAAAGATTTTTTCTATTTGTTGGTGCAAGAGGTCATATCTATGAAGCCACCCCACATTTTTATGGTTCCTAGTAGGGATGAGAAGTTCATCATGAGAGATTCATGAGAACTAAAGCTTGGTTGAACCAAGAAGTGTGTGTCGTGGAGGGGAGCCAGTGTGGTCAAGCTTCTAGTCATCCACTTTGAATAGGCACATTTGGTTTATCAAAGTGGGGATTCAACAAATATTATCTCTTCTATCCTAGGGTTGTGCATCATTTTAAATCAAAACAATTTGCTTGGATCTAAAACATTCAAACCCTTTGGAGGAAACAAATACCTTTGAAAAAAATCCAAGTGCTACTGCTTGTCCCTAGGGATTCCATCCTTAGAGGCTTCTAAGTATTTGGATTTATATCTCAATTTTCTTTCACTAAAATTAGCATTAGGGAACTATTGCCTTGATTTTCTTGATTTCCACATAATGGAATTTGTGGGATGAAAAGAAATTGAGACATTAGAAATTTAGTTTGAAAAGCTAAGCAAGAGAGTGTTTGTGGTAAAAAGAACTCATTAAGCAAAGAGAAGAAACAATTGGACCCCACACATGCATTTTTTCAAATGATTTCCTAAAAGATCAAAATCCGAAAACCAAAGTCCAAAAGTCTTAGTCCAAGAACTCCCAAGAAACGTCTTTCAATGCTTTACAAATTTAGAGAGAGATTGGTCTTTAATTTCTACAAATGTGCTTCAAAGAACAATCCCAACTTGTGCTCATTCTATTATTGCCAAAATCCAAGTCTTTTTTAAAGGTTTGAGTTTCTCACATAGAAAGTATAGCATGTTCTTCAATACTAAGGTCTTGTAAACAAAAGTCTCTCTAGGTTTACTTAGGATCAAAATCACCACCTTCATCCATTTCAAAACATCAATCAAAACCCATCTCACAAACAACTCCTAGAAATCTTGGAAAAATCCTTCATGCTAGACTTTTTGCAAATCCTTTATATCAAATCAAAATCATATTGTTTGGATAAGTGTGTGTGGATGCATCCTTCTTCATACACTTAGTCAAATTATCACCTTATGGGATAATTTATCCCTAGATAACATCCAACATCTTGGGGTTTACAAGTTCATTATCCAAACAACCAAATCAAAATCAAATCCAAAATCAAATCAAACCAAATCAAATCCAAGAATCAAAAAATCCAAAAGTCCTAAAGTCTAGTATCCCCTTCAAGATTTCTTAAGATTTCAATCATTCACATCATTCATCTTTCATTTATCTCATCATCACCCTTTGATCCTTAAACATCCTAGATATTTTTTTTGTGCATAAATTTTAGATCATTCTAAAGAGTTAGAGGTTCACCTCACACATTCCTGAAAATTGATCCATATTTTATGGTTCAAAATAGATCTCAACACAAGAAAAATATGAAAGCCAACAAAGAAACATCTACTTCAAGTGACTTGATTCAAGCCGCTCTTGAAATCAATCCCATTGGATCTAGTAACCCCCCACCCAATCTTCCTCTAGTACCACAAGATCTTCAAGAGGATGATTGTCAAGTGGAGGACATCACCAACAATGTCCTAGGAATGACTCAAGATGAAATCGTAGAAGTGGTCCAAAATCCTGAGACTCACAAAATTGTCAATGCCATGATGAGACTTAATCCTTCACAATACATGCTAGAATTAGCAAAAGAAGGGGCTAAACTCCCTTCTAATTTTGATATAAGCACTATTGTGGATAAATTTTTTGAGAATATGCCGCTTGTACCATTCACCCCATCTTTTCAAGGCATCATGCAACCCACCCCACAACTCACATCATCCCTTGCTCCAACTCAACCTATTGTTAACAAGGGGAGTTCACTACTCCATGCTCTTCAAACACACCGCCTTGTAAAAAATCAAAACTTGGATGCAAATACCATCTTGGGTATATCAAATACCGTCCCCCAAAATCCTAAGCATCAATACGTCCCACTCATCTTCCATGACACCAATAATCCATCTAGTTTTTTTGCAACATCGACATATTCTCTTAATGCACAAGTCTCTCTCCCAATGGTGCCATAAGGAAAAGTGGGTCTATTTGAACAAGGGGGAATCTTTGGGGTCTCATCTTCACTTGCTTGAGGAAATCTACCACCCCTTCCACCACCAATCCCACTGCCACTACCTCCTCTACCACCAACATCTACATCAATCCTTGGTTTAGGGAAAACCCCTCTATCTAACATACCGATCTCAAATCAATCAAGCCAAAACAATCCTTTGATCATAAATCAAATCAATGTACCAAATCCTCCAAACATGCAACCAATATCACAATAGTAGGTGACATCCATCCAAGCATTTCCATCAGTCACTACACCTCAAAACACGGTCTCCCAAGGACCCAACATATTAGTTGCACCATCTATCACACACTCAAACAACATCTAAACAACCACCGCAACAAAATATCATCACACCATCTCAGACAATTCCAAATCCTCCACCTCCATTTCCAAACCCAAACATGGTGAACCAATATAGCATAACACTACAAGTAGCTCAGTAAGCCTATCAAAAGGCACTCTAGCAATACCAAAATGGATAAGCTACACAACAAGCCACACAACAAGTGCAACAAGCCACCCAGGCACAAGCCCAAGATTTTTTGAAACAACAAGAAGTCACATAGGTTGCACAAGCCGCCCAAGCTACCCAACAAGCCCATGCACAAGCTTAAGCACAATATCAAGCACAACAAGCACAAGCGCAAGCTCAAGTGGAATACCTAGCACAACAAAAGTAGCTCAACAACAAGATTACTAGCAAGCGTTGCAACAATATCAAGTGCAAAAGGAAGCATCCAAACTATTAGCCCCACAAGCATTGTTGGAACAACCACAACAAGACCAACAACAAGCATTATTGGAAAAACAACAAGAAGACCAACAACAAGCATTGTTGGCATAGCAGCAATTGTAGGCATACCAACAAGCATTGTTGGTGCAACAAAACCTACAACCACCTCCCATAAACACACAAAGCAATCCACCCATCACTCAAAAAATAAAACTACATCAAAACACATTCATCCCACCTCCCGATCCTCAAGATGATGTGTCTGCAGAAATCAAATTTCTCTCACAACAAGTGTTAGACCTCCAATAAGGGAAAACAACAAAAACACCAAAGAATTTGTGCCCTTATCCATTCGATAGGAGCATTGCAATGAAACCATTCCCACAAGGATTTGAAATCCCTAAATTTGACAAATATCGTGGTACAAGAAACCTTGAAGATTACATTAGGGAATTATAAGTGCTTTGTATGGAGGTTGTATATGACAATTCCTACCTAATGCGACTGTTCCCTCAAAGTTTGGCTAGGATCGCCATGGAATGGTTCTCCCGTCTCCCCCCTTGAATCAAAAAAGTTCCAAGAAATCATGGACGCATTCATACAAAATGATTCATTCAACATGGGCATGGATGTGAGTCTAGAGCTATCCACCTTAAAACAAGCCAAGGGGGAGACATTTGCATCCTTCTTGCAACGATGGCAAACCAAAGCCAATAGGAGCAAATGGGCCATGCCAGAAGAACGACAAATATGTATCATCATCTCCAATCTCAAAGGGACCTTATCCTTCCATCTAAAAATGCAATGCATCACCACATACGACCAATTGATCCCCAAGGTGCTCAACATCGAACAAGCCCTTATCACACAAGGGGGAACACCTACTTATCAAAACAACTGCACATCCACCAGTTACAACGAAAAATATAACACATGGGTGAAAAACAAGAATGTCACTAATGATGGTGTCGTTGACGCTAAAGTTGTGATCAGTGCTCCAAGACAAAACACACAAACATATTAGCAACCAAAAAATAATAACCAAAGCAACAGGCAAGCCAACACTGCACCACAACAACCAAACAATCAAGCAATCAATAATTTGAATAATCAAGGGGGACCACCTCAGTGAAGAAAATATTCGCCCAAGTGGAAATACACATCCCTTGGGGAATTAATTGAATTTGTCATGAAAAAACTGGTATAAGAGAATCTCATTAAAATCCCTGTTTATGAGAATTATCGAGAACCCCAAGTGAAACCACCATGGTACAATGAAAACCACCTTTGTGATTTTCATATAATCAAGGGACACATGATGGCCAGTTGCATAAGACTGAAAAATCTAATCCAAGACCTTATCAATGACAAAATAATAAATGTTGAAAACCTATAGGAAATCAAGACTTAAAGATGTACATGAATCTGATGCCAAATCATAATAAGGTGAACAACAATGGAAAATAAAAGTATAACAATGTAAACCATGTTTACGATCATGTTGTTGCATCCTTGGATGAGTGGGTCACTGTTGTCACTGTTTAGGGAGTCAAAGCCGATTGTGGAGTCACCACATGTAGCAGAAAAGTTACCATTGTTGGACCATCACATCCACCTAGGGCATCCATCTCAAATCTGAAATCCATTCCCAATGGTTACAATGTCTTGGACCAACTAAAACGAACCCCCGCTCAGATCTCCATCATGGAGTTACCAAAAATCTCACCTGCACACAAGAAAATCCTAGAAGAAGCATTAGTCACATCCTCTATCCCAACAGATCTTGATGTAGATCAATTCTAGGCTATGGTCGAACCCATCACCATGCCACATCTCCTAACATTTTTTGATCAGGACTTCCTAACACAACCATCTCATAATCGCACACTCCACCTGTTGGAAAACAAGGAAAAACAACTGAGAGGGGGGGTGAATTAGTTGTCACAAAATATTCAAACTTAACTTAATCTTATATTTGATGAATGAACAGTAAACCATGAACAAAAAAAACATCAGAAGCACAAAGAACACCAAGATTTTTTACATGGAAACCCTGTTAGGGGAAAAACCATGGTGGATGTTAGTCCACAATATTATACCCTGTTAAAAGTATAAGAAAAATAATGGGAATGCACATGCATTCAGGCACACTGCCTAGAGCTCATTGCTCAAATACAAGAGGGCTCACTACCCAACAATACACAAAAATATAGATTAGATCTGCAGGGTATGAACTAAGGAAATAGCTTCTTCACAAGCCTAATTACAGTTCCAGTTAAGCACAAAAAACCTTCTTCACACTACGCTCAAACTTCTTCTCACTCTGCTTTGCAATCAAATGATTTGGACACTATTCACACATATGCACTTTCTCTAGCATATATTTTCTCTTATGCACACACTAACTTTGCTCAAAAAATTGCTCTTATATATCCGCAACATGGAATTACATCAACAACCTTGGCCTAATTGACAAAAAAAATTTCAACATGGATCAAATGCCATCAACTAATATCATGATGTGACCCAAAACAATATCCTCGAGTGCGCCAAACATTCAAAATGAAATCTTCAAGGATCTACAACACGCTACAACCATCATGTTAGCCAAGAACATGAAAACCCAAACATACCGAGAAAAATCTTCGTCCATGAGCACACCGATCAACGTGAATGTGCAACAAAGATAGAGAATGATCTAGAAACATCCACAAGCACCAAGATACAATAGAGAAACATCTGCAGCAACTAGAATTATGAGAATTATACCAACTTTAATCAAGAACACTGATAGAGACCACAAAAACACTGTTAAAACATAGAGCTTCATCACTCAAACAAATCTTCAAGCGGACCTTTGAAACTTCCGATGGATGGACTAGATACACTCAACAATAAACCCTTTAGTCCACAACAACTGATCTTCAATGTACAAAACATGACACACCTTCATGACCTTCACAGTTTCATTGGCAACTTGGAACTCTTCCTTTAACAATTTTCTCAATATCCTCAACATATACAACCTTCAATACAATAATGCTAATAGTGTTGACATCAATGAAAACCACATATCAACAACATGACCACAACATCCAATAATCTCCCCCTTTGGCATTGATGGAAACACATGATGTGAACAACACCATCAACCCAACTCTCAATCAACACTTACTCCTCCTTAGATTTTGACTCTCCTTCCTTAACTTCTTCTGCATGATCTTCTCCCCACAAGACTCTTTACTCCAAATAAGCAACAATTTTTCACATGACTCTTTTCCCCCTTTGACATCAATGGAAAAGATAAGCATTATCTTCCCACATACAAGCTCTGAACCACATATCTACACATCTTACTACCCCCCCTGAGTAGTAGCCACAGAAACATCAATCCAGATCAGGAAATATCTATGAAGCACATGGATTGATGCAAGTAAATGCATATTTAGTTCAAATCAGGAGGGATAATCGCCCCTAGCATCCCTCTGAGATACTCAAAAGCATTATTTTGGCAATGGCTTAGTGAAAATGTCTACAATTTGTTCTTTGGTAGGCACATACTCGAGTCTGACTTCTCTCTCACTCACTTTTTCTCTTAAGAAGTGAAACTTGATTGATATATGCTTGGTCTTAGAGTGTAGCACCAGATTCTTTGATATGTTAATTCCACTTGAGTTGTCACATTATATGGCAATAGGTTCATCATATGCTACTCTGATATCTTTCAGCATCTATTTCATCCACATCACTTGAGTACAGTTATTTTTAACAGCAATATACTCTGCCTTAGCAGTAGATAGAGAAATGAAAATTTTCTTTTTTCTCAACCAAGACACCAACTTCTTCCCTATGAAGAAGGCTGATGTAGAGCATCATAACAAACACCAAAAAAAAAATCATTACATCATGGAATTCCAATCCCAATCAAATCAGGAGAAGATCAAATTGTAATTTCATCAGAAATCTACTTTTCATTCAACCAAAATCCATTCATCTTCACAAGGCTATCAACAGCCAACTCACCATCTCATTTCATCTTTGTCAGTAACAAACAACAAAATCTGTTTAGTAAACCTTGAACCAAAACACCAAAACCATAACACTCATCACTTCAACTTACCTCATATCTTTATCAGGTCTAAATATAGCTCAACCACCATTAGTATGACAAAAACAAACCATAACCAATTCTTGAACACTAAACCATTCCATTCTTTCTTGATTCACCAAGTAATCTTCATTTCCATTTTACATGCTACAAGGAAAAACAACCTCATTCTTGCATTCATGCTACAAAATCCTATCTCAAATATCCAAGGCACTGCAACTAACATATTTTGAAAGAAATAATCAATCTTTTATTTCACAACTTTTGTCCATTTTCAGTTTTACTATCTTTTTTTTGTAGTCAAGACACTATCATGCACACATGACCAAGCCTCCATACTGTCATAACCTGCCTTCACAATAGTTTCCAAGAATAGACATAACTTTAGTAACATCAATAAGACAAGATTCAAACATTTACATTCAATCTTTCCACTGTTCCATCAGATTTCTACTTTTAGTGAAGTCAAAGCACTATTTACCAATTAGGTCACCATTCCTTAATCAGGTGAAAATCCTTATACTCAACTTGTTTCCCCTGAACCAAACACACTTTTAGAAGGCCATTATTGTCAAAATCAACATAACAAAATCTTTTAGTCATTAGTTCTAAAGAAATCACCATATCCTTAGACTGTACGCTTAAAAGTGCTACTAGAATAAGCCTATTTTAAAAAGGTCATCTTTACACTACTCCAAATAATTGAACAACCTCAAGCAATCTTTATAAATGTTATAAAACTTAGGATTTCAACATCTTTTAGGATTGAAAATCTTAAATACCCACTGTTCTACCAAACCCTTGATTATAGGGTGAAAAGCACAAAAAACAGTGTAAAGGTCATCTTTACACTACTCCAAATCATTGAACAACCTCAAACAGTCTTTAGAAATGTTATAAAACTCAGGATTTCAACATCTTTTAGGATTGAAAAGCTTAAATACCCATTGTTCTACCAAACCCTTGATTTTAGGGTGAAAAGCACAAAAACCAATGAGGGTTTCTTCAAGAACACATTTGCAAATTTCAAAACCTCTAACCACCACTTGCAACAAGCTTTAATAGGTCTATAAAAATTCTTGAAACCATCTCCAGGGTCATACACATGCTGTCTCTTTAAACCCCTGCTTGAAACCTTCATTTTCAATTGGAAAATTTAGATTTTTGGCTTGAATCAGCAACTCCTCTCCATATTCCTGTTACCCCTGCACACACACTTAACTAACATTGAAAATAAATCAAAATAAACCCATTCCATTGACTATCTAACCCTACATCGGTGGAATGGACATTGCTTCTTGTTAGACTCTCAAAACTACTTGTGAAAGAAGTCTGCCCGGGCACTGAAAGTTGCCTTTTGTTCTTTTGTTTCTTAAAAACTAACTTTCCACTCTTTGAAATAAATTTTTCCTAAATGTGTTTCCACAAGGATTTGTCTTTGAAATTCCTAACTATCAATACACAGATAGAAAGAATAGAAAGAATGTTGATAACTCAGAAAAAACAAGGACTTTTATTCAAGATTTTGTTACAAGACTACGAAAGTGTTGCTTCTCCTCGCCATTCATGGCTTTTAAAGATGTTTGTCCTTCATTAACTAACTTTCCATCGGTTGAAACTTCGTAACTACCCTTTAACCCTTAATTTCCTTGATTTATGCTCTTTTGTTGTATAATTACATCATGACAACTTTTTTGACAATATTGCATTATTTGCATTTTTCCCACTTTTACAACCTAGTGACTTATTACATGGTGTAAATACATTAAAATTCATCATTTCATGAACTTCACTCATCATTTTGACTTGAACATTACAAATTGGAAAAATTAGCCTTTTAAAGGCATTACATGACCTGGGTGCTCCTACACCATACAACCAACCAATAAAGCTTTCGATGTCCCTTGGAAACACATTGCATCATCTTCATTTGTACCTACAAAACAAAAATCAATCTACCCTGTTCTTTTTCCTCTTCATCTTCAATTTTATTTACCTTTTCTTCTTTGCTTGTCTTCACTTTATTCTTGCTTTCTATTGCCATCTTCTTTCCTTCATCTCTATCTTCTCTCTTCCTTTTTTTCCTTTCTCATTCTTCCTCATCACATTCACAAACTATTTTCTCTTTCAAAAGGACATAGGATTGTCCTTTTCATCTTTCCACCAACTCTTTGCTTAACCAAGGACACATGACTATCCTTGCACACTTTTTTTGACCTTCTCAATCACCTTTCATCTTCATCTTCTACTACTCCCATCAATGGAGTATCCTTCAATAGGTTGCAACTCTTCAGTGCTTCTTTAGATAGGAATCCATCAGGTTCTATTTGCAACACAACTCAGCTTGCCTCACCTAGGTGTCTCCGCTTACTCTCCCTAGTCTCTTCAACTTTCTCAATGTAGCTTAGATGGATAAGCACCTGCAACCAACCAACAATCTCAACCTTCTATCAGCAACAACTTAATCATAAACAACTTTCCTAGAGCATCTTTAGGCTTTGATACCAATTTGATGCAGAACATCATAACAAACACTAACAATAACATCATTACATCAGGGAATTCCAATCCCAATCAAATAACGAGAAGATCAGATTGTAATTTCATCAAAAATGTAATTTTCATTCAACCAAAATACATTCATCTTCACAAGGCTATCAACAACCAACTCACCATCTCATTTCATCTTTGTCAATAACAAACAACAAAATCTGTTTAGCAAACCTTGAACCAAAACACCAAGACCATAGCACTCATCACTTCAACTTACCTCATATCTTTATCAGGTTTGAATACAACTCAACCACCATCAGTATGATAGAAACAAACCATAACCAATTCTTGAACACTTAACCATTCCATTCTTTCTTGATTCACCAAGTAATCTTCATTACCATTTTACACGCTACAAGGAAAAACAACCTCATTCTTGCATTCATGCGACAAAATCCTATCTCAAATATCCAAGGAACTGCAACTAACATATTTTGAAAGAAATAATCAATCATCTATTTCACAACTTTTTTCCATTTTCAGTTTTATTGTCTTTTCTTTGTAGTCAAGACACTATCATGCACACATAACCAAGCCTCCATACTCTCATAACCTATCTTCACAATAGTTTCCAAGCATAGACATAACTGTAGTAACATTAATAAGACAGATTCAAACATTTACATTCACTCTTTCCACTATTCCATCATATTTCTACTTTTAGTGAAGTCAAAGCACTATTTACCAATTAGGTCTCCATGCCTCAATCGGGTGAAAATCCTCAAACTCAACTTGTTTCCCTTGAACCAAATACACTTTTGGAAGCCCATTATTGTCAAAATAAACATAACAAAAGCTTCCAGTCATTAGTTCTAAAGAAATCACCAGATCCTTAGACTGTATGCTTAAAAGGGCTACTAGAATAGGCCTAATTTACAAAGGTCATCTTTACACTACTCCAAATCACTGACCAACCTCAAGCAGTATTTAGAAATGTTATAAAACTCAGGATTTCAACATCTTTTAGGATTGAAAAGCTTAAATACCCACCGTTCTACCAAACCCTTGATTGTAGGGTGAAAAGCACAAAAACCAGTGAGGGTTTCTTCAAGAACACATTTGCAAACCTCAAAACCTATGACAACCACTTGAAATAGGATTTAATAGGTCTGTAATAATTCTTAAAACCATCTCCAGGGTCATACACATGTTGTCTCTTTAAACCCCTGCTTGAAACCTTCATTTTCAATTGGAAAATTCAGATTTTTGGCTTGAATCAGCAACTCCTCTCCATATTCCTGTTACCCCTGCACACACACACACTTAACTAACATTGAAAATAAATCAAAATAAACCCATTCCACTGACCATCTAACCCTACATCGGTGGAATGGACATTGCTTCTTGTTAGACTCTCAAAACTACTTGTGAAAGAACTTTGCCCGGGCACTGAAAGTTGCCTTTTGTTCTTTTGTTTCTTAAAAACTAAATTTCCACTCTTTGAAATAAATTTTTCCTAAATGTGATTCCACAAGGATTTGTCTTTGAAATTCCTAACTATCAATACACAGATAGAAATAATAGAAAGAATGTTGATAACTCAAAAAAATAGGGGCTTTTATTCAAGATTTTGTTACAAAGACTACAAAAGTATTACTTCTCCTTGCCATACATGGATTTTAAAGATGTTTCTCCTTCATTAAATGACTTTACATCAGTTGAAACTTCCTAACTACCATTTAACCCTTAATTTCCTTGATTTATGCTCTTTTTTTGCATAATTACATCATGACAATTTTATTGACAATATTGCATTATTTGCATTTTCCCACTTTTACAACCTAGTGACTTATTACATGGTGTAAATACATTAAAATTCATCATTTCATAACCTTCACTCATCATTTTGACTTGAACATTACAAATTGGACAAATTATCCTTTTAAAGGCATTACATGACCTAGGTGCTCTTGCACCAAAGGCACCACCACTAGTACTCTTCTTGTCATCTACATCTCCTGCCCAATCCGCATCAGTATATGAATTCAAAGTAAGATCATCATCCTTAGGATACCAAAGTACAAAATCAACTATTTCTTTCAGATACCTAAATATTCTCTTAACAACAGTCACATGAGACTCTTTTGGATCAGCTTGAAATCTAACAACCATACATACAGTATTCATAATGTCTAGTCTGGTCTGAGTTGAATAGAGCAATCCACCAGTCATTGAAATGTATCTTGTTTGATTTTCCTTAGGAGAATCATCATTTAGTGTCAACTTACATCCGGTTACCGTAGGAGTACCAACAAGTTTTGAATCATCCATTCCAAACTTCTTTAGCAGTTCTCTCACATATTTGGACTGAGATATGAAGATCCGCTTGTCTAACTGAGTAATTTGCAATCTCAAAAGGAACTTCATCTCTCCAATCATACTCATCTCGAATTAACTCTTCATTTCATCAGAAAACCTCATACATAGATTGTTATCTCCTCCAAAAATAATGTCATCAACAAAGACCTCAATAATTAATTCTTTATCATGATCAAATTTGAAATATAAGTTGTTGTCAGCAATACCTTTAATGAATCCAAGATTCAGTAAGTATTTGTCCAATCTAGCATACCAGGCTCCAGGGGCTTGCTTGAGTCCATACAAAGCTTTCTTCAATCGGAAAACCATGTCTTCTTTGTTAGTCAATTGAAATCCATCAGGCTATTCAATATATACTTCTTCTAACTCACCATTTAGAAAAGTTGAATTCACATCCATTTGATAGACTTTATAATTTTTATATGTAGCATAAGCAATAAATAACCTTACATCTTCAATTCTGGCAACAAGGGCAAAGGCTTCTTCAAAATCAATATCTTCCATTTGTGAATACCCTTTACATACTAGTCTTGCTTTATTCCGGACCACTTCACCTTGTTCATTCAAATTATTTTGAGAGACCCATTTAGTACCAATCACATTCTTATCTTTAGGTCTAGGAACAAGTATCCATGTATGATTCTTTTCAATCTGCATTAGTTCTTGCTTCATAGCTTCCATCTAGTGTTCATCATTGCAAGCTTCATTGACATCTTTAGGCTCAATCTTGGAAATCAGGCAATACTCTTCTGCAATCTTTCTTCTAGTTTACACACCTTTATTCTTGTCTCCTATAATTTTATTTTCAAAATGATTTAGCTCTACATACCTCATAGTTTTAGGATTCTCTCGAACTTCTGATTCTTCTATTCTTTCTTCTACACTTGCACTTGTCTCTACTTCCTGACTATCTTGATTTATCAGAACAAATTTAAGTTGTCTTACCAGAACTTATGGCACAATTTGAAGTTGATTTTGTGTCTGAACATTCTTCCCTTTGTTTGTATTGTCTTCATTTGAATCATATCCACAATATCTGGATGATCTAGCACAATTTTCATTAACTCTAACATTTGCACTCTCAACCATTTTTCTCAATCTTCTGTTATAGCACCTGTAGGCCTTGCTTCTAGTAGAGTAACCTAGAAAGATTCCTTCATCACTTCTTGCATCAAACTTTCCTATATCGTCATCTCTCTTGATGTAACACTTGCTTCCAAAGATCTTGAAGTATTTAACGGTAGGCTTATAGCCAAACCATAGTTCAAAAGGAGTCTTACCAGAATTACCATTTACATTTACCCAGTTCAAAGTGTACACAACAGTGCTTACAACTTCACTCCAGTAGATGTGAGGCACATTTCCTTCAATCATCATTGTTCGAGTAGCATCCATAATTGTTCTATTCTTCCTCTCTGCAACTCCATTCTGTTGAGAGGTTCGGGGAGCAGATAACTGTCTTCTAATTCCATGCTCTTCACAGAAAGAATTAAACTCCCTGGAGGTGAACTCACCACCTCTGTCTGACCTTAAGCATTTGATTTTTAGACCTTTCTCATTTTCTTCCATAGCTTTGAAACTTTTGAACTTTTCTAATGCTTCACATTTTTCTCTGAAGAAAGCAACCCATATCATTCTAGAATAATCATCAATAAGCAGCATAAAGTACCTTTCACCATGGAGACTTCTGACTCTAGAGGGACCACATAGATTAGTATGCACCAGCTCCAGTAATCCATTTGAATGATGTTAATTGCTCCAAAAAGAGACTCTAGTATGTTTTCCCATTTGACACTCCTTGCAAATTGTGTTAGCAGGCTTCACTAGCTTAGGTAAATCTCTTACTGCTTGATTGGAACTTACTTTGACTATGTTATAAAAATTCACATCACACATCCTTTTATGCCATAACCAACTTTCATCTACTTGAGCAATTAAACAACTTTCACTGGCAACATTCAGGTGAAAAACATTACCTTTTATTTGTTTACTTGAAGCAATTATATTTCCAGAACTTCCATATATCCTGCATCTTCCATCTTTGAACTAAAGATCATAACCCTTGTCCACCATCTGTCCAACACTCAATAGGTTTTTCTTCAAGCCTTCAACATAAAGAACATCATCAGTGTTATGCTTACCACCAAGACAAATAGATCCTCTGCCACGAATCACACAATCATTGTTATCTTCAAATCTTACAATCCCACCATCATACTTCTCTAGACTTACAAATTTTCTTTTATCACCAGTCATATGATGTAAGCATCCGCTATCAATGACCCACTCATCCTTTTCTTCAATTCGAGCTGCAAGAGCTTTCTCAACTTTAGCAGATTCAGTAGCCACAAGACTATTTTCCTTGATAGCAATGAAAACCCAATCATCTTCATTTCCATTTTCTTTATCAGACTCTTCATCAGTCACACCTTCTTCAAAATAATAGCAATTCTTTTGGAATCTATATTTGAAAGGCTTAGATCTAGGAAATATTTCAGGACACCTTGATGCAAAATGACCTATTTTACTGCAAGAAATTTTTTTGATAGGTATCTTTCCTTTATGCTTACCTTGTCCTCTACCTTCTTTCTTCACAATCAGTGCTTCCAACTATACTCTTGTGAGAAGCTTGCTCTACAAGTATATTGTAATCTTTTGATTTTAGAATAATATATTAAGCATATTTTGAAGTGTGGGGTTTTTCTCCCGAAAGGGTTTTCCCCATGTAAATCTTTGTGTTGTGGTATGCATGATATTTTTGTTTAAGTTTTTGTAACTGTTAAAAATCTATAAAAATTTTCATTTTTCTCCTCTCAAGATTAGTGTAAGAAGTTGTTCTACTACCTTAACTTCCTTACAGTTTACAATGTAAGTGTAGTTCCCAATTTGTTGTACGTGAGTATGTGTATATTGCACATCCCTATGAGATATAAGATTTATTAAACTCTTACTATTTTTCATCCCTTTTCATTTACTTTGTCCTTCATTACATTCATGGATTATCAATTGTCTTTCCCTTGCATACAATGTAAGTGTGGTTCCCAATACCCAAGAATACCTATTCTATGCTTGTCACTCCTCTTTTTCTTATGTCGCTCACTCCAGAATAAGCGAAGTCTATATATATGTATTGCTATGTTTTTTAACTATTTATAGTATTTTTGAATGTCAATGTAACAAACTAAAAGGAAAACACATACACAAACTAATTAATATTTTTTTCAAGCATCACTATCTTCATATGCAAAGAAAACTATCATTCAATTTGAAAATGCCTTCCTATTATTGTCAGAAGAACTAAATATATGATTTTTTTCCTTCTTGGTTTTGATTGTACTTATTTTATGCAGATGACTAAGGGTAATGGAATTATGACTCATACTGCAACCAGAAAAGAAGATCCACGACACAGTTTCCCTCCCACAAACGAGGGGTTAATTTTCCCCTAAAAGAAAATCCTCTAGTTCATGTGAAAGACAATCCTATTGCACCAGTAGAGGAGGATTCTAAACCCGGAATACCACAGAATGAGGTTCCTACACCTCAAAGATCGCAGAAGGTAACAATGTAACAACACCTATGGTCATCTGAGGACATGGAAGGTGCACTCAATGATGTAGAGAAAAAAAATGTGTCAATAAGGGGAGCTTCAAAAAAGTGGAAAATCCCAAATCCACGCTCTCCAAATGGCTAGGCAGACTAACAACATCCAAGAAAGGTCTGTAAATAGTCCTCACTGAAGAGGAAGAACTTCTAATTGTGGAATGGTGCAAGGAAATGGTTGCAGTTGGCCATGGCCTTGAGATTGTCAATCTTAAGGTAGAGGTTTCCCAAATTTATGAAAATAGACCAAACCCTTTCAAGAATGGGTTCCCGGGGAAGTCCTGGTGGACAAGTTTCAATAACCGACATCTAGAACTTATGTTGTGGAAAGCTAGAGGCTTAGTCAAAGATAGGGCATTGAACCTTTGACTTTATATTGTAGAAGCTTTCTACAAGACATTTTTTGCAACATATTATTAGGCCATGTTTACTTCTTAAATTATATGATATCTCATTTTTTAATTTCTATGTTTTATTTATCTTCATTTATTATCACTATATAACTCAATATAAGGTACCAACCTTGTAAGTGTTTGACCCTCCATGCACCTTAAAATGAAAAAAATAAATAACCATTTTTTTAAAGCAGGAGTTAGTTTATATGCACTTCATGATTTAATAGTATTGTCACATAAAACATTTGAAGTGAGGCATTGTAATTTTTCATCATAAAGAAACATGTCCATCATATCTTCATCAACATAATAGAGTTGATATGTCAACATGTTAGTCCTTGGTCCAGTGATAGAATTTTTGGGCTAGGCATACAACAAATACTATTGCATTTTTCCTAGTTTGTATATGTAGAAGAAGGGGATTCACTACTCATGAGTTATCTTCATTCAAAGAGCATCACAAGGCGAACTTCCCTAAACTACCTCAAGGAACAACACTGAGATTTTTAGAATCTGAAAGAGCAAGTCACAAAGATTCTCTGGACAGACTGACAAGCTCTCGACCAAAGGACGTCATCATGGAATATGGATGACATCACGACGCGATGGCATCTTGTATGGACCAGAGAATGAGTTTATCACAAAGAATTCCTATATGACTCCTACTCTAATTATTGAGAAATTACATAATGTGGTAAAGTAATAGAAAGTAATAAGATTGAAATGAAATGAAATAGAGATGATAAAGATAAGGAGAAGAAAGGAAATACTTACAACCATGCAAGTGATGAAGCTTCCAGCTTGTGAGTGTCTTCAATACTTGCACACAAGAGGGAGAGAGAAATTGTTGGCATTGTATAGGGGTCTGCCTCAGTCAAACCCCCATTTTGATGTTCCCACCTCCACAGACAACTAGATAGATAGAGAGAAAAGTAGAAATGAAGTAAAGAGCACTAAAGCACTACAAAACAATGTTATGCTACTCAACCAAGTAATAGAAGAGAGGAGTGAAAACTGACCACCTCCACCAAGAGTGCTCAAGGCTAATGGGGGAGAAAATGAGAGGAACTCAAGCCTTTGCTACAATGGTGTTTTGTTCCACACTTGCTCTACTGAAGTGATGGAGTGTTGATGTTGTTGTGAAGTGTAAAGTGTTTGGAGATTGAAGGGATGGTGAAGAAGCTGCTTAGAGCTTGTGAAGCTTGTGAATGAAGTGAAGAAGTTCTTAGAAGATGAAATGTATAAAGGAGGAGTGAATTTGAAGGGGAGATGAAGAAAATGACCATATTTGGGTGGATCAACCAAAGGGGGCATTACAACATGACTCCCAATGGGAAGTGTAATGCCTATGCAGGCTCCAGATGCTGGAATCTGTTAGGTACGTAAGCACGTCACGCAGACGTCTACGCACCGTACGGGCGTCCCTGATAGAAACATCTCCACCAATGCTCAAAATAGGTGCCAAGTGTGATGAAAGTAGTGGGATTAGTTGTAATTAAGCCTCCAAACTTGGTTTCCTAAGGTGGATAAAGGAAAAAAGGGGATTTTGAAGAAAACAACCATATTCGGGTCAGTCGGCCGAAGTTAGCATTACAACTTGACTCCCAATGGGAATGCCTTTGCAGGCTCCAAAAGCGAGAATTTGTCAGGTATGTCAGTGTGTCACCCAGTCGTCTGCACGTTGCACGGGCATCCCTAATAGAAACACCTCCATTGACACTCAAAAGAGGCGCCGAGTGTGATGAAAGCAACGGGCTTAGTTGTAATTAAGCCTCCAAACTTGGTTTTCTAAGGTGAATAAAGGAAAAAAGGGGATTTTCACATGGGGTGCAAATTTACTCCTATACAGTATATATTTAGCTATGCCTAAATCTTCTTAAAGATTACCTCTAGGAACACCCTCCTAGGTTTGGTTAAGCTCAATGCAAAGGAGATATTATCCATTATCAAGATTTTTCCTATCATCATCCATATTATTTTGATGAGTTGTCCTTTTCACCTTTAAAATAAACATATCCATATGGTTAAAGTAAAATTATCCCTCTAGAGGTGTGAGCAGTGATTTCAAGACCCAACATGGCCAATCAAATAGAATATGTTGATTGGATTTGTCTTGTTTAGGGTTATTTTCATGTCTTTGTTAGGTGTCTTTGATATATTTTTGGCCCTTTATGTTTGTATATGTGGTCAAAGTGTTTACATTGTGTCTATATGTCATGTACTCCACTCCTATTTCAAAGCTCCAATATTCTTCAATGGAGATCATGCTCTCAAACTTTGGTTGAAATTTGTTGTCTATGCCTAGTTCCTAATCCCTTTGGTATCAAATTTCATTTTTTTTTCCAAATGTGAACTTGTACACTCTACTATAATATTTCTATGAGTTGGTGTAGCCCTTGGACAATTAACTTAGAGAACATTCACAAATTAGGCAGCATTAGTCTACCACCCACTCTAGTCTTCTTTACTACTAAGTGATCACCACTTTAATATCCCATGTTCTCTATCTCCTAGTTATCTTATGTCCATTGCTATGAATTTATACTATTCTTCTATCCCTGTTATGTTTTGATACCTCATTAGTAGCACATAAAATATTTAATCTAGCTCAACTTTTAGATTTCTCAAATTCCCTAAATGTGCTATGTGGTACCTATTAGATCTACCCTCCTTGCTTCTCCTAAATTTGATATCTTTCAAGTTGTTTTGACACTAACTATTTATTATGTACCAAACCCTTATGACATTTATTTTATGCATGGAACTATCTTTTGTTGGTTTCATGTTTCCTTGATAATGAATCTTTGCATGCCACATGTCACCTCTAGTGATGGTAGGCCTGAACTATTATCCATATGGTATTAAATTCTCTAAATAGTGTATTTTCTTATTTTCCATGTGGCACCTACTTTGCATAAATAGTGGGAACATTCTATTAGTAGTGGACTATGTCCTCATAAATATTATAAGGTGAACCATCCACTTGCATGGTACAAAACATGTGCAACACATTTTCTTCCTTAGCGGGAAATGGCATCTTTCTAGTCCAACTTGACTTATGAATATATGTTACTAGTATTATTTTTTTCTTTTGTGTGGCTTCACCTAAATCCCTGATTTAAAACAAAAAGATCTAATATCATTGCAACCATTGTTGTCTCATTTAATTCAAATGTGATAATAGTGAAACTAGCAACTACTAGTTTCACCCCTATACTACCATGACTACTAGTTTTCACCCCTATACTAATATAATGGGCTCAAGAACCATGTAGATTTTGGTTGGAAAATGTTAGTGGTAGAAAATGACTATTGGATCTCATCCTTTCCCATGGATGTCATGTATCATGGTTCATTGTGATTACGGACCTTACAAGTAATGCCTTAATTTATTGTTTTAGGGTTTTCCCTTTGGCCAATTTTCTAGATGTAGGTGTCTAAGTTGTGTTTAAGGCATCAAGTGATGCATGAAAAAATTGTAAGAGTTAAGACTTTATACTATAAGCTTGAGGAAGGTTATTCATGCAAATTGTAGCTACAATTGAATGCTTATACGGTTGATAGTAAAACGTTTTTGGGAACTGTTGAGCCCATCTACCAGTTTCCTCTTTCCATATTTGGTGCCTTTATGTAATAGGAGTTATATTAATATACCTTTGATCTCATTTACTAGTTCCACATTTGATGCCTTTATGTAATAGGAGTTAGATTAATATGTGACAACATTCTAATACATTTCAAATAGTTTCATAATGGTCTTCTCTTGTACAAAGGGTTATTGTAGCTTTGATTCTAGATGCCTCAAAGTCTTTTATTTGTATGTGTTATGAACAGGTACTCTAGGAGGTATTCTTTTTATGTGGTGCTAATGATTTCCATACCATATTCATTGCTTCAGAAATTATGAACAAATAAGTTTGGAGTAAAAAAAATTCTGAAGGCGACGCCCCAAAAGTCAATGAATATGCTAATTCAATTATGTGAGATGCAATTGTATTGATATTGAAAGCTTGTGACTGAATTAAGTCACAAGTTAATAACATGTACCTTGAAAAAAGGAAAAATCACACTAAATGTTACTTCAAATCTGGTTAATAGCAGTTCTAAGTCACCTTAATTTCTAACTACTTTTACCTCAAATTTAGTGGAAAAATGCAAGCCAAAAATAAGGTTTTAATATTCTAAAATAATTTTCCCTTAGATTTTCATTTTTTTAATTTTGTGACAGCATTGGATCCTAATTCCTCATTTTATTTGATAGTTTTCTTAAAGAATAAGATATATAATAAGTAATATCATTATATCATTTATAATTTATTTTTTATTATATAAAATATACATTATATATTAATTATGCTAATTTATACTTAACTATGGAGGGTAAAGGATGTCAAATTTTAAAACCTAATATATATACATATTTGATAGTTTTGTTAAAGAAGTAATATAATTATATTATTTCTAATTTATTTTTTATTTTATAAAATATACATTATATATTAATTATGCTAATTTATACTTAACTACAAAGGGTAAAGGATGCCAAAATTTTAAAACCTAATATATATGTATTTGATAGTTTTGTTAAAGAATAAGATGTATAATAAGTAATATAATTATATTGTTTATAGTTTATTTTTTATTATATTAAATATACATTATATATTAATTAGCATAATTATATTTATAATTTATTTTTTATTAAATATAAAATATACACTATATATTAATTATGCTAATTTATACTTAACTATTGAGGGTAAATGATGTCAAATTTTAAAACCTAATATATATGTATTTGATAGTTTTGTTAAAGAATAAGATATATAATAAGTAATATAATTATATTATTTATAACTTGTTTTTTATTATATAAAATATACATTATATATTAATTAGGCTAATTTATACTTAACTAGTGAGGGTAAAGGATGCGGAAATTTTAAAACCTACTATATATGTATTTGATAGTTTTGTTAAAGAATAAGATATATAATAAGTAATATAATTATATTATTTATAATTTATTTTTTATTAAATATAAAATATACATTATATATTAATTCTGCTAATTTATACTTAACTATTGAGGGTAAATGATGTCAAATTTTAAAACCTAATATATATGTATTTGATAGTTTTGTTAAAGAATAAGATATATAATAAGTAATATAATTATATTATTTATAATTTGTTTTTTATTATATAAAATATACATTATATATTAATTATGCTAATTTATACTTAACTATGAAGGGTAAATGATTCAAACTTTTAAAACCTAATATATATGTATTTGATAGTTTTGTTAAAGAATAAGATGTATAATAAGTAATATAATTCTATTATTTATAATTTATTTTTTATTATAGTAGTTTATTATTTTCAGCATCAACTTTATAGTTAAAATTTTCCCTCATATTATAGAATAAATGAATCTATTAGATTAATATATATATAATATAATATAATGTAATATAATGTAATAATATATAATAATAATATAAAATATTATAAAAAATTAAGTTAATTTAAATTTATTTATTAATAAGTTTTTAATAAATTCTGTAGAAACTAAATTAAAAATTTAATGGGTAGTAAATAAATTTTATAATATTTTATATTATTATTATATATTATTACTAATATTTTATATTATTATTATATATCATTACTATATATTATATTATATTATATTATATATAATAATCTAATAGATTCATTTATTCTATAATATGAGGGAAAATTTTAACTATAAAGTTGATTTTGAAAATAATAAACTAAATTTTAATGGTTTCAAAACAATTTTACTTTACACTATAGTATATATATAATTTATTTAAATTTATTTACTAATCATTAAATTTTTAATTTAGTTTCAATAAAATTTATTCTTAATGTAAATATAGATATATAAACAATAATGATAAATTTTAATATATTATATTATTACTATATATTATATTAATTTTTATAGAGAGAGAGAAATATAGATAATATATAATATATTCATTTATATATATAGATATATTCTTTCTTATTTTCTTCTATTGGTAAGTACTATCAAAGGGGATAGCGCCCATATACAATGATTCACAATGACTAAGGTTGTAAGTAACACTACTTGGAAAACTACATGCTATGAAACACTTAGGAAGATATATAGCAGTGGATAACTTCCAAGCTTCTACCCAGGTCCAAAATTCTTGCTCGACTACTCATGCTTCCAATTTGGGGGCCCAACTCCATGAACCTAGCATATGCCTCCAGGTTTGAGTTTCAAACACTAACCTGGAATACTTCCCAGGCATCTACAACAAAGTTGGATCTTCCTGACACCATATCCACACCCTCCTCTCCAGAAACAACGTTGTCTACAAAGAAGGTACTGAAGAGACTAACCATCCCATCCGATGGCAGTTCCAGTAAAGCATTCACCACAACCTGTATGTTTACGTCTGCCACAAGTCTACTCAAGAGCTCCACCATTCTTTTTTCAGAGCCGAGGATATCAACCATCAACCTTAGAACCATTTCATAAACTTTCCCATCACACCAATGGTGATTCTCCAAAAGAACTAGCCCAACCACCTTCAAAATCTCCCGTAGCACCTCCACCCAATGAACAAGGAATAGACACTGGCATTGAGCAAGTGTTGACTCTACATTACAGAAGCAACTAAGCTTGAATGTGTGGACCATATTTGCACCCTGCTAGAGAGTTGGTAGAGAGACACCAGATGAGAACCTGCTTCACATATTGGGGTAAATATAGCACGAGTGAGGCTCGTTTACAAAAGAAACACCGAGAGCATATCTCTGACCGAATCTATCCTCACCGACCATCGAATGCCACCATCAAGGGGTCGAATCCCCAAACCCAGTCTCGGGCTCAATATTGTTCCCTGACAGGTACTATGAATCCCTACACTGTCCACCTCTAAGATCTTTTGCAAGCCAGGCCCCCAGTCTATAGAAGAGTCAACATGTACTAAGGTTGCTTGATTTACACCATGGTTGGCCAACAAATCTACAACACCATTAGCTTCACGGTATATGTGTGAGAGGGAGAACCCAATAGTTCCTTGATATGCCCAATCCATGTGTCAATTTTCCAATTCTGCACTTTCCCTTTAATTAGAGCTTGAATACAGACCTTTGAATTGCCTTCGATTTCAACCTCCTTGATACCTTTTTTATTGCAAACTTCGAGCCCCAACGCCAATGCCTCTAATTCTACTATATTGTTGGATCTAATACTTAGGCATTTTGACGTAGCCCATTCACAGTGACCACCCCCATCTCTAATTATGCAACTTGCTCCAGCTGGCCCAGGATTCCCTTTGGCCGCACTGTTGAAATTTAATTTCCACTTTAGTCTGACCGGTTGTAGCCAGCGGACTTCCACTCTGTTTACTTTTGTTGATCTTATTTGCGTAGGTAATCGGTACTTGAGATCATGCCAGGCTTTTTGAATTTCCTCATCCCGCCGCGTGAACCTTGCATTTGCCCCAACCGAGATTCTATTGTTTTTTGTTTCTATAATGGCACCGTGAATTTTGGATATGATTTGATCATGGTCAAGAGATTTCCCTTTGAATATACATCTATTTCTTTCCTTCCATAAGTGCCACACAACCAGGGAAGGAGTGAGGATCCAAATGCCATGCCAGTAACCATATTTGTTTAATAGTGGCCAACTAGACAGAAAATCACTTAGCTTGTTCTACCTTGGACCATGTATCCCGAGGGCACCTTGCACCTAGTCCCAATAGGATATGGCCAGCGGGCATGAAAGAAGAAGGTGGTCCACGTCCTCAACTTCATTTTTGCATAGTATACATCTTGACGGCCCCGCAATCCCAAGTCTCCTTAGCCTTTCTCATGTAAGGCACTGGTGATAAAGGGCAACCCAGAGAAAAGTGCCTGCTTTGGGCAAGACTTCTCGCTTCCAACATAGGGTGGCCATCCACCCCTTCTCTTCACTCTAAGCAATTTGAATGTGATATCGGGTGGCCATCCACCCCTTCTCTTCACTCTGAGAAATTTGAATGTGATATCCAAGTTTGGTTGAGTATTCCCCTAACATCGCTCCACACCAAATAATAGTGTCATTTTTGTTGCTCAATATTATAGGTCGTTTGATGAGTTCTAGGGTGATGGTCTCTTTAAGATCCTGTGGGAGCCTAAGGCATTCAACACTCTTCCACCTTGCTAGACCCCTGCCCATCCCATTCTCCTCCCAAAGCACATAATCTGCCACCTTCTCACCAAACTCCTCTTGAAGACTGTCTAAGTATTGTCCTAGCTCGAACATTTCCATTAAACTTCTATTACCATTCCAAGAATCAGACCAAAATAAAGCTTTCCTACCATCCCCTATATTCCATGAAAGGTGCGTTGTTATAATTGGTTTGCATGACAACATGTAGTTCCAAATAGTAGAACCATCACCCATATTGGCAGTGGTCAAAATTCACGATGGCTCCTGATTGTCCAAATATTTATATTGCAATACTTGGCACCATTGTTTCTTATGGTGTTTATACATTTTCCATAGCAATTTAGCTCCCAAGGCCCGATTTTGAAATTTGACCTTACGTAATCCTGCCCACCATATTCCTTTGGCGTGCTCACCGTTTCCTAGCCTATAAGAGTGATCTTTTTCATTGCTTTGGAGCCTTCCCATATGAATTTCTTTAGAATTTTTTCCAAATCAACTTCGACCTTAGTTGGTGCTTCATAGCAAGACATAGAGTAGATGGGTATTGTTGACAAAACAGCCTTAGTCATTGTGATACATCCAACGAGCGATAGTCAGTTGTTCTTCCATGCCATTGCCCTACATCTACACTTGTCAACCACTTCAGCCCAATGACTGGTCTTATACACACCCTTGAAAATTTGAACCCCAAGAAATTTAGCTGGAAGTTTCCCCACTTGAAAGCCCATAATTGATGTAATGGCTTCTTGAAGTGGCTGCCTAGTGTTGAAGAAAAAAATGCATGATTTATCCTTATTCATCATTTGGCCGAAATGTTTCTCATATGCATCTAATACATTTTTGATACTATTGGCCTCCTTGATACTTGCCTCACCTAGCAGGTTGGTGTCGTCAGCAAATTGTGTATGAGTTATGGGATCCACATTAGGAGCCACCCTCACACCTCTCCATTCAAGGTTCTGATGACTTTTCTTGATGGCACAGCTTAGCGATTCGACCATAATTACAAAAAGGAATGGCGATAAAGGGTCGCCTTGTCTGAGACCATTCTTAGCCCTGAAAAACCCATGTAATTACCCATTTACCGAGACTGAAAAACAGACAGAGGAAATACAAAATTTAATCAGTTCACACCAGTGAGGATCAAATCCTAATTTCACCAGCACATATATTATATATAAATAATAATAAAAAAAAATTGTACATATATTTTATTATATAATATATTTATACTATTGCTTTATATTATATTATATTAGAAATAATAATATAATATATTCATTTATTATATAATATAATATATTAATATATTAATATATATTATATATAATATAAATTTTTTGTTTTAAAAAAGGGTAAAAACTTTATTGAATATCAGAAACAAGCATTACAACACATATAGGGACAAAGCCCAAAAAGAACTAGCAAAGCAAGAGATAAAATCAACCCACACCCACCTTGTCTTCAGCAAGAACTCTCTCCAAGTCCAAATTGAGTTCCTGGGGGATCTAAGCCCAATCCTTAATCTGCCATCCTTCCCCACGCATAGAAGCCCATTTGGCCAAACAATCCACAATCCTATTCCATTCCCTTGGAATATGGACAAAAGACACCATTTCCATCAAAATCCCAACTTGCCAAATCTGCTACACCACCACCGACAGCTGCCAGCTAACATCAAACATTTTCTTATGATTGAGCAAGTTAACAAGAACTTGAGAATCCGCTTCGCAATAACCCTATGCCATCCCCTCTCATAGGCCCGTTCCAAAGCATAAAGGATAGCCCAACCCTTCCATAAGGTTAATAGTCTGCAAACCCTTATGGTTAGAAAAGAGAAAAAACATCGAGCTGGAAGAGTCTCTACCAATCCCACCAACTCCGACAGGGCCTGGGTTTCCCTTGGAAGATCCATCAGTATTAATCTTCAAAGTTTCCACTGGAGGGGGTTTCCAATTCCCCTCCCTCTGAACACGCTCCCGCACCTACCTACCTCGCTTACAATAAGCAGACACTTGAGATAACTCTTTGAATCCGAGCCTATCCACCATCTTCGCATCCATTTTTTCAAGTGGCAACACCACCTCACCCTTTGCTTCCAATGTCTCCTGAATCATCCCAAGGATTCTATACCAAACCTGTTTTATCTGCAAGTGCACCCCTCTAAAAATCCTCCTATTTCATTCCAACCACACTTGCCACAACATGAAGATAGGCCCAAAATTCCACGCATCTTGTAAGAATGGTGCCAACAAGGGTGGTCTCCCCAAACTTGTCCAAAATTCCACCAAGGAAGACGCATGAACACAGGGGTTGTTCCAAACTCCCCACCAAAAATGCCAGAGCTGCATTGAAAAAGGACACCTAAAAAATAAGTGAGAAGCATTCTCCTCATCATTTCCACAAAGAACACACCTAGAGGGTCCTTGGAAACCGCGCTTCTGAATATTATCCCATGTGAGACACCTATTCCAAGCCAAAGTCCAAGCAAAACAGTTACACTTGGGCCAAGAAAACCTATGCCAGGCCCTCTTCCACCAAGGCACTTCAATTACTTCCACCTTTTGAGCCAACAACCTCTAGTAACTAGAAGCAATAGTATACTAACCCTTCTTATTGGGAGACCAAGCAAGAACATCCTTCTCTCGAAGGGAACTGCACTGTCTACCAGAGAGGATATTATGAAGCATCATACACTCCTCTTCCATTCCCACCATCAGCCATTCATCAGGCTTCTTCCATCTAGCTTTCACATGCTGCCCATGACAATCAAACACCTTAAAGTCACACACCCTTGACCAACCCACATCAACAAATCTCTAACTTAGGGTTGCCAAGTTAGGGAACTGAGAGATAATGGGGGGTAACCATCCCATGAGTCTGCCCAAAAGTGAACATCCGTCCTACGCTTACAAATCCAGAATAAGCCTTCCTTGACAAGGGTCACTCCTTTCTTGAGAGTAGCCCAAATGGCTGACCCCTTCCCCACCAAAGGGTACCGAGGGATATCTTCCTAAGGCATCTCCTTGAAATACTTAAGTGAAAGGATCTTGGCCCATATCCTATCCTGCTCCATATACCATCGCTAATAAAGTTTAGGAGCTAGAGCAGTACTTGCCAGTGAGGAATGCCTTAGCCCCAAACCCCCATACTGCTTTGGCCAACACACAATGTCCCATTTAACAAGGCTCCATTTTGAAGAGGACAAACTACCAGCCCATAAGAATTGTCTTGCTAATGAGTCCATTTCCTTAACAAAGCCCAAAGGGGCCACCTGAAGCATACATCGGTAAATGGGGAGAGCTTGAATAATCGACTTAAGTAGCTGAACCCTACTCATGAAGGAAAGCCAACAAGTGGTCCAATGGGTCACTTTAGCCCAAAATTTATCCAAGATAGGCACCCATGAATCCCTAGATAACCTGCCCACATCAATAGGAATACCAAGATAAGTCAATGGGAGAGTCCCAATCTGAAACCAAAGAATCTACGCAATTCTCCTCTGAATAGAATTTGGCGTGTTGAAGAAGAAGGTGGAAGACTTGTCCTCATTAATTTACTGACTTGAAGCTCCAAGATAGATATCCAGAATCTTATGGAAACCCATGACTTCCCAAATAGTAGTCATCCCCATCAAAGTTGTATCATCAACAAACTGCAAATGGGATTGCGGGGGTAAATCACCCCCCCAACACCACCCCTGGATCAAGCTCAACTCCACATGTCTTCGCAAGAGGCACCCCAAACCTTCAACCAATAGGAGGAACAGGTAAGGAGAGAGAGGGTCACCCTGCCGCAACCCACGGGAGGCACCGAAAAGCTCAGTGTGCTCCCCATTAATTAAGATGGAGAATGAAACTGACTTGATACAACTCATGACCCATCGAATCCAGTCCTCACTGAAGCCAAGAGCACCCAAAACCTTATGAAGGAAAGCCCATCGGACCCTATCATATGCCTTGGCCATATCAAGCTTGATAAACCTTGCCTTATCTCTCGAATTAGCCATAGAATGAATGGACTCAGCAGCTATGACAATACCATCCAGAATCTGCTTGCCCTCCACAAAACCACTCTACTCCTCAGAAATGAGCATTAGTAGCCACTTTTTTAGCCTATTAGCAATTAGCTTGGAAATAATCTTATATACCACATTGCACAACAAAATAGGACGAAACTGACTTAATCTATCTGCCCCTTCTTCCTTGGTAATAAGAGCAAGAAAAATGGAGTTCAATGCCTTTAACATCTGCTTGTTCCTTTGAGATTCCTAGACAACCGCCAACAACTCCATCTTGATAATCTCCCAGAATTCTTGAAAGAATTCAATCAGGAAGTCATCCGGGCCTAGGGCCTTCCCCTTCTTCATCTAAAACATTGTCTCTTCCAGCTCCTCAAGGGTGATTTCTCCCATGAGTTGATCCTTCATGTCTTGAGACACCAAGGAAGGGATACAAGAGAGGACCTGAGCTTCCTCGGTTAAGCTAACCTGCACATCCTCACTGAATAAAGAAGTAAAATACTAGACCGCTTCCCTCCAGATATCCCAAAATGAGGAAAGAGTCTCCCCTCTATCATTGACCAAGACAGGAATAGAGTTACCACGATGCCTAGCCTTAACAGAATTGAAGAAGAAAGCAGAATTTCTATCTCCCTCCTAGAGCCAATCAACTTGAGCCTTTTGCTTCCAAAAGATCTCCTCCCGCACCTCCCACTCTTCCAAAGCTTTCAAGGCCCTTGATTCCTCCTTCATCAGATTCTCCATAGCCCCATTTTCCCTAATCAACCTAGTGATACCATCCAAATCTGCCTAAGCTGCTGACTTAGCACTGAAAATATTACCGAAGCATTGATGGTTCCAACGTTTAAGCCGATACTTAACAAAATGAAGAAGCATAGCAAAGACATACATAGCCGTACCGAAGGAGGGTCTGCCATCTCACCACCATTGAGCCACATAGCCATGAAGGTCAAGATCCCGTAGCAACATCAACTGGAACTTAAAGTAAGAATTCTTGGGTAAGAGAGTAGATAGAATAGAAAGCTTAATAGGCCAATGGTCTGAACCCCTCCAGTCCGATATCTCAGAGCTAGACGACCACAACCCACCAACCCAAAAGCAGGAGACCATGAACCAATCAAGGCATTTAGCAATGCAATTATTGCCCACCCTCCTATTATTCTAGGTAAAAATTCCATTGCTCGACTTGACATCAACAAGATTTAGAGCAGAAATGTTGTCCTGGAGTAGTAGCGCAGAAGCCTCCAACCTAGTAATACCACCCCTCTTCTCCGCCAACTCTGTGATAGCATTAAAATCACCCCCTATAATCCAAGGGTGGTAAGGAACCATGCTACAGACAGATCAAATGAATGACCACAGGATTTTCTTGCCCTGCAAATCCACAGGTGCATACACATTGGATAAGAGAACACTTTCTTTTGACATAAAACAAGAAGCCATCATGGAGAGGGAGGACCTAGAGGACACCCACCATTGGGGGCAGATCTTTCGTGGGTTCCAAAAGCAAGCCACCCCCCCAAAAGAGCCCAAAGCTCCAATGCACTAGCACTCACCATTCCTCCAAAGTTTGGGTGCTAAATCCATCATATACTCATCAGAAAGTTTAGTCTCCTACAAGAAAAGGACATTAGGAGAGTGACAACTAACCAACTCCCGAATAGCTTTTTGTCTAGGGCCACTATTCAAGCCCCTTACATTCCATGAAAGGACTATCATTTCAAAGGACCCAAGAAATGTGAGTCCAAAGTCTTAACTGACCTCGACTCCACCAAAGTCTCCCCAATCAATTTAATCTTTTCCACATCTTTCTTCCTCCCCAACTTAGAACCTTTCTCTGCCCCCCCTTTCTTCAAATTTTTTTTGCAAAATACCCAAATGAGGAGACAACTTATTGATCTTACTCACCTCTATGCTTACTTTCCGCAAGGGTTGAGCCAGAGCCTCACCTCCCTTCACAGATTCAACAATACAATTCGACTCTTCCTGAGTCACCATCCGTTGGTCTGAATCCAAGTTCCTCACCCCATCAGCTTGTGAAACAATAGCCACCTCTGAACTGAGCTCGACCTGCCCCAGACCTTGCCCTTCCTGCTCTAATCCCAACACTCCCATACTCATCTCCTGCTAGACAATCTGTACTACCTCCACAGGTGGCCCATGCTATTCAATATCCACAGTCCCTTGACCCAAATCTAGTAATCCTGGATTCACTTCTTGTTGGCTAAGTTCATCCAATACCTCAAACTTGTTAAAAGAATCATTATCTTGCCTTTCCCTTAGAGTCATTTTATGTCCCTTATTTCTATTTCGAGCTCTGATCGGAATGAAACCATCATCCCCAACCCCACCACTTGGAATAGGGTCCTTGCCCTTATTCCCCCTAGGCGGTTGACGAGGAGGTTGAGATGTTTGAGCCTCCAGAGGCCTGGTCTTTGGACATCTGCATTGGAGATGGCCATACTCATGGCAAAGACGACAACGAAAAGGTAAAGTTTCATAGTCGAGTTGCTGCACCCATGAAAACTCTCCAACACACACCTCTAGAGAATCTGGCAATGGTTTATTTAAATCAATTTCCACACAAAAACGGGCATAAGTCATTACCTTCTTGAATTGCGTCTGTTGTGATGAACCAACAGGTTTCCCCAACCTCGAGGCCAGTAAGAATAAAACATCCTCATGCCAACATTCAACCGGGAGCCTCAGAAGATGAACCCTGCATGCCATGGCTTAATGAACAAACCCACCTGGTTGTAAAAGTAGGGCCCCCCCTCAAAAACCCTATTTCGATTAGCCATGTAATCAAAAGTAACCATGAAATAGTTATTTGCCAAGAGTCGGATCTCCATCTCCCCCTCTGGCATCCACGTCCTTTGTGCCTAGACATACAAAAATTGCAGCAAAATTTTCAATCTTAAGAACTTGCAGAACAAAGAATGCCTCGAGTAATAATCAATATCCTCTGCCAACATCTCCATCAAAATGACTACATTCGACCTCTCTTTACACCTTTCGAGGCACCCATTAATCTTCGAAATCTGAGGCCCTCCCGATGAGCCCGTCTCAAGCTTCTCTGGTTCCATCGAGAAAAGGTTATTATCAAAAATCTTTGGACCTTGCTGTGAGGGTTTTCAGCCAAATGCGGAATGGAAATCCAACTTGGGACTAGCCCCAGATGATTCCCCAAGTGTCATTGACGAAGAACATGCCCCAGACAAACATGCAAGGACATGCAAGCCCTCAAAGACCACTAAAACAAAAAACCTCCCCCAAGGAAACGACACCACACCACCCTACACACCTACAAAAGAAGGCTCGAAACACACCACAAGCACAACACCCACTACCCCTGCCTTCAACACCAAACCCCCCAATTGCCACCACTCTACACACCGCTGCTTGACCAAACCACAAACCCGTGCTCCAAGTAACCAAGACACAACCAAAACGCCTTACTTCGACACCCACCACCAGCCAGGAAAAAGCCTTCACAGGCCGCAACCCAGGAAGCCACGAAATGACCACCTCACGCAAACAAACAGCAAAAAGATTAAAGAGTTAGCAGCAAGGAAGACACAGCCTCCAGAAAGCCCTCCACGTCTGTAGAATCCCCCCACCAATGCATAGCTAGACGCATTCAGAGAAGCGAGCTAGGGCACGCTTGCCCTAGCTCGATGCACAGAGCCAAAAATGCCATCAAAAAAATGTCATTTGTTAACCATATATAATATAAATTTAAATAATATGTATTATATAATATATATTTACATAACTTAAAAGTGAAAGTAAAATATTAGGGTTTAGATAACAGATGGGCTGCCAGCAAGATATTTGCAGAAAAAACATTAAAAGGCAAACACATTTTCATTTTTGTTTTTTACCTTGTACGAGGAAATTAAATTCATTTTTACCTGAGGGTTGACGGCTGCAGGATTGCACAGCCCTTTTTCGTCCCTTTGCCTTCTGTAGGCTGGATAGCCTGTGCCCTCAAATATTAGTAAAATTTTAAATGAAATGTGCCCATTTATTATGTTTTTCTATCTTTTTTATCCAACAATATTTTTAAAATTATTTGATCTTTATTTATTTAAAAATTAATTGATCTTTATTTATTTAAAAATTAAATATACCTAATATAGAATGTTAATGTTTTTAAATGTATGACAACTTTTCCAATAGTTAGTTTTAAGTCCATATGCATAACTCTGGTTAATAAGAGATGTATTATTTGTAAACCTTGGAACAATTTTTTTTTTAAATTAACACTTAATAAATACAAACAAAAAAATTCAAAGAATTCTAAAAAGTAAATAAAGTAAAGTTTTAACTAATTAAATTTTTAAAAAATATTTTTTAAATAATTTGAAATAAAATTATTTTTTTAAGTAAATAATATTTTTTATAATTTTTCAGATACATATTTTACAAATATTTATTTATACTTATTATTAACATAAAACTTAATAATTAAATTCTAAAAATATTAATAAACTAGATAATTCAATAGTATGTCTATATTTTACAAATAGTTAACTAAATTTAGGCTAATTCAAAATAGATGTAAAATTTAAAATTATATAGTTAAACTTTTAAATTAAATTTTAAAAACATAAATTAATAAAGATACAGATTGAAAAGCCAAAAACTACAGATATATTTAAATCTTTGTGTTATATATTTTACATACCATGTTTTTTGAGCATTTTAAACATCAATATTGGATGTAAAAAAGACCTTTTGTACTCACCTCCTTATTGGATTTGATAAAAAAAATTCATTGAAATATATGATGGATAATATATAAGATAAAACCTATTTTTAAGGAATGACACAAATTCAATTCATAAATATGAAAACCTTATTGAGTTAATGGAGATTATTAAAGAGGGCAATGTAAATAGGAAAGAATGGGGTGAAAGATTGAGAAGAAAATATGGAAAAATGAGAAAATAAAAATGACATGGAACTAAATTATACTTTAAAAGGGAGAGAAAACATAGATTTAAAGAAAAAAAATGGATATTCAATAAAGAATTTGGGAAGGAAACTTAATAAGATAAAGTAGGATTGTAAGGGACAAAGGTAAGGTGGAAAAGGATCATAAAGGAAAAAAATGGAAAGATGGTAATAGAAATTTTATCTATATGTAAATGAATTTAATAAGGTATGAAAATAAAAAATGAAAAGAGGGTGATGAATGCTTGAAAGTAAAAAAGGAAGGCTATGGAAAGACTAGGAATTGTAAAAGTGAAGATGAGGGTGGGAGATGAAAATGAAGGATCGAATAGTTATAGAAATAGGGGAGAATATGTTTACGGATGGAAGGATGGTATAGGGTGGAGAACTATATATTAATTAAAAATCATATAAAATAAAAAATGAAAATTTAACAAAGGATAGTATCACTTATATCATCATAAGATTCAATTTATTTTACAATAAATTAATGCAAGAGAGTTATAACTATCAAGATAGCATGTATTCACAATTTATTCAAATCTATTTACCAATAATTCAACCTTTAACAAGATTGGCACTTCCATCACCTAAAATGAGTGAAGTTTTTAAAATTACCAATTCTTAGTTTTTTTCTCAAAGATTCCATTTTTCACTTAAATAATTTTAATATTACATAAATAAAAAACAGTCTTTAAATTGAGGAAACTTACAATAATTCACAAGGCTTAAGGCATAGAATTTAGGTTGCAAGGTTTTAGGTTTTGAATTCCTTGCTGAAAGTTTAGAATTTAAATTTTGGCTTGATATTTAAGGCTTATATATCCTAAGCTCCATAATCATAGGTTCATTATATGATCTATAACACCTAAATTTTGAATGTTGTGTCTTGATATTTGAATTAATAATGAACCATGTAAATAAATACTTAAATTTTACCATAAAATGAATGGTGCTTTATACATAGTAATTGATTTGAAAATTAAGAAATTAAAGTTAACAAACTTAAAGTTGAAATTTTAAGGTTGAATTTTTGAATTGTAAATCCTAATTTAATAGATATATAATTTAAATTTAACATACATATACATTGATATATGTAAAAAATTATATTATAAGTACTAATTATTATAATATAATTTAGATTTAATTTTAATAATATATTATTTAATATATTTATAATTATTAATCATAAGTTAGAATGCAAAATATTGATGCAAATAAATTACTTCAAAAACATTTATTCAATATAATATGTTATAAGAATCTAATATTAAAATCTAATTGAAAATATCTATAAAATAATAATAATAATATTTTAATTAGTTTTAAAAAATCTTTACAATCAAATTTTATTGAATAGATAAAATCAAATATAAATTTGATCGCATGTTGTAAATTGGATTCTTATCTGTAATGTTTTTTAAATAAATAATATTTTTTATAATTTTTGAGATACATATTTTATAAATATTTATTTATACTTATTATTAACATAAAACGTTCAAATTAAATTCTAAAAACATAAATAAACTAGATAATTCAATAACATGTCTATATTTTACAAATAATTAGCTAATTTTAGACTAATTAAAAATAGGTGTAAAATTTTAAATTACATAATTAAACTTTTAAATTAAATTTTAAAAACATAAATTAATAAACATGCACGCTGAAAAGCCAAAAACTACAGATATATTAAATCTTTTAACAATGTTATATATTTTACATACCATGTTTTTTGCAGCATTTTAAACATAAACATTGGATGTGAGTTAAAATTTGCTTTCGGAGAGGTGAGTACAGTAAAAGGTCCTTTTTATCCGCAAGCGCGTACACAGGTCTGACAAATAGTATGTACATAGGTCTGACAAACAGTTAACATTTTCAGAAATGACAGGCCTACGGTATGACAGCAAGGCTTAAATTTGACGGTCATTTATTTGAAGTTTCCTTTCAAATATTAAAGGTTATCTATTTTAAGAAAAATATATATACATTGAAAAACATATATAGGAATAATTACATAGAAATTTTGATAATTTAACTAAAATTTTGCCTTTCAAGTGATACATTCTTCCTAAAATTTTAATTGAATTTTACAACTAAAATGACTAAATACAGCCATACGGCCATCAAATTTAAACCCTGCTGTACAGCCATTAGAATTCCATGGTGCATTCTGATCGCTGGATAGCCAGTGCCGTCGAGAACCCTTGTCCATCTCGCGAGTGCAGGAGGAAGGAGTGCAGGAAGAAGAAGAATGGCAGGAGGAAGGAGTGCAGGAAGAAGAAGAATTGCCCCATCTGGCAAATGTGCGCTGAGTTCAAGACAACGCCCGAGTTCGATCGGGATCCTCAATCGTTTCTTTCTCAGAGGGCTTCCCTTTATGGCCGGACAAACCCTTTATGGCCGGACCTTCTCCTACTGCACCGGACATCCTCTGGTTCCATGGGGTCTCTCCGGGATGTTCCATGGGGTCTCTCCGCTGCGAATTGGGGCCTGCACCGGGCCTCCTGTCCAACCAAAAATACCCCTACTTCTACTATGTGGAGCTAATCGGAATCCGTGTGGGATGCGACAAGAGCTTATACCCATCCCACAGTTGAAGGGGTATTTTTGGTTAGACAGGAGGCCCGTGGGCACTGGAGGATGTGCGGTGCAGTAGGAACCAGAATGTCCGGTGCAGTAGGAGAAGGTCCGGCCATAAAGGGAAGCCGTCTGAGAAAGAAACGATTGAGGATCCCGATCGAACCCAATCATACCGGGCGTTGTCTTGAACTCAGCGCTCACCTTATCCGCACATGCGAAGGCAAAATTTGCGAGATGGGGCAATTCTTCTTCTTCCTGCACTCCTTCCTCCTGCACTCGCGAGATGGACAAAGGTTCTCGACTTTGATATCTCGAATTAAATTGTCCGGGGGCGATGGACCCAGAGCACGGTCTGCACCGGACCAAGTCAGTCCGCTGGCGGTATCAAGTTGAACGAACTCCCCGTTCGGGGCCGCTTGCGTCCAAGACATTAACATAGTACACAAAGTAGTAATAGAAGAAGCGATTTGCCATCGCCATTGTCGTGGATGGCCATATTTATAGTACAAACATATAAACATCCTGGCCGTCACCAAGCATATTCTTTTCCACCCACGCCCAATTTGCCATGTTCTTTTTCGCCCACGCCGAATACATGTGTTCTTCCCCCCACGCCGAATACGCCCTCATGCCGATTTTCTTTTGTACGGTCCATCAATTTTTCGTGCCCGAATACATTTAAAGACTGTTCGGCCGTCATGCCGAATTTCTTTTGTATGGTCCATCAATTTTTTTTGCCGGTTTTCTGTTGCTTTCCCCGCCGCTATCTGTTTCGTTCCTCCTTGGTATTGACCTTTCACTTCTGGGTTTCTACGAGGGTTTTAGAGTATGTTTATTAAAATGAAAATTACGGCCAACATTATAACACATTTAGGTTTTGCATAATTAATATATAATATATATTTCAATTTAATAAAAAATAAATTATAAATAATATAATATAATTACTTATTATATATCTTATTATTTAACAAAATTATCAAATACATATAAATTAGGTTTTAAAATTTCCACATCTTTTATTCTTAGTAACTAAGTATAAATTAGCATAATTAATATATAATGTATTTTCTATAATAAAAAATAAATTATAAATAATATAATTATATTACTTATTATATATCTTATTCTTTAACAAAACTATCAAATACATATATATTAGGTTTTAAAATTTCAGCACAGTAGTTAAGTATAAATTAGCATAATTAATATATAATGTATATTTTATATAATAAAAAATAAATTATAAATAGTATAATTATATTACTCATTATATATCTTATTCTTTAACAAAATTATCAAATAAATATATTAAATTATTATAATAAAAAATTACTATATATATTTTATATAATACAAAGCGCTATAAATTCTAGTTGCATGTGGTTAGATTAAACAATTAATAATAAGTGCTAAATAATGGAAACAACTACCATTATCTCTCTATCTCTTTCACTATCCCCCTCTATCTCTCTATATCACCCTCATTCTATGTCTATCCCTCTCCTTTTATCTATATATTTTTCACTACCCCCTCTATCTCTCTATATCACCCCCATTCTATATCTATCTTCCTCTCTATCTTTATCTCCTTACCTCTCTTTCTCTCTCGCTCCCCCCCCCCTCTCTCTCCTTATTGCAAACATAACAATGGAACCTCTTGATTTAGAGGCTTTATTTCAATCATGTTTGGATCCCTGTAAGTGGATGCATAGTTTATTTGAAGCTATCACTTCTCCATTGAGACCTTTATTGCGCAAACAACATCATTTGCCAAGTGGCCTATCAATTGGCCTCATGTACTACATAAATGTATGCAAAAACTATGTTAAAATTTATCTTAATTGACCTTCCACACTTCTTCGGCATACCCATTACACACTAAGGTGCGATTACTAGTTATGCTTATTTGAACATGATATCTAAGGTTAATTAAATCATTTGCCTCAATGTCATATAGTATAAAAATATATGTCAATGTATATACTATTCACAATCAATAGGAAAAGTAAATATTTAGATATTTGTTCATGTAAAGAAATGGGCCATTTTTTATTTTTTCCAGTCTCCTTATTCTTACCATAAGCACTCTGTACAAACTTACAAAATAAAGAATATATTTACAATGAATAATGTCTCTCACACAAGTGAAATGGACATATGTAAGAAGTTATTTTCAAGTTATCTACGAAAAATGAAATTAGAGAAAGAGAAAGGTGGGAAAGTTTTCTTATATGAAAAATAATATAATGATACTCCACTCAATCAAAAATTATAATATGATACATTTAGGATGGCATTGTAATGTGAAACCACTCAATTGCGGAAGCAAGCACAATATGGCACATTTGGCGTGCCCTCATCTAGTGCGACTCCACTTAATGTGAAAATTTGTGATAGAACTCTACTTGGTTGTGGGTATATCACACAATAAAGATCCATCTATGTATAGTGATACCTATCTATGTACCATAAATCATTACCTAAAATCTCAATCAAAAGAACGTTAGTGATGATATCTCCCCTATCTAATTAATTGCATACATAATTTGCAAGGAATTGGAGGAGAGGGGGAAACTATTAATGAAAAACCATTTGAAAATATGTAATTATGATCATAATGTGATAAGAAAATAATAGGTGTAAAATAATAGTCATGTAAACACATAGGACATTGACCATTATCATGGAAGAGTTGCCCTCTAGATAGAAAAATCATAAAGGAAAAAGATGACCCTAAAGGCTAGTTATAAAACATGTAAGTGTATAAAAAATTTAATCAAATAACAAGATAAGAAAGTAAGTATAAATAAGTAGAAGACATGTAATCACCTAAAGAATCAAAATGAGTAAGGATCACAAGCATAAAGGCATAAGCATGAAATATAGAAGACATTTAGTGTATGAAACTTTAAGATCACGGTTCTTGAAATTATATGTAAGGAACAAGAGAATGCCCAAAGAATGCTAATAAGTAGAATATGATAGTGAAACACATGATACATAAAGAAATCATAGTTTATAAGAATGAAAATGATATATAAAATATACCCCCAAGCTAAGGAAAACAAACAAAATCTTATTGTAGTTGTAGTGACAACACAATAAACATGGCATAATAAAATGTCAAAATATAAGAAGACAAGAACAAGAAAAAATAAATGTTATAATTTGCATAGATGTATTCTATAAGAGTGTTCATGAATCATGAAACAAAGCTAAGAGCATCCTCCTCTTCCTATTTATTTTTTATATACTCCATCTTTGGTTATACAATTCAGTTACTTGTCTTTATTTCCTATTAATGTCTTTCATCTGGATAAGAATTAATACTCTTTATAAGCACATTATCAATTGATCAAATTTTGGGTTTTGCTTTCTTTAGTGGTTGTTGTGTAGGAGGATTTTAATTTTGTTTCTCCACAACATGTTTCATTAGGACTCCATAAATTTTCTATTCCATGTAAAGTTTACATTTTTTTAATATAAAAACTTTTTATTTTCTTGACAGATTCACTGGTAAATTATGTCTTTATTTCTTTGTTGTTGTAATTAGTTTTTATATGTATATATCGTGTGAATCTTTTTCATTGGATCATAAGGAGTTTCCTTGGAAACAAGAAGATAAGTGTAGAAGTTAAATGACTCAACTTCATCAAGGGTTGATATTAATATCTTTTACATTGACAACTCTACTTTCATGCACATATCTTATACAACAAAGAACAATAGCTTTCATATGTTCCAAACAAAATCTACCCAAAAGTTTAATCAAGTTGAAACTTGTAGAAAATATGAACTTAAGAATATGTTTACAAATTTGGAACTATGTATTCAATATTACCAATGATGTGTTATCTAATTACCAATTCCTTGATAATGAAATCAAAACAACAATACCACAACTTGAGAATCACAAGTGACACAAGATATACGTGGTGAAACCCTTGCAGGAAAAAACTCCACACCCAAAGAGATGCAATGCTTCTATTAATCTTCAAATGAAGTACACATCAATACAACACTCCTCTTTGATTCTTGGTAGCACTTTGTTACTCTGATAAACTACAAATAAACTTATGAATCCACTATCTCAAGGCTCCAATATATAGAGATTTGTGGGAGAGAATACCACTATGGTAACACCAAAACAACAAGCATAAACCACCTACAAAAACCCACGCCTAGGTCTTAGTGGGCAACTCATAAATATAGAGAAAAATATTAAGTGATCACATGGCTATCACATGGGTGGCTTACCCATAGCCAATCACAATTTTTCAAAGTCGAGTACTCCATTAATCTTCAACGACTATGACGGCTCATACTTAGAACATGCAAACTTTGGTGCCCAACCCACGATAACATGCAAATAATGTAAGTCAAGATGCAAGAACATGCATTTTTGGGTGGCCCCCACCTAGAAAGTGGATGCCTCGATCGAATATTCTATCAGAATGCTTTGTAACCATCATTAAAGTGGGTCCACCTCTATGAATGCAATTACAATATGACATAGGAAAACAAATAATAAGTATTTTTCCTCTCATGTCCTCTAAGACACTTTTTTACACATAAAACCAACTTAGGATAGCAATTATAATGTCACCTATCATAACATTCTCCCACTTGATATTATAAACTGCAATTAAATCCATGAGATACATTAAAAATATAACCAAGTACAATGATCAAGGCCCATGGCCTTCCTGCACCAAGAGAACTTATCTGTTGTCAATGGATTCATGAGAGAATTTGCAACATTATCCAAAGTGCCAACAAGTGATATTGAACATCAACATGCTTAGTACAAGCATGATACATAGGATTTTTGGCCAAACAAATGGCACTCTAACTATCACATCCAAAGACTGATTGTTAAATGGCACTCTAACTATCAAATGGCACTTTGACTGTCACATGAACAAAATCCTCACAACCAAAGACCCTTAAATGTGAAATAGAAGGCTTTCTATCTATCCATACTTCATAAGGAGTTTTATCAAAAAGAGCTGAACAAGGAGATCTATTAAATGGATAACATGTAGTGCATACAACTTCTACCCAAAAGCATCTATAAATCTTAGTACCAATCAACATGCTCCTAGCTCTTTCCATCAATGTTCGATTCATTCTTTCTGCTACTGTATTTTTTTGGGGTGTATAAGGAGTAGCCTTTTACCAAACAATACCTGCATGCTTATAGAACTCATCAAATTCCCTAGAACAATATTCACCTCCACTGTCAAATCTCAACACCCTTATCTTATAATTTTTGTGCTTCTCAACTAAGGCTTTAAATTCCTTAAACTTAGTGAAAACATTAGATATTGCATGCATAAAATAAATCCAAGTGTATCTTGAGACATCATCAATTAAAGTAACATAATAATGATTTTTTTCTAAAAGAGTCAACATCCACTTGTCCAAACACATCTGAATGAATGATCTCTAATAATCTATTAGCTTTGTTAGTTCCATTAGGAAATGATGATCTATCATATTTAACAAACACCCAATGCTCAAAAAAATAATTTTTACCAACAAAATAATCAAAAATATCGTCAACCAACATTTTATTCAAAATTTTCTTAATATTGTTGGCAATATGATTGTCATTGATGTCAAAAGGGGTATTTGAGTGATATTCAATGAGGGAGTTTGTTGATTGATGTCAAAAGGGCATCATAGGATGTCAAAAAGAGATCATTAGCATTCTGGATATTACTGAAGTAAGGTGGATCAACCTCAAGAAAATTGGTGAAGTATGATGAAGAGAAGATCATTTTTTGCAAAGTTGCTCAAAATGTTGCAATGTTGTCATGTCATTACAAAGGCTATTTTCAGAAGGTTGTAGAGAAATTAGATGACAAATCTAATATTGGTTTTTTGAGTATGTTTCAAAAACATGATTTGCATGATCAAATGATGAAGATTGACCTCAAAAATAGTTTATTTATGGCCTCTAGTCTAGTTATGGTTTTATAGTTAAACCTTAAGGGTTTCATCATGGAGCCCTCAAATTTTTTATATTTTATCAGTGGTTGGGAACTGGCAGTAGAAGGTAGCTTAAGTTATGACTTAAGTGTTCTATGTCATTGAGATGACCAACCCCTCGACCTAGGTATTACCAACTCAATGAATGTTGGGAATTTAATATTTTATAAGTCCAAGGCTTAATGTTTATCCAATCTTGATCAACGGTTTGTGAAAATTATGCTTAAGATCTAATGGTTGAAATTTCATCGCAACATCTCTTCACATTGCATTCTCGCTTTCCTTGGCATGTAGCTATATTGTGATATGAAATGGTAAGGACCTATACATGTGTTAACTTGCAATTTCAATGCTAAGACTCTTTGCAACACATTTTTTAAATTCATGAGCTTTGAGTAATTTGTGATATGCTTCTTTAGAAGATCAACGACCCATGTGTTATTCATCTTATGGCTGATGTTGCATCATAGATTATTTTTGCATCACGTTTTTGTTTACATGAGTGTATAGCTAAATTATGTTATTGGATAAGGATAGGGTAGCTACATTTCAACAGTTGATTGCAGCACAAGGTTTATATGCCTCACAATTATCATTCCTCATGTGCAAAGCTAAAATATACTAAGCTAAATCAGTGTAATGATGATTGACGATGCATGTTGAAGATGATAAAGATCAACGAATATGGTTGCATCAACCAGTGCATGTTCTCACAATTTTAATTCTTCAAGCACAAAGTAAAAATGCACTAGGCAAACAATATGCAATGGAGATCTACAGTACAGGTTTAAAGGCTTATCACTACTATTGTTCTTAATTATTAAGATCTTAACTTTAGGTGATTAATATTTATATAGATATCCCTTAACATGGGAGATTTAAATCTCATCAACAATGAAGATATTAATCACTTCTTATCTTAATATAGATCTCTACACATATAATATCTCTGAACTTTATGTAATGTCGTAAAATTGAACCCCTTGCAATTTCACATACGTTTCTGCATTTTCTTTAGTGTCCACTCCCTTAGCATCTTGTGTAGGCTCATTTTATCCCCTGCATCAGCCCTTTTCCCTTCTTAGGATGCTCAACACCCCTTTTTCTACAGCTTTCTTCACGCATTAGCATTGCGTCGAACATTGTGCTTTTTCCATTCTCATCGTTTTGTAGCATGATATGTTCGGACACTAGCACGCCACATGAATGTCTGAGCACCACGCTAGCATCTTGTGATGTTTCAATGTTCAAATGATCATTTCCATGCATTTTTTCCACTTGTCACTTGATTTTTTCTATGGTAATGGCTAAAGACGCCTTGTAACCGCCCAAGAAGACTCTTTTTGGTTCTCTTCTCTCCCTAAATGCTATCTTTTCACTTCATTTGCAACTATCTTCTACTTCTAGCTTCTCTCTAGCTTCTTCTCCTTCTTGGCTCCTCTCTCAAAACATTCTCCCGTCTTTCTATCTTGCTTGCATAGCTCCATTTCTTGCTACAACAACATTCTCTAAAGCTCTCACAACACCCTTTGCAACACTCTTGGCTCTTGTGGCTCTATTTCTCTCTCCATTTGGCTTCCTTAAGCCTTGCATCTCTATCTCCTTTACCTTGTGCTTGTGAGCATCTTGGGATTCCATATCCCCTATCTATTGCATCCTATACTTTGAAATGCAAGTTCTCCTCCTCGAGCGGGGATTGCTTTTATCACCTACATTTTGTGATACAGGTTCTCCTCCTTGAGCGGGGATTGCTTTTATCACATCGCATTTTCTTAATTTTCTCAATCTCTCTATCTATCTAGTTGTCCATGGAGGTGGGAACACCAAAATGGGGCTTTGATTGGGGAAAACCCATATACACCCCCAACACTTTCTCCAGATTGTACGCATGCAAGTATTGAACATTAACTCATAAACTCAAACTTTAATTTTTCAAACCCCTGTGTAAAGACCCATTCGCCCTAGGGTGAATCTATCCTTATACATGTCAATTTCCAAATTTATGAGCATAACTCTATCTCTGTCTACTTTATATCTTCTTGTTTGCAGATCTTAGTTTTAGTTTCTAAAATTGTAATTTTATGTAGTTGTTTGCATTCACATAAATTGGTCAAAACAAGTACATTGTTCAAAAGTAAAATTTTCATTTAAAAGATATCATTTTTAGGTTCTTGTAGTTTAAAATCAGTAAATACTTATATATTAGACCTGAAGCTTTGCATCAAACTTCATTATGGATATGTGTTTTGGCAACATATGGATGTCTTTAAGATATTTGGTTGATGTTTCCATTGTATATTTGGAGATTATCCTAATGCAATTGATAACACTCCTGAATCTTCACCTCCTAATGAATTTCCCCGTGAGGTGGACATCTTAGGCCAAGATGAAGATAGCATGCAATAATTCATACAAGAATCCTTACGTAACCTTGAGAATAACACATCCTTCTATCCATCCATGCAACACCTCCTATCATCCCATCACTTGATATGTTCAACCTTTTGCATCTTGAAGTTGAAACACAAAGCAAGCCTCAACCATCAATCATGAAAGAACTTGTTAACACAGACAATAGTGATAATCTTCTATCCTATGCTCATCGATTTACCAACACACCTATCAACTTAGAAGAGAGTTATGGCCAAGACTTTAAAATCTTAAACAAACAAGGATGTGACATAACTAATGAACATGAAATCCATCAATTGCTAGAACAACAACCATCAGAAGATACCTAGGGACTAGGATATCAAGATCCTCCTCCTCCACCTCCACCTCAATGAGTGGCCCAATAAAGTAAGAAACCTAAGCCCTATAAACTCAAGAAGTTACCATTCTTACACACTATAACATAACTAAATGAAAAATGGATCAATTCCTCTGTCTTGGATTGATTACACTACCACCTATCAACGAAAACAAAAAAGGAAAAACTACAAACATGAATTATTGCACATTTCATAGAACTCTTAGGCATATTACTAATGAATGTCATGGTTTATAGAGGTTGATACGTGAAAATGATATTATTGATGTAATTGGATAGAATGCACACTTTGCTCCTTACCATGTGATAGTTGTAGAATCATAGCATACTCACTATTACATGTATACATTTCATGCAAACCATTTCTATATTTCAAGGAGCACATTCTCATCACCTATCTTGGCTCATCCTTTTCCTACCTTTTGGGGGGTAAGGGGTTAGGTAGCCTTGTCTTACTATGAAACTCGTTGTTGCCCCTTTGGCTAGTTATCCACCTTCCATATATAATGAACGAGGGATGCAGATGAATTGCTTTAGGTTGATTGACATGTGTCATACTAGATTTATGTCTATTCAAGTTCTTTACATGATTGCATGTGCGTAATGTGATCCCCATATTGTGCTACTTGGTGTGTCTTTATGTTTGTGAGCCTACTTTAGATGAACCTTGTCACTCTTTTGGTGCAAGGATACAAAGGAAGCAAATCTATTGTAACATTCTTCTATCTATTTTAAACAATCTTTATCTTTTGTTTTCCTTTTTGGGATGATGCAAAGCATTGAGACATTTAGGTCTCCTCCATGTTGACCCAAAAAGATTGTTTGTCTTATATCTCTCTATGTGTCATTATCTTGGACTTAGGTCCTAGGACCCATTTTCCCAAGGGCGAATGGGTCCCCTTTAAGTACCAAGACCCAATTTTTAATATGTTTTTGGTAGAATTTTAATGATTCAAATTAAATCTTCAACTTCCAGCTTGTGGAATCTAATTTTTGGGAGATTAGATAAACACCTATAAATACATAGTTATTTTATCAATTCAAATCTAATAACTATCAAGAAGCATCATCTAGCATTAAGGAAACTTTCACAAGAGTGAATATTATTGTCAAGAGAATTGAAGAGCAGATTTATCAGACATCTATAGTAGCAATCAAGATCATATCATCATGTCAAATTCCATGTGTTTTCATTTCATGTTTTGGAGCTAACATTGTGATGTAGGTTTCAAGAATTCAAGCAAGCATTCAAGCATGAAATCAAGCAAGCAATCAAGCCAATTCATGTAAGATCCAAACCTTAGAGTGATGTGTTAGACTTCAATCCTCTAAGGGAAACTAGTAAGCGTTTGGTGAGTTGTAACATAGCTTTGTTCATTCATCAATTTCTTCCATTTATCATCATTTCAATATCAAAGTTTAATTACCAACACGGAGTTTGACTGAGGGAAATCCCCATTTACCCAAAAAAAAAACATTTGTCTTCTCTCTTTATATGTGCAGATTTACAAGCGAATGAGGATTGAAGATTGATCAAAAGAGCAATTCTACAAAGTTGTAAAAGTTGTCATCATTGTTGTCAAGCTATGGAAACTCACTTATAGATTTTATTTCCAGATTTCTGACAGTTCAACCTGGAGAAATCAAAAGCTTAGATACAAGATTTGAGGACTGTAAAATTATATTTTCTACCCCTACACTAGGATCGATTCACCCTAGGGTGAACAAGTCTTGCTATAGAGCTCATAACCTACTTTTCAGGCCAAGTGCATATCATTCTGCCCTTCCTAGATATGCCTACAAATTGTTGTTTCCATTTTTGTTATAATAATATTCTACATTTCAAGTGTTAGGTCATGTTATTTAGTTAGTTAATGTATTTGAAATTATCTCCCAAAAGTGTCAATCAATCATTTCTTTCATAAGAAAACAATAAACCTTCCTAATAGGGTTGACTCACCTCAAGGTTGAAAGTCAATCCTATCCTTGGGAGATCTCTTTTTCTAATGAAACTAGTAGAAGTGTAAGTGTTCTTAAACCCTTAGATAATTCCACAACACATCTTCACCATTTTCCCCCTTTTCTTCTTCTTTTCACTTACATAAAGGACTACAAATTGAAGGTATTGCAAAGCACACACATGTTGAAGATTTTGTTCAATTTCATGGTTGCTAATAAGCTCAACATTCCACATGGCTAGAAAGGAAATAAACTCGCTATTACCATTGTTGCATTGGTGGTTGTCGTTGCACCAAAATATCAATTTGTTAATGTTCGATACAATCGCCAAATTTATACAAGATCTATAAAAGGTGGTTTAGCCATGTCACGAACCTAAGTGTTGCACTGCACAAGGAAGACCAAGGGACACACCATCCTGCAACAATCCCCCCTAGCACAAGCGAGGGGTTTGAACCTATGACCTTGGCTCTGATACCAATTGTTACATTGGTGGTTATTGCTACACCAAAATATCGACATGTTAATGCTCAATACAATCGCCATATTTATATAAGATCTATAGGAGGCAATTAAACCATGTCATGAACCCAAGCATCATGCTACACAAGGAAGACCAAGGGACACACCATCTTGCAACAATGTCTATACATATTCATCAAATTAGGGAGCTTAAGTTTGAGTTTGAAGGAAATATTGTATGGACAACAAGAAGCATGGTGGTGGGGAACTTGCATACTAACTCATCATATGGTACACAACATAGTCTTCATTTTGGAACTCAAATATTTTTAAATCAATATGGTATGGTCTTCAGTAATTTTTTCCCAAGATCATTATCAAATAGCATATTATAACATGTTATAGAGTTAGTTGATAGTTGAAACCTTGATGTTGGAAATGAATGGTGTAGTTCTCCATGGAGAAAAACTAAATTTTGATCATTGAGAACCTTCTTAGGATGGACAACTAAAGTGAAGTATACAAGATGTCAACAACATCAACATCACACTGGCTCAGGTATGCAAACCTTTTTTACATAGGAAAAGGTATTTTACTTAGTCATGCGACATCTAAAATTAATCTTCCTCTTGTTTGTGAAAGTACTTCCAAGACCTTGTGAGGAGATGCTAGATTTTGTAGCCAAAAGCAAGACAAGAAATGTCATCTTGCCAATATTGCACAAAGGTATATAAATATACTTGAATGGAAAGAGAATATATTGGCAACAAAAGAGAAAAAGGTGCAAGTCCTAATTGAATTGGATAGCATGAAAAGGATCATTGAAGATCCCACTCCAAGATTTAAGAATGCACTCAAATCAGATAAACAAATGTTAGGAATAAACATACAATCACTCTTGTAGATCTATAAGTAGTGAGGAATATTTTGGAAATAATAAAATTAAAATATTAGAATTTGACTAAAGACATATATATGGTCATCAAAATTGCATAGACGACCATAAATGCATCTCAAAAAAAGAAGGAAAGATTGATGAGCTCACCCTTAAGCTTGAATCAACTAAGGACTCACTAAAAAAGACAATTGTTGCTATGGAGGATATAAAAATGAACACATCCAATCAGTGAGGAACATCTACCAATTTTTATATACACACTATTGGAAATCATTTTGAGAACTTGTGTTTGAGAGTGTGGACCTAAGGACAAAAACCTGTAGATCTATCTAATATTAGAGGAAAAAATCCCTTTGATTTCAAAGGTAAGAGGATGCCACCCATTTGTCCAAAGGATGATCTCACTTAGAGGTTTTATTGAAGATTCATTTGGTCATGGATCAACCACATTATATGGCTTCTAGTTGATCTCTATCGTGAATATGCACATGATAATTGATTTTTTTTGTAATTTTCTATTATTGTAGAACATTTGAATGTACTCATTTCCAATTATAATAAGAGAAGGATTGAAATTTGCATCTATTCTTTATTATTTTCCTAGTGAACAATGACCTAGGATAATGCTATATAAATTTAGAGAAGGGGGATTCGTTGCTCACAAGTTTCTTTCTTACCAAGAGAGTCCCAGGGAATGAACTACCCTAAACTACCTCAGACTACCTCAATGAGAGTTCCATAATTAGAATGAATAGGTCACAAAGGTTTTTTGGAAAAACTGATGAGCTCTCAAACAAAGGACGACAACTTTACACATTGGCATCCTAGAGATGCGTTGGTGTCTCATACAGACCAGAAACCAAGAGTATCTCAAAAATAGCTTAATGGTTACTTCTACTCTAACTGCTAAGAACTCTTAAAAATGAAGGAAAGTAACATAGAATAATAGAACTAAAATAAAGCTATCTAGATGAAATATAAGTTAGATAGAATGTAAATGATGAGATAAAGAAAAGGAGAGATAATTGTTCACAATAGACCAAGCAACAAAGCCTCCAACAAATGAATATCTTCGATACCTACACACATAAGATCAAGGAAAAATGTTGGGGATGTTTGGAGACTTCCCTCAATCAAGTCCCTATTTTGGTGTTTCCACCTCCACAACAACTAGCTAGATAGAGAATATAAAGACACAAATCAATATAGACACAATGAGTGATAAAAGTAGACCTTGCTCAAGGAGGAGAATCCATATCATGAGATAGATAGATAGAAAGATAAATAGACAAGATATAAAAATGCATAGAAAGGGGATGTGAGAAATCCCAAGATGCTCAAAGACACAAGATGAGAGGGATATCACCTACAAGGCTTGACGAAGCCAAGGAAAGAGATAAAGAAGGAAGGTCTATGAGAGCCAAGAGACTTGCAAAGAGTGTTGTGAGAATATGAGAGTGTTGTTGTAGTAATTTGTAGAGAGTTGTGCAAGAAAGATAGCAACATCAAGACAAGAGAATGCCTAAGAGAGAATCCAAGAAGCTAGAGAGAGCCCAAATGAAGTGAAATAATCGATTTAAAAGAGAGAAGAGGAGGGAAAAGAAGGTTCTTGAGTTGTTACAAGGTGTCCCGAGCCGTTACCACCAACAAAAGGAGGTGACAAGTGACAAGGTACTTAGAAATGACCATTTGAACGCCAAAATGTCATGGGACGCTAGCGCGGTGCATGAAAGTCCGCACGGTGCACTAGTGTTCAGAAAAGTCATGCTAAAAGCAACGGTAATGAGGAAAACACAAGGTTTGATGCAAAGCTGACATGCAAATGTAGCCGTTGAAAAGGGGCCCTGAACATCCTAATAGGGGAAAAAGGCTGATGCAGGGGCTAAAATGAGCCTACACAAATGATTAAGGAGTGGACACCAAAGTGGATACAAAAATGTATGTGAAATTGTAACGGGTGCAATTTTATGACATTACAATAAATAATGAACCAAGTCTAATTTTCTTGTAAGATATGAGTTGAATATTAAAAATTGAGATTAATTGTTAAATAATTAACATTGAAAAGGTTTAAAATTAGTTTAAATTTAGATTTGTATAATTATTTTGGACCAAGACATTAAAATCTATTGAGGTAACCAAATAATTAGTACAAATGCATTTCACATGGATGTTATTCAAAGGAATTTTGATATGTGCGACCTTTATTGAGCCAATAGTACAACATATCAGGACTAGAAAATAAAAGTAGTAAAGTAGACTTGTTTATTGTTCAACAAAGTGGAATCCATGGGTGCTTCCACCTGATCTACACCTTCCTTTATATTTGTGTAACTAATGACATGAATCTCATTTGACACATCTACCAAGACTTAGATGAACCCTTGGATCAAGATTGAATCAATGGTGTAGAAACATTGGTGATGTCATGACCATGTGTTAGTTAAAATTTCCTATTTTTCTTTAACTAATGGTGAGGGTCCTTGGTAATTTTCTTCATATAAGTGTCATAGTCTAATCAATAGTGGTTCAACAATTTGATTAATGTGGTATTCAGTTTGGCAATCCATCAATCTACCAAAGTCGTAGCTTTACGAGGTAGACACATTTGGACCTTTGGCTATTATCAGATCTTAATTAATTAAAAGAAGGATATAGTAGATGCATAAATAAAAGGGAGTTTGGCATGTTGTGATTGGCTCCTACGATTAGTTAATTTCTTTGAAGATGTTAAAGCTTTTCTAGTAGAGAGAATTTGTTTGGATTTTTGGTTCACAAGAGAGTTTATATGAGCCATTGATCAAGTATAGTTGGGGTGCATTGAGAGGATGATACATTAGTTCATACAAAGACATGTGGTTGTATCAAGTATTAATAGTCGTTCATCATTAGCTTAAATAATTCATCACTTTTGTGGCATATTCATATATTGAGATGTCAAGACCATCAATTTCAATGGAAAAAAGGTGATTACATTTAACTTTTGCAAGAATTGAACAAAAAGATGCCATGTGGTGTGAAATTATGAAATATGGCCAACCCATTTAAACAAAATTAATTTTCTCCATGGAGTTTTAAAAGGCTATGTGTCATGATTTGGGTGATTTAAGGTTGATAGATAGATTAAACTAGATCAAGCACCTTTGCCATATATTGATCAACCGACACTATTGATCTAAAGAGAAATTGCATGTTAAGAAAATATATATTTTTTTTTTTTTAGACTGCAGGAATCGGGTAGCACGACCCCCTATAAACTGCAGTGCGCCTGGTAAACTTTTTAACGTGACCGGCGGCGCTGGCGCGACACGCCCTCCAGTACCACGGGACGGGGGAGACTAGAACTTGTGACCAGCAGAGCCGCAACGGAATTACTTAGCCAACCGAGCTAGGGCCCCCGCCATGTTAAGAAAATATATTAACATAGAATTGAATTTGTATATTTGTTGAATAAATATAGGTATATATCTATGTGTACATTTTTATGTTATAGAATATTTAATTTTATATTTTAAAAGTATATAAGAGCCTTTATTACTATGCTTGTAATCATTAATGTACTTATATGTGTATTTATGTTTGTGGGTATATAGATTTATATTTGTTTAGATAAATCAATGTATGTATGGATTAATCTTTAGATATATATATATATATATATATATATATATGTATTTTTTATTAAATATATAATAATTTATTTAGTATTTTTCTTCTATAAAGCACAATGAAATGATAAGATAATTGCATCATTTTTCTCATTTCATTTATATCATCTCACATATATAAATTGTATGAATCTTCTTATATATATTTACATATATTTGTGTGTTCATATATAACGTGTTCCTTAAGTTTTAGAGAGATAGATAGATAGAGAGAGAGAGGGAGAGAGCACAATGAAATGAGAATAATAAATCATTCCTATCAATGAATGCAAATATACAATGAAGATGGATTGAGATTACAAAGGGAACCTCTTGGTTATATAAGCCAAGGTGATACATAGGATAACATAAGATTATGATAAGTGTCTTAATCTTATGATATGGTACATAAAGTGATAAGTATCCTATTTTTACTTTAAGTAAACTTAAGTAACCAATGTGAGTAGGACCTGTAGACACTCAAAATTTGTCTTCACAATCATCCTATTTTTTGTCTATTAATTAAAGGGATATTATTATCTATTTAATTAATTCATTTAATACTTTCTTCTATTCATTCATTAGTTTACTTAAATCATTAAAATATTATGAGCATTTATCCATTCATGCAATCATTTATCCATAAATCATTTCATAATACTCTATTCACATTATTATTAAATTGTCCATATATTAAGAAGGGTGGGGCAGAGAAATTTGCTAAACCTTGCAGAAAAAAGGATGTGGAAAAGATTAAACTAGCAGGCGAGAATTTGGTGGAGTCAGGGTTAGTAAAGACTCTGGATTCTCTTTTTTCAAGCCCCTTGAAATGATTGTGCTGTCATGGAATGTACGGGGCTTGAACAACGGCCCTAGACAAAAAGCGGTTCATGATTTAGTTAGAAGGCAAGGTCCTGATGTCTTCTTTTTGCAGGAGACTAAGTTATCTATTGAGAATATGCAAGGCTTGGCACCTAAGTTGTGGAAGAGCGGGGAATGCCAGTGCATTGGAGCTCATGGAGCTTCTGGGGGTTTGGCATGTTTATGGAATCCTCAAAGAATCTGACCTCTTTGGTGGATATCTTCTAAATCTTCTATGTCTATGATTGCTACTAGTTTTGAGACAGGGGAAGTCATTCTATTTTCTAATATATATGCTCCTACGGATTTTCAAGGTAAACAAGGTATGTGGTCCCATATCAGGCTTATTCGTAGCATGATGCCTTTTCATCCATGGATTTTGGCTAGAGATTTCAATGTTATTTGTGAGTTGGCTAAGAAGTGTGGTGGTACTGGAAGGTTGGAGCCCTCTGCACTGTTGCTTCGTGACAATATCAATACCTTGAATCTTGTTGATATCAAACCCAACAATGGTCAGTTCACCTGGAACAATCGTCGGGTTCGTGATTTCTGCATTGCAGAAAGATTAGATCGTTTTCTGGTTTCTTGTTACTGGGTTGGAGGGATGTGGTCGTCTTGCTTTGAGATCTTGGATTGGAGAGGATATGACCACTGGCCTATTAAACTTGCTACTGAGTCAACTCGTGTGCCTCGTATTCCCTCTTTTAGGTTCCAACTCATGTGGTTGCGGGATCCTTCTTTGAATGCCTTTGTGACTAATTGGTGGAAGAAAGGTAGACCAGCTTATGGTACGACAATGTATTCCTTTGCTAAGCTACTTCAATATGTTAAATATGAGCTCAAACGGTGGAATCGTCAGTACTTTGGGAATGTCTTCCATGCAAAGGTGATGGCTCAGGCAGATTTGGATGGTATCACGAGGAGGTTAAGGGAGGATGGGGTGACAGCTGAGTTGCTTCAGGATGAGGCTCGAGCTATGAAAACTCTTGAAGAATGGGAACTGCAAGAGGAAATGTTTTGGAAATAGAAGGCTCACATTGAGTCGCTTCAGGAAGGGTATAAAAATACTGCTTTCTTCTTCAATTCGGTGAAAGCTAGGCGGCATGGTAGTTCTATCTCTGGTCTGGTGAATGACAGGGGAGACCATCTTTCCTCCTTCCCAGAAATCTCAAGGGAGGCGGTGCAGTATTTTGAATCTCTTTTTTGGGAGGACTCACAAGGGGGGTCTCCTGAGGAAGCGCAGATTCTTTCTTGTATCCCCTCTCTTGTGTCTAGATATTTGAATCGACATCTTATGAGTAATATCTCGCTTGAAGAGCTTGAAGGGATTGTTTTCAATATGAAGAAAGGGAAGGCGCCTGGTCCAGATAGCTTCCCGATTGAAGTTTTTCAAGAATTTTGGGATATCATCAAACTTGACCTCCTGGCAGTGGTTCAAGAATCTCAACAAAATAAGCAGATGCTAAGGGCTCTAAATGCTACCTTTCTGGCTCTTATTCCCAAGAGTTAGGGGGCAGATAGGTTAAGCCAATTTCGGCCCATTTCTTTGTGCAATGTAACTTATAAAATTATTTCTAAGCTTATTGCTGACAGGTTGAAAAAGGGGCTGGAGGAGCTGATCTCCGAGGAACAAAGTGGTTTTGTAGCTGGTAGGAAAATTCTGGATGGGGTTGTTATTGCAACTGAGGTCATCCATTCTATGGCCAGCTCTAAAGAAAAAGTGATGTTTATCAAACTGGACATGGCTAAGGCATATGACAGAGTTAGGTGGTCCTTCCTTCGGAGGGTTCTTGGTGCTTTTGGTTTTGCTGAAGAATGGATTCAATGGGTTTTGAGTTGTGTTACTTCAATCTCTTTCTTTGTGCTTATCAATGGGAGTCACTCTGAGTTATTTGGTGCTTCTAGGGGGCTTTGTCAGGGAGACCCTCTTTCCCCTTGTTTATTCTTTTGGCTGAAGGTTTGGGGAGATGGATTAAACGGAGTGTGGAGTTTGGTCTCATTCAGGGTTGGAGGTGGGGTGGCACCTTATCTTCGCAAACTCACTTACAATTTGTGGATGATACTACTTTGATGGGGATGGCTACAATGTGAGAGGCTTCTAATTTATGAAGAGTGTTGGATGTTTACCTGGTTGCCTCCGGTCAACAGATTAATGAGGGCAAGTCTTCCATTTTCTTCTTCAACACTCCTGGGCCCCATTCAGCAGAGGATTGCCCAAACTTTGAGATTTCAGATCGGGACTCTCCCATTGACTTACCTTGGCATTCCCATCTCGGTGAGTAGACTGCCTAGGGAGTCTTGGCAGATTATTTTGGATAAATTTCAGGCGAAAGTTAATCACTGGACTCATCGATGGTTATCCTTTGCTGGTCGTGTCCAGTTGATTAAGTCAGTGGTGCAGGCTCTGCCCATTTATAGATGCATGCTCTAGGTTGCCCCTATGGGCTTTCTTAAGGACCTAGATTATGTGGCGAGACAATTTTTATGGGCTGGTTGCTTGGAGTCCTCCAAATGGAGTTTGGTTAGATGGGAGGTTGTTTGTAGTCTGAAACAATATGGTGGACTTGGCTTGAGGCAGTCGGCTTTGACTGGGGAGGCTTTGGCTGCTAAACTATATTGGCGGTGGTGTAAGGAGTAGGATAAGAGTTGGGCCAAGGTTCTTTCTCAGAAGTATCTCCTGGGATCCCTCAACCCGATATTTCTAGGTACCCCCTTGTGGGGAAGGGCTCTGTGATATGGGGCACCCTCAAAAAAGGGGTTGTGCTTATTAAGGAAGGATTATTTTGGATCTGCAAGAAGGGGACAGAGGTCCAATTCTGGTCTGATTCTTGGGATGGTTTTCCTCCCATCACCTCTCAGTTTCCCAACTTGTTGAATCTTTGTTAGAGATTTCTTGAGGCTGGTTGGTCAAGGGTGAGTGATTTTAAGTCCTTTTACTCTTGTGGTCAGATGGAGATGGCCAAATGGAAGTCCCCGGATGAGTGGTTGGATGTTGGTTTGCAGGAGGATTGTGTTGTGTTGCAAAGTATCCTCTCCAGTCGTAGATGTAGCTCTCTCTGAGATGATGACGTGCTTGGTTGGTCCCCCAATCCTAAGGGGACCTTTACTTTAGCTTCTAGTTATAGTGTGTTATTGTCTCATAGGTTGGTTTGGCCTGAAATTCAGTGGTGGAAGAAGGTCTAGAACAAGCTTTCCTGGCCAAAATGTAATTGTTTTGTTTGGATGTTGGCCTGGAATAAGTGTTTGAATTGGGATAACATTCGGAAGAGAGGTTTCTAGGGTCCTTATGTTTGTGTTATGTGTGGGGCTAATGAGGAGGACTCTACTCACTTGTTTTTTTGTTGCTCTTTTTCCCTCCAGCTTTGGCATTTTTGGTGGGGTGCTTGGAAAATTCCTTGTGTTCATGCTTCCTCCTTGATTGAATTTTGGCAGGGGATGGGTCGGCTCCTTTCTGTGGCCTCCTTTTTGCAGGAGGTGTGGTTTGTGGGGCCTATCTTCTTATTGTGGCAGATTTGGTTGGAACGCAATCAAAGGATATTTTGTGGAGAACAAAGGCTGGTGCAAAAAATTTGGCAGAGATTATTGGGCATGGTTCAGGAAACTGTGGAAGCTAGGTGTGAAGTGGAATTCCCTTTGGTGAAAAGGGATACAGAGTTGGTGGATAGGTTGGGGATTCAGGGGTCATCATTGGCTTTGGCAAGGGCTAAGAGAGGACGACGAGAGAAGCAAAAAATTGATAGGGATGGCAAATGGCAACTTTCCCCATACGGAGTTTTGAAGATCAATACTAATGGATCTTCAAGGGGAAATCTGGGACCGGCTGGTATTGGGGGGATTGGTAGGGATTCTTTGGGCTCAGTGATCTTCCTCTTTTCGATCTATGAAGGGACACAGACCATCAACCTGGTGGAAGGGTTGGCTATTCTTGACGCTCTTGAGAGAGCTCATGCTTTGGGGTGGAGAAGGATTTTTGTGAATTTGATTCCCAGATATTGATCAATTTTATTATTGAGGGGAAAGTGGCAGATGTCAGCTGGCAGTTGGCTAGGGTTGTGCAAAAAATTCTGCGGGTTAGTTCTTTGATGGAAACAGTGACTTTTTTCCATATTCCAAGGGAGTGGAATAGGGCAGCTGATTGTTTGGCGAAATGGGCTTCTGAGCGTGTTGAGGGATGGAGAATTGAGGAGTGGGAGTTGGTTCCTTAGGAGCTTCGTCTTGATTTAACAACTATTCTTGCTGGAGATATGGCTGGGAATGGTGACGGATGAGGGTGCTGGCTGTTTTATCTTAGTTTGGTTCGTTGCTCTTGTTTTTCCTTGGGCCTCGGTCCTTGGCTTCCTTTGTAATGTTGCTTTATGATCTTCAATAAAAATTTTACCCCCTTTTTATTAAATTATTAAATTGTCCATGCATTCAATCCATTAGACCATTCATCTAAATTCTCAAATCATTAAATCATTAATCTTTATCCATTTACATATTCCATTAAACCATTTGCATACATAAATCCATTTAATCATCCATTAATTCACAGATCCATCTTTATTCTAAACTCCTAAACCTTCATTATATCATAAAGTCACACATTTATCTCTCTCATTCCCATCAATTTTACTTGATTAAAGAATACGGGATAAACATTCATTTCTCCATTGTACTCTTTTAATCCCACATCTCTCTTGCAACATGAATCTACTATGTGAGGACATCTATATAAACCCTCTCTTCTCACCAAAAAAAGGATATTCGATTTCAATAAAATATTTGATTACTCACTATTCGTTCATCATAGCTTCTTGTTGCATTTGTGCTTGTGAAAATATAAGATCACCAAATGCGTAAATCAAGATCTTGATGATAAGAGAACAATGGAGTTAGTTTTCTTTTGAATGAATATGTTTTGGTTTTCGTAGTGTAGTATTTTGTTTCTTTGCATTTGTGTTCATTTTAGAGAAGCTTCATTGACGTCATGCTGAAACTTTGATTTTAGATTTATAACTTTAAATTAGTTTTTGATTTTTAGCGTAAACAGGACCTATGTGATGGACTAGCTAGGTAAAAAACCCCTTTCACACCAACACCCCACCTTAAGTGCAATTTAGGGAGAATGTGAAAATATGCAAAGATGCAATGGATGGGTCTCGAATAGTAGGCCATGTTAGGTGCCCACATACAAATTCAAATCTCATAAATAAAGAAAAAGAGAAAATCCAATGGGACAAAACTCTTCCCCAAACGAGAGAAAAGACAAGAAATTGAAAAAAGGAGGACTCAATATGACCCCTCAAGGACTAATTATATCACAAATATACAACCAATGATCCACCCATAAGAGGGAAAAGGAAATACTATGTAACCTCCCCACAACATGTAATCTCCTACAGTAATGGTATATGCTTGAAGAGAAAAGGCACTGTAATGTCTACAAACAACATTTATATGCTTGGGAAGAAACAAAACCAACTACAAATGTAAGAAAACATCCCATTTCAAATAGGAAATAATATGAAGAAAGATCAAGATGTATGAAGTATTTGAAAACTATTCATGTGTTTCCATGTCAAAGCTAAAAGTTTCCACTACCAAATTAGGTGCTCCAAGCCACACTAAATGAAGATGACAATCTAGAATCTAGTAGAAATTGATGTAGAATAGGATCCAAAGACAAGGATGTCTCTTTTGAATATTGATCAAAGGTCTCCACACTAATTCCAGAGAAGGAATAGGAGGGTCTAAATGCTCCCCCACAACATCTAAAGAAGATGATGCAACTCCATAAGAGTTGATATCAAAAAGTGAATATCCTCAGTAGTGTCCTCCATGTCTATAAGATAGGACTCACAAAAAAAAATATCCAATGTTTGTCAAGAACTCATCCCAACTAGTTGTATCTAAAATATAATGTATATCTTGCTACACTAAATCACAAGTGGCCATGAATGTAGCAACACTAGTCTTATTAGAAGTAACGGTAGATAAAGATGTGATCTCAATAGGAGAAGGAGAAAGAAGATAAGTATTTTTTGTTATTTGAACATTTAAGATTCATTATATTCAGTCTCCTCTAAAGTATCACCATCAAAGGGTATATTATCCACGTAATCAAGGGGAATGAGACAATCTAAAACAAAATCACTTGGAAATGAAGAGATATGAGGGGTCTCCAAAGATCTCACAAATCTTGGTCCAAAGTATGTGTGGGGACTCAATTTTGGAGATCTCCCAAGGAATGTCAACACCAATAGTTGTACCAATCAATCTTGATCATTATTATTACCCCAAACTGATTTCTTCTAAGGTGTGTCTAGTTCAAGTAGGAGTCTGTAAAGATAAGGAAAAAATTTAAGCCACCTATAATGTGTAAGGATGCATGTTCCCCAAGAATCCTAATTATCTTTATCCAATATTACCATAGAATGATGAATAGAAAAACTCATGATACCTCCTCAAATGATGAAATTTGAGATCAATACATATCAAATCAACCACTGGATTTTCCTCAAAATCAGTCAATGAAAGAAACCTCCAAGAAATCATAATTTTGATACTCTATAGGTAGTGCAATTAATTACAAATTCCACTTTCCAAAAACAATGAAGTGGTATTGATCTTGGTGCATATAAATGCCAAATTTGGTCATAGAAATGAAGTACAATTTTTTGATAAAATGAGATCAATTTTGATCACATCATTGAAAAGTATACAAAAATTGATGCACTTAAAAAAATAATGCACCAAAAAATATTATTGTAGGAGCATGAATGGATCCTTAGTAACAACTGTGAAAATATACATTTTTTAAAAATCTAGACATTAAAATAAAAAACCCTTTAAACCACTGCAAGGAACATAAAATTATGACACAAATAAAAAAAATTCTTACAAAAAGGAGGTCGTGAGCTCAAATAGCAGTCTTCAAAGTTGGCCTTTAAAATTAAACCTATCAACGAAGATGGGGTAAGATTTGAAAATCAATCATTTTCCAAAGTTAGCAAAACTACTACTAGTTTTGGAGAACCTGCCAGATGTAGAGATTGCCAGATAAATTTAGACTTCTGCCAAAATTAGAGATCTACAACTAAATTTTCAAGTCACCAAATATAAAACCTCTATTAAGGTTAGAAAAATCACCTAATAATAAAAAAATTGAAGGGGGGAACATGGGCCACACCTCACAACCTACTAAAGCGGGTCGGCCTCTTAAAGAGTGTCACCTCCCTTAAAGGGAATACGTACAAAAGGTACCTTGCAATACTTTGGTAATGCACAATACAATTTATTTATTTTTTTGATACAAAAACAATAATTTTTAATTTTTTTAATAAAAAATTTGAAAATACCTCTATACACTTGTATAGAGGTTGATTTTAGTGTTGCGTAGATATATTTTGTAGAATATTTCTATGGGAATTTGTATGATTAGGTAGGGGAAATTATGGCCCCAAATAAAAGTGTCTAAATTTTATGAATTGGCAATTGATCTTTAGGTTCTTGGGCCTCTTGGATGGGATGGTAGGGTTATATTTGATGCAAAATGCTCGTAAATTGTAACTACCTTCTGGATCTAGAAAACACCACCCAACTTCAAACCCTTGTATATTTGGCCTCACATGTCTAATTTGGATAAAAAAGGAAAAAATGAATTTATTGGACACCCTAAACTCAATAGTGGGCTCATATTTGCACCAACATGTTTCAATTTGAACCTAAAATACAAAGCCACAATGATGATCCACTAAAATTTGATATTTTGTATCGACTTTTTATGATTCTCTAGATCATCATTTGATGCAAGAGAAGAGCATACTCAACTTTTCAAGATCTACCAAGATCTACACACACAATTTATCAAAAATAATAACCAAAGGAACCCAACCTACTCTAATACGATGTAAGAGTTGGCTATGGAGATAGCTGCCCAAAATCTAGAGGCCTAATAGAAAGCACAAAGAAATGAGAAGATCACTATGACAAGAATTAACTGTATTCCTATCAATGAGTCCAAATATACAATAATGATGGATTGATATTACAAAGGGAACCCCTTGGCTATATAGGCCAATGTGAGACATAAGATAATATAATATTATGACAAGTTTCTTAATCTTATGATATGAGACATACAGTGATAAGTATCCTATGTAAACCATAAGTAAACCTAAGTAACTAGTGTGAATAAGACCTAGGTGATGGACTAGCTAGGTAAAAAACCCTTTCACACCAACAATATATATCTATCTCACACACATAAATAAAAATAAATAATACTTATGTGTTAATTGATTTTGACCATTAGTTATAGGACTTCTTCTCTCATGTCTTTATTGCTCAACTATTCTAGTATCTTCCTTATTCATCTTGTACTCTCTTTCTCAATATTTTCTCCATCCCTCCCTCTTTTTTTGTTCCCTCTTCTTTTCTTATTGTTTTCTATTTCCACCTCTCTAACCCTCCTTTATTTAGCTAATATAGGTTTACAATCCATCATTCATTTTTCTCTCATCATCTTGAAGATAGTGTCGACACTCAAACTTGCATTTTTCGAAAAGTACAAAAACAAAAGTATTGGTTACTGCTCTTTCATTCCTTTGACTTGCTACAACCCATAATTTACATCCAATTAGATGTATCTCCCATGGGCCCTCATGTTGTATTATTTCCTTGTGTTGCATTATTTTCCTCTTATAATTATTTTGTGCTCAAATGTGAATTTTTTTTCGAAGTATGAGTGTTGTTTTTCCTTAGTGTTTAAGGCTAATTGGTTCTTTATGTTGCATAGTTCGTGAGTTTCAAAACTGTGTGATATTGCAATAAAATGTTAAGAATGGTAAGGTGTGAAGGAAAGGAAAAAGAAGTATCAAAGTTGTAATGCCCTCCTATTTTCTACCTTGAGATGTCTTGGTTTCAACATTATTTTCTAAGTATCAGGCGATGCATAAGGCGTTTTTGTGCTTGTTCTTGTTGCCTTGAGTGTTGTATGATGTTTTTGGACCACCCACATGTTTTGAGATAACATTCTCAACATGTTGATTATTGGTGTTTTGGTTACATTATGTTGCATGTATGATAGTGTACCAAGTTCCTTGTGAGGACTTGATGTATTTTGTTACTGTTGTGTTGAGATACATGTATTATGTTTTTGGTTATCATAGTGATGTATTTCATGGTTAAATCAATATATGTTTCATTAATATATGCCTTATATAATGTTGAACCCTTTTGGATAATTTTTATGTGCTTCAACTATATTGAGCATGTATGCTCGATGTACTCATTGAATAGATACATGAACATGGTTATTTATTCACCTGATATGTAGGTCTGAATTACTCCTTAATGGTTGTTAATCAAAGATGTCACTTTAGTCTTATGTGTTTGGTAGCCACTATTGCACTTAGTTGTGTTGGTAACCTATTGTTTATGTCCCATTTTTCTCTATTTTTCCTCATAAGGTTTGCATTTTTCATTTGTTTTCTCATTTGTTGATAACTGATTTGTGATACTTTATGTGGTCTATGTGTTTAGGCCCTTTTTCCCTTATGTTTCCTTTCACTTGGTATTTCAACCATTTATTTCAAGTTTGAAAGATAGAATAATTGGCTCAATCTTTTGTTTACCTTTTCTTGAGGTTTCAAAACTTCTATTGGAAGCTGACAAGGTTCTCACAACCTTATTGAGCTTTGATGAAGGTTTTCGAACCTACTCATTTTGTCAAAATTATCTAAGTATAAATTTTTTTGGCTTTCTTTAGAGGTTTCAAAACAGTTGTCAAGGTTTGACAAGGTTGTCACAACCTTGTTGGGGCTCGATGTGTGTTTCATAAATCTATTTTATAAAAGTGACAAGTCCTTTTGTTGGTAATTTGGCATAGCTTAAAAACCTATGCCATTGAGCTTTGACAAGGTTCTCACAACCTTGTTGGAGCCCAACAAGGTTTTTTAAATTTTTTCAAAGAATCTAATACGTCAACATTCTCAAAGGCTCGTTGGCAAAGTAAGGTGGTTCATGAACCTATGTTGGGTCCCAACAAGGTTGTCACAACCTTGTCAGATCCCGATGAACCTTTTTGAACTTGTTGAAGAATTTGAAGAGGGAATGTTCTTGGGATTGGAAGAGATTTGAGATGGTTTTGTAACCATCAAAAGTTGTAGATGGTGGTTATTTTACAACCATGTGTTGTCAATTGTTGAGGAAATGAGGGAAAGAGAAAGTTTTATACTTGTCAAAGTTTTGGGGTAGTTTTAGAACCACTTCTAGAGGTTGAAGGGGTTGTGACAACCCATGATTTTGCCAACACATAAACTGATTGCCATGATGCAAAGATGAATTTTGCAATAAGAAAATTCAAGGCACCAAAATCATTTAAAAAATATTTTCAAATAGTTTGAATGCCAAATGTAGTGGCGCTAAGAGCATTAACTCACTGACCTACTTGCAGGTGTTAATCCACCAACTCGTCTCTCCTTTTCTGAGCACCATTAAGACTAGAAGTGATGTATGTAGGTGGGTATGTGAGTCTATACTCCACATGTATAATAGGGACATGATTGGGCGTGTTTTGAGGGCAATGACTATCTAGTCCCAGGAATGCACCGGGGCATGGATGTCGCATGCCTTCATGCATCTTCCCACCATACCCACTATTAACAGTTCCATTAGTTCTATCAACTAGAAATGATTAAAATTAATTTTTACTTGCTTATTGCACATTCAAAAATCTATTTTTTACTTTTTATTGATGTGCCATGTGCATTAATTGTGTATTTTTTCCCTATTTTATTTTATTTTTAATTGTATTCTCTGATAAGATTAGATAATAAAATAAAATTGAAATATTTTAGGATGTTCATATTTTTAAAGAATAATTATCTTTGAATATAATATAATATTAGATATAGCAAATTTTTAAATATATTTAATAAAATAATTTTGAAAGAAAATAAAATATAATTTATATTTTAATAATATATACTATTATGTATTATATAATATTAATAATATATAATGTATATCCTAAAATATATGTACAATAATAATAATACATTATGTAACATATAATATATGTATTATATATAAGGGTTTTTATTTTTATTTTTTAGTTTATAAAAATATACTTTCTATTTTATTAATTATATATATATAATAATTTTTTTAAAAAAATAATTAATTTTGAATATAATATATTATAAGATATAACAATTTTTCAAATATTTAAAATTTTATATCTTATTAATATAATATAATATAATTTATATTTAAATAATATATAATATTACGTATTATATAATATTAATAATATATAATATATGAAAGGATATTTTTTGATTATTTTTTAGTTTATAAAAATGTACTTTCTATTTTAATATAATATGATTTATATTTTAATAATATATAATATTATGTATTATATAATATTAATAAAATAGAAAGTATATTTTTATAAACTCAAAAATGAATTAAAAAAAACCCTTTTATATATATAATACATATATTATATATTATTAAAATATAAATGATATTATATTATATTAATAAAATATATAATTTTTAAATATTTTAAAAATTGTTATATCTTATAATATATTATATTCAAAGTTAATTATTCTTTGAAAAATTATATATATAAATAGAAAGTACATTTTTATAAACTAAAAAACAAATCAAAAAATATCCTTTCATATATTATATATTATTAAAATATAAATTATATTATATTATATTAATAAAATATCAATTTTTAAATATTTTAAAAATTCTTATATCTTATAATATATTATATTCAAAGTTTTTTTTTTTTAAATATTTTATTTTATATATATATAATCAAATAGAAAGTACATTTTTGTAAACTAAAAAATAAAAATAAAACCCCTTTTATATATAATACATATATTATATATTACATAATATATTATTATTATTATTATTTCGGTTGGTAATAAGTGTATTTCATTGAAGTTTGAAATAAAAAGATTACAAAGCTAATACCCAAAATACAACCATTGTAGTCCCCTCCACACCCCATCAAACCACGAATATAAAACAAAGAGATACCCCCAATACCCACTCCATCCATCAAGGATTAAATCCCTAAATACAACTAATAATCAAACGTAGATTCCAAACCCCTATAGCACCTATTAACAGGTCAGGAGTTTGACGCTTTCTTTGATCTTCCTTTAGTTTGTGATTGTAGGACCATAGCAAAGGCTTTCTTCTTCTCCTTCTTTGCTTTCTTCCCCATGACCATTTGCCACCCATTCTTGAACTTTACAGCCTATTTCTGCCAATCTAAAGGTAAATCTTAGGGACTCCACCAAACTCCATTCCCACAATTCACTTGCTAATGTTGAACATTAGCCTTTCGTTTTCCAACTTCTTTCAATTGAGGTTTCACTCCCCCTTTCTTTTCCCAACACTCTGGTGTACCAACCCCGATTTTGAAGGTTGCCTTGACGCTTCCACTGGGAACAACTTTAGCACTATTTTCAACTGGAATCCCTTCCTAAGATGGGGCCTCCATAAACTATTGCTGATCCAAACTCCCATCCTCCTGCAACAACGGCTTCTCTACCAAATTTGGTTCCTCTGAAGCCCGACTTTCCTCCACAGTGCCACTCAGTTGAGCATTCCCTTGCTTCACCTCCTCTTTCTCAACCGTATAGTGCTAGGTGGACGCATCTTTCCACCAAGAATTAGCTTTGTTGGTTCTATGTTTACCACACTTAGCTGCCAAATGTCCTGTTTGATGACATATTCTACATCTAAAAGGCACCCCTTCATAGTCCAAGGGCTGCACCTAACAACCCTTTGGATATTTTAGATGAATCTCCTTTGGGGTGCCTTGGACACATTCATTTCTACTAGAATCCGGGCATAAGTCGAGTGCAAGAGATTTGAAGAGCCCTCATCCACCATTACGAAGGTTCCTAAAGAGTTCCCTATAGCCTCTAAGCATGAATCAAACTAGAATTGCAGGGGGAGGTTGGGAAGTCTAACCCATTAGGGGACCCTCTCCAAAACTTCTGTAATTGGGTTGAAAGCTGGATGCCATGGCTTTGACAGTAGCACATGTTTCTCTTCCCAATCCCAGTGGTAGTCACCGAAGATCTTATTTTTATCCTGTTCTTTTTCAAAAACAACTATGAAAAAACCTCTGGCCATTGGATAGATTTGAACATACCCTTCCAGTAGGGGCCTCCAGTAGTTGGAAATCCACTAATGAAGGTCAGGCAAGCTCAACCAGAAACCCCTGAATCTTCCAATCAGGCCTAGCCCAAAAAAGACTTTTTCATTGAAAGCCACTTCCTTCACCAGTTCACCATCTAGTTCAAGGGTGATTGAATCAGAACTAGAGAGGGAAACAAGGTCCCCACCATTCCCCCCATCAGATCTTCTGCTATGTTGTTTAACAGACCTAGGGCGTCTAGAATTACTATTCTCATTCCTCTACTTCCTTAAGTCCTTAGCAGCTCCATCTTCACCAGAAATGGAATTACCCTGAGGCAACTATAACTGGCCTCCTTTTTCATGAGTTGGAACTCCACCACGTTGATTTGATGATAGCCTTTCAAGATCCTTGTGACTGTCCCATATTCTCCCACAGTTATCATAGTCTCTGACAGGAAGATAGACCCCCTCGCTTCCCTGAATCGCCTTTCCCTGGAGGCATGACACAAGTATAACCCTAGCTGCAACCTCAATAACAGAGCCTTCGCCGTTTGGTTTTGAAGGCACCCCAACACCTTGGACCAGATTTCTTCTCCTGAGACGTCGTTCCCACCAAGTTTGGCCCAAGTAAACTCCTTGTCTCTGCAGCGCCCAAAAAATGACCGATGGCGTCCATCCGGTCCTCCCACTAGATGATAAATTATTATTAGTTTCTGCCGTAGGCAGCTATACTTATGCTTTCATCTAGTTTCAATAGTTTGGCAAGAATCAGCCAATGGGGTGCAAGAATTAAATTTTGTTGACCATATTTTCTAATGTTCATATTTATTTCATATTTTTGTTAATATTAGAAAATCATTTTCTTTCAATTCTATTGGTTAATAGTTTTGTACAGTAATATTACAATGATGTAAGCATTTTAAATAATGTTTTTTTTTTTCCAATCATATACAAACACTATTCCTCAATAGTGTATAACTATTTATCAATAGTATATGATTGAATAATTGCAATCACCAAATAGTATGCAAGCTAAAAACAAATAAAATTCCGCAATAGTATATAACTATTTATCAATAGTATGTAATTGAATAATTGCAATCACCAAATACTATGCAAGCTAAAAACAAATAAAAAAATCCCTGGGTGGCGAAAGAAGGCAAACATGGTGGACTTTATTAAAGCGATTCTTATTTGTCCATAGTGCATGTGGGGCGGTGAGAGTATCTCGAAGGCACTTTTTTGTGGAGTGATTTGAAGCCACGCCTTGCTTGACCAGACTAGGAGTGGTTTTATGCAGGCATTTGGCAGCCTCCTCCTTCATCCTCCACTAAGTCCTGCAACCTCACAGAGGCCAGCGTACTGCCCTCACATCCACACCATGCTGGGAATCATTCCACGATTGCTTATGTAGGCCAACTCTTGACAGGCCGCAAATCATTTTGAGCGGTTGAAATACAACCCGCATATATTCGCAGGTGAAGACTCGCACAAACTCCTCTGAAGTGATGATGAAGATGGGATATTGCAGTGCCAGAGCAAACGGTAAGAAGTATACGTGCTCTAGGGTTAAGATTATGGTAAATAGAACTATTTTATCTATTAGAAATTAATTCTACTGTATTTACTAATAGCTAAGTGTCTTTTTGCAGCACGAAGAATGTTGAGGAGAAATCAAACCAGACGTAGAAAATAATAATTCAAGTGAAAAGTGAAGAACTTTTGGACGACAGCTACAAATGGCGCAAGTACGAAGAGAAATCGATGGAAAATTGCAGAATGCCAAGGTAGATTCTTTTATAATTTATATCTTTGTAACTTAGGAAGCTTTACCATAGGAGGGCTGATTGAGAAATAATACAAAAAATGAGTATGAATTTTTCAGGTGCTATTATAAATGCTCAGACAAGAAATGCAGTCTGAAGAAACGGGTGGAGCGAAAGCCTTTGGAGGACAAAATACTGGTTATAACTTATGAAGGAGTTCACAACCATCCGTGCCCAAATCCTGTGTACTCTTTACCATTAAGTTTTCTTATTCTCTAATTTTGTTGATAATGCTATATTCAATCCCACAGATTTCATTCTCTACTACTAATTGTTTTTAGAGTGCTTGTCCCTTGATTTTATATGTAAACAATGGTTGTCTATAGACTAATATCAATGAATGTTACTCCTCCCTCCACATGCATGTTAGATAATACAAAAATTTCAATCTTGCAAAGGAGAAATCTTTAGTAGAAAATTCTGGTTGTAATAGCGGGATTTTGTGAGGCACTGAACTTGGGAGGTGTACTTAACGATCATCCAGTATTTGTTCTCAATTCCTCAAATTTTACTTCAAATGTCGTTGATTTTTCTCCCATTTGTGCGAGATCTGTGTCTAATAGCCACGAAAGTGAAGCCGAGAACGAAAATAATATGCTGGAAAATGGATCCGCCTTTCTTCAAACACAATTTTAAATCTCAAATTGCTAAAAAAAAGTGAACTAAAATAATTTTTCTTCGAGGTCATTTGCATTTATCCAAATTTTACACCTCTACATTTTAATCTATTTATAAAGCTCTTGCAATTCTCAAAAGCAACATTGTGCCTTACGTAACATACAACTTAAAATAAGAGAATGCAATGTTTAAATCTTTAATTTATTTTAAAGACTATGGCATTTATAAAGACTTTGAAAACTCTGAAGTTCCCATTTTTATAGGCACTTATTATATTTTAAAAATATCTAGGTGTGAATGTGATATAAAATAAATGGTTTAGTAGTCTCTACAACTACCAATCAGTATTGTACTTGGATATTTGTCTTTTGTAAGAACTATACTATTTAAAAAGAAATTGCATATTCTTTATTTGGTAGACATGAAAAGGGAGATAAATTAAAGAATAATTGACTAAAAGTAATCATGATAAATTAGTGTCTTAATCAAATCCATGGTTTGGGCATATCTTCAAGATGAGAACACCTGTATTGACTATTTGGTTGTTCCACTAAAGCAAAGTACTACTAGACATAGAACAAATGCAAGTGACAAATGTAGATAACTATTGATAAAGTACTTACACATATAAATACAAAAAAGATTTTGTATATTATAAAATATTTCAATGATTGTAATATGCTAACTATTTAAACTCATTTCCTTCTATCAACACTTTTACCAAATATACTAATGCATCTTTACATCAACAAAATAACATTATTTTATTTCTATTAAAAAAAACTAGTTTTACGATTGCTCTAACATATCTTTGCAACTGACATCATGTTAAACAATTACTACAATTTCATTCAATATGTAATTCAACACTATTAAATTTTTATCCACAACAAATCTATGGAAAGCTACAAAAGAACACACAAACAACACGAAAACAAAATAATTCTAGGATCATCAAGATAAGTATCAAAATTTCAAATTGCTCACAAAATAGACTATGACCGTGGACATTGCAATTGCATAATTATTTGCCCAAATCAAGCACAAGTTTGAAAACTATGAAACAATAGAAGAACAAGTTGCTTTATGTGCTACATGTAATAATAATGTGCCTTATATCTACTCCCCTTATTTAAAAACCATCCTCATAGCTGACAACAGGCAAACAATACATTGCTCTACTAATAAATCCATTGTGCAAATGTTAATGCCTCATCTACACAACACTATGTATGAAGAGTACATTGAAGATAAATCAATTGTCAGCTTCATATGTTACACCATTTCTCAGCTAGAGGCCACTTCACATTGAACCACAACAATGCATCATCCATGACAATCCTACTCAGCAATAATCAACACATTCTATGAAAAAGTAAGTATAATATTTTCCAAACATTTTTCACTATATGCATGTTTGTACTCGTTCAATATTATTATATAATACAGCAACATGATTTTCTAACTATCTCAATACAATATATGTAGGTAGCAAATGAGATACAAAAGGGGACAATATTGCACTTCTACCATCTGGGTAACCACTATCTTCTATGCTCAAACATGCCTGATACAAATCTATTAGTTGTTTTCAAGAATTTGTCATGAAACCAACTATAAACTTCAATTGCATAATTATTAATGAAACTACATGTCGACTGCTAAATGCACAATTATTTGTTAAAACTTTCAAGTTATATGATCCATATGATAGAATGCTAAGTCTATGAACACATATTTCTATTCACAATTTTTTGTAAACAATAAATTATAAATTATGATTCCTCTTATAATAAGGCTTTAGCTCACATCAAAGATTTTAAATATATATAAAAAAACTCCATGACTACTATTTTTTTTTTTAAACAACACACATTGACATTGCACCCCTCTATCTGCTTTTGCTACCTAAATCTCTCAAACAACTTAACACAACTCACAATTGGCAGAAACATGACGCAAATGCGTCTCTTGTTATTATACATATATTTTAGAATATACATTATATATTATTAATATTTTATATTATTAAAATATAAATTATTTTTCAAATTATTTTTTATTTGCTTTCAAAATTATTTTATTAAATATATTTAAAAATTTGCTATATCTAATATTATATTATATTCAAAGATAATTATTCTTTAAAAATGTGAATATCTTAAAACATTTGGATTTTATTTTATTATCTAATCTTATCAAAGAATAAATTTTTTAAAAAAATGAAAAATAAAATAAAATAAAATAGGGAAAAAATACACTGTTAATTCACATGGCACATCAATAAAATCTAAAAATTAGATTTTTTAATGTGCAATATGCAAGTAAAAATTAATTTTAAATTATTTCTAGTGCAGATTATGACACTGACATAACTGTTTTGAGGCACAATAAGGATTAAGAACTATGACAAGAAGGCACAACTGCCACTTGCAATTGTACACAATCATAAATTTTCAGGGCCCTAGTTTAAGTCTACATGTTTCCTTTTTGGGCGACCTACAATGAGTATATAGATTTTTTTTCATTTTTCAAGGCATGAGAGAAATAAATAGAGAAGAAAAAGAACAAGAACACCATTGCATATGGATAGGTTTTCAGTTCTAGTGACAAGGAAAAAAAGAAACTGTATTGTAATTTGACTATTTGGGTTCATCCCAAATGTGTAACTAACATTTTGTAATATTTGAAGAAAGAATTTAGTGTGTAGAATCAAACTTTTTGAGAGTTTCCATTGGCACTATGTTTATTTTTGGACTTGTATATGATTAATTGTCCAACTTGAAGGTATTAAAAGCCTATAAAGCTTTTATAGGGTGTCTTTCCGCAAACAATAAAATAAATTCTTAGGTTTGTCTGTGGATCATTAAGTAGACTCTTCTAATATTTTGAAAAATCAATTATTTAGTAAATGTGTATGTAGAACCTAGTTTACATATGCTTTCAGAGGAATATAGCCTTCAATGGAATCTTCATTAAGGTTTCCATTTTAAAAATACAGTTAGCTACATGTTTGAATGAACTCATGGCTCTATAGCCCTTCTAGAATTGGCACCAGTCTGTTGTGAACTCCGTTTCTTATCACCCCACATCTAAATGAAAACATTTAATCTCACTTTATTTTGAGTTTTGGTAAGGTAGTTTTAAAATTTTCAGGCATTAGAGATATGCAAATTGTAAGGGGATATATTATTTTCATTAAATCTCATGTTTGATAAGTTTTTGCTATTATAAGTGCATAAGCTTTGCATATCCAAACCAACACATATGTATATTGTGACACTAGTATTGAGATACATTGTGTTGTGGATATAGTGTTGTAAGGAAGTTCTCAATAAAAATTTCATTAATTAATCCAACACCTTATGAAACCCCCCTTGGTCTTGTAGAGTCAAAAGTGAAGGAGTCTTACCAACCTCAATAATTTCTCCTAAGTTTCCTAGCTTGAAAATTAGTTTTTGTGATATCCTTCCTAGGTTCAACACTCTTGGCACTTGAGAGACTATCCATCCTTATAGATTCAAAGTCTACAACTCAGATCACCAACATGTTGAGTGTAAGATAAGCATGTTTTCCCTTATGATTTGGATCCAAATCAATGGTGATTTGGGTCTCTGTTAGTTGTGGAAAAACCAAAAATACATTATTTTAAATTGGTTATTTATTGTTTATTTGAATGGAATTATATTTTAAAGATTAAATCTTGCATGTGAATAGAGCTTGATGCATTGGGAATTGAGAAAGTAGGAAAGAAAAGAAAGGGAAAATACTATTTAATATGTGTTAGGAATGTCATTTAAATTGTTGCAATTAGTTAAAATTGTTATTCAATATTTTTCCTTTGGTTTTGGAAAATGGATTAAATTATTTCAATTGTTTGAGAAATGACTTAAATAGTGTTACATTATTTTCCTTTGAAAAAAGAAAGAAAATGATTTAGGAATTCTCCCCTTTAGGAGAATCTGGTGAGTCACTATCAGAATATATGATAAGAATATTGTCATGGCTACTCACATGAATAGGAGCAATGATAATCCCATAATAAGTATTCACTTCTTCTATAAAGAAGATCGATGGAGATGGATTTGAATGTGTTGGAGAAGGTGGATTTGGATTTTTTATAATGGGGTAGAGTTGTATAATGTTTTGGTTTTCTCTTAGGAGGCGAGCAAGGGATATTAATATCATTAGTTTTGGGGTGGAGAAATTTTGAAAAGACTTCAAGATAGATACACTAAAATGGTACTAAGTTAGAAAGTGTAGCATTGGATATTACAAATGTGTTTATCATTTTTTTCAACTTTGAAAATAATGGACTTCTAGGAAAGTTTAGAATTAGAGGCGGTTCCATCGAAGGAGCTAGGGACACTTGCACCCTCTTAGGGTGAGGTTCATTAAGATCCTAAGAAGTAATAGGAGATGGTGCGAAAGAAAGAACCACTAGTAGTGGATATGGAAGAGAAGTTCAGGCATCACCAAATCTAGAGGTGGTCACATCAAAGGAGGTTGCTTAGATTCCAGGATTTGCATAGTAGTTTTTTCATGGGCCAATGCACATCAAAGACACTTATGATCATGCGAAAGTTGATTATTTCGATAATGGGGTCCATGCACAATTATCAAAGGGGGATCACTATGATTTGATTGTGGGGATATCTTCACTTCTAGGACAAAAGGAGGAATGGTTCCAACAAGCAAAGGGAGAGAGATCTAGGGTACACTATCCATAGCCTGCATCATTGGTGCTTCCTATTTTTGTCACATGGATAGTGGGAGGAACATAAGGGACCACTAAAGGATGAGATATGAGAGGTACACGAGAAGACTTCTATCCACTGAGCTATTTTCCTTTCACTATTAGAGGGGTAGGTATAGGAACATTAGGAGCCATAAAAGGAGAGAAGATATGAGGGGAATATTTGCACAACATAGGTGACTTTCCCCAATTTCAATTTTTGATATTTGGGGGAACAAGATGCACCACTAAAGGTTGGGAAAACTTAGTGGGGACAAGAGGCCTACTCGATGGAGCATGCTTATCTTTAGTCATTGAAGAGGTAAGCATAAAGACAAAAACATGGTGCTACAATGGAGAGAGCAAAGGGGAAGTAACCATAGAAGATCAAGGCATTGTGAAAGGAGGTCCTAAAGAACCTACTTTGAATTTATAAAATGCTTTAAATAATAGATAATCACAAGGTTTTATAAGACCTAGAGGCAATGGACAAAAATAATCAAGAGAAAATTCTCCATTTGACACATTCTCCATTTGACACAAGTGGCCTATATCTAGTGTGTTGAATAATATGAACTATGTCATTATGAGGAAATTTTAGATATTTGTGTACCACATAAGCAACTACATTCATGAAAGTTATCCATGGAATGCCTAACTTCACTATGAATGATTCAAATTTGAGGATAATAACAAATATGGTTTTCACCAGCTTGGGTCCAACTTGGACCGTCAAAGTAATGGAAACCATAGAATGGAGAGACCATTGTGTGTATGAATGGTCATTGAAGAATAATCATATTTTTCCTTATGGAATGCATTGATAAAGATATTTTTTTCTATTATAATAATCACCCTACTAACAAGATCAACGAGAACACCATTAATGGTCTTCTCATTAAACCGAGGAGGGATATAAAGAGGTCCATTATCCCTTGTAAAGGGAAAATCATTTGAAGTTTGAATATGCTCAAAACCAACCCTTAGGGTAGTGTCATGATCAACATCACCACATGAAGATGGGGATGAAACTATAGTTGAAAAAATATTTGCAAAAATATAATGAGGAGGTGAATTAGGATAGTTAGACACACATGTTGTGAATTGTTCTTTAGAGTAGTCCCATGTAGTTAAAATAGGAGTTGTAAATGGTCTAGATTATGACATGTTTAAATTGCGAAGACTTCTTCTAACTATGTTACCTAAAGAAAGAGATTGGGTCATAAAGCTCATAAGATTCTTTACAACACTCAATCTAACTTTACTGCAAGTAGTACAATAAAAAGATGTTTTTGCAATTGATTTTGTATTTTTAAGAGTTTTAATTTTTTTGTACTTTTTTCACTAAAGTTTAAAGTGTAAGAGTGTCAAGTTCAACCAAATGTAATATATTAAATAGATTCTAGCAAAGGAAATAATTTTCCTTGAGAATCAACTTCCTATTATAGCATTAGGATGAATCAAAAAAAAAATATAGTTTGATAAATCGTTTTTATGTTTAGAACGAGAAATTTGATTTAAATATTCCAATTCCAATACAAAATGTCGAGTTACAATAAAATTTCAATAATATATTATTTTGTAATTGTAAACAAAATCTAATTTCTACAGAGAAGGAAAGTCAAAGTCATAAAAATAATTTTATAGCCTTCTAGAAGTCTCTGCCATAGACACCATTGTGTAGTACGAACGTCCTCACGGTGTGTTGTCATCTTGAATAGATGTAATGATAAAAATAAAAAAACACCTCAAAATTTGTGCCTACATATAAAAAAAGATATCACGAGCCCACTGTATATGAAAGATATTTGAATATAAAAAAATAACTAAAATATGCAATAAAAAACCCAACTAATAGGAACCAAGAAAGATAAGCTATAAGAAGAAAGGATATCACCTAGATGCCACATTTTTTTAACTTGGATACTTGCACATAGAAAAGAAGAGGAAAATGTTTGGGTGGTTGTTTAGGCACTTGCCTTAGTCAAACCCCATTTTTGGTGTTTCACCTACACAGACAACTAGGATTGATTCGATAAACAATTTGACAAAAAGAGATGTTGATAGAGATTGATAAAATGTAGTGTCAATGATTCAAACAATAGAGTTAAACATAGTATTTGAACACCAAAGATATCTATCTACTAGCATAGAAAATATTTCTAATAATGAGAAGACAACAAAAATAATGCATCTCTCACTAGGAAGTTGCAAACAACCTCTAAAGTGAGTTGTGAAGCTATAATATTGTTGTCTTGTTCAATCCCATCACCAAGAAATGACATGCAAAGTGTTGAAAGAGTGTTGTTTCTTCAAAAACCTGTAAATCTTCAAGAAAGTTGTAGATCCAAAGCCAAAAGTGTAGTGTGAGCATGATAGTGAGAGAAACATTTATTTTTTGTAAAATAGAAAGTTGTGGCTTTTCTACTAAGTGTGACTACCACACAAGAGCATTACATTCAAAAGATTCTCAAGAATGTAATGTTCCAATAGCCACTTGAATTGCATTTTTTTGTAGGACATTAGTGCATCGTGCAAATGCTTGTGCATAGTGCTCTTGTCCAAAAAAATGGACTCAAAAACTTGATATCACAATAATTTTTCTAGACAAGAGATATTTTGATGTTAACATTTTATATTTAAGCTATTTCTATATCGTGAGCCAAAAGGGAGGACATTACATAGTGCAAAATTGCAAGGTATGCAATTTCTACACTACATAGGGTGATAACCACATATACCCAAGGTGAAAATAACTAAATGTAGAGGGGGGGACCAACTGCACCAAGGCTCCAAGTCACAGAGAGCTAAGAGCGGAAGGCTGCACTAATCTACCTCAATCGGGCAGGAGTTTTAGGTTAAGGATAGAGAATGAAGAGCACTCTCGAGTGCTTTTGTCACTCTACTAACCTGGGAGCTTGAACAGAGCTAAACAAGTTGGTTTCTGGAACCCGAATCGTACCTCAGACAGCTCTCTGCCTAAGGATAGCAGTGTGGGTCAAGGACAAAAGCGCGACGTGCTGGCATCCCTCTAGGGCATTGGTGTTTGTATTGTCAAAAAGTACAAAAGTACGATACGAGGCACAAAAACCTACTAACAGTCTAGCTAATAGAGTTTAAAGTACTAATAATAATGATAATGATAGAATGAATGAAATAACTAAAAAAATGATAAAGGAGATGACAAAAGAAAAGGTGATGAATATTAACTCACGAGGAGTCTAGTTCACCAGCAAGCTCCACATGAACGTCTACCTACACACAGTCAAGAGAGGAAAAATGTTCGGGCTGTATAGGGGTTTGTCGTAGTCAAACCCACTCTTTGGTGTTTCCACCTCCACAAACAACCAAAATAGCCATGAGATAGGAAATATGATAAAGAAAGTAATAGAAAGGATATCAAAAAATAGAAATAACACTATGCTACGTAAATCAAGTGACAATATTATGAAAATCGAGAAATGAAACAATATCACCTTCTCAATCAAGGTGCCCTCAAGCAAATAGAGAAAGATGCAAGCTTGGTAAAGTCTATGTTGCCACAACAACGAAGAAGCAGTCCCACAGGACACCAAGTTGCAACTCCAAGGGTGGCAAGAGTGTAGCAAGAAGTGGAGAAGATGTGTAGGAGCTCAAGAATTGTCAAGCAAGATCAAGCTAGCATGTGTAATTGTGAAGAAGATGGATAGAATTGCTAAAGAGATGAAGTGAAAATGAAACAAGCCATTTGAAGATGAAAAGGGAGGGAAAGAGCTGTTCTTGGGTCGGTTGGAAGGTGTAGAGGCATTATGCTTCATCACCAATGGAGAACGTAACATCTTTGTGGATTCCAGAGGCAAGAATCTGTCAGGGATGATAGCGCATCGTGCAGACATCTGTGCGTCGTGTGTGTGTCCATGACAAAAATTATGCCATCGACACAAAAAACAAGTGCCAAGTGGATGGAAAGCATATAGGTGATGTGGAATTTCTTAGTCAGATTTGATTTTCTAAGGCAAAGGATGCAAAAGGGGAATTTGCAAGAGGAGTGCAAATTTTCTCCTATACATTTTTCCCCCACTTTAGCAAGCATGAATGTCAATGAGAGTTTGGTAAAGTAGGTCAAAGAGTTTAGAAATGTATACCTGAACCATCAAGGAAGCATACTGCAATCTGGCGAGCTCGAAAGCATAGGGCAGGAAAATGGCTCCTCAGGTACTCTCCTGAGGAGGATTGAAAAAAGGACTTCATAGATCCTCAGATCTTCAAAGTTGATCAAAGTGCATCAAAGGCCCACAGACCAATGATGGAAAAATATTGCAGGATGCAAGAACTTCACATGTCCTCGAGCCTATGAAGAAGGCACCCTTAGGTATTCCCTCCTGAAGGAAGCCCAATGTGAGGGGACTCCGCAAAGTCAGACTAGAAAGCAACTTCACAATGCATCTGCAAAGCAACATGTTAATTCACAAACAAAACATGTTAGAAAACAAAAAATAGCCACACAGGAATACAAGCAAGCAAATAGTCACACAAACAGTCAAAAATTGAAGGAAGAGCTTTCAAAGGGGTCCCTTGAGAACCGTTCAAAAGAAAAGGGGTCCACTCAAGGGATGCTTAGTTTAAAAGTGTAAGAGCATATTTTTCACAAATCAATTCAACATCAAGGAATCCTTTTGAAATATGTTCACTTCATCAAGGAATTCAAAAGGAAGAAGGTCCCCTTGAAAGGGGAAGTTCAAACTTCACTTGTAGGAGAAGGTTCTTCCCTCCTTGAAGGAAGATTTTTCAAACTCTTTCTTTACGAACCCGTGATGAAGGAAAAAATTTCCACTAGGGGTCCTTGTTGAGGAATGTGATTTTTAAAAAATATTTTGAAAAGGATTTTCAAGAAAAGATTCGTTGGCCACTGAATGCGTGTTCTAAAAATCAAAGCAACATGATATCTCCCTCTTAGGATGGTGTGTGCTAAACACAGAGGAACATGACATCCTAAGGAGAGAAAAGCAAGAATGAAAAAGTTATGTTGTGACCCGTGGAACATATCAAGATGTAATCATGGTAATGTTGTTGCACATGTGAGGGACAGCACATGAGCACCACAACATCACAAAACAAGCAAGAAAGGAAAGAGAGCAAAAATGCAAGAAGAGACAATAACTTCACAAACAAGGGACAAGGGTGGTCTGATATTTTGGAGTCAGAATTGCTCATAAATATAGATAAATAAATATAATAAATATAATTGAATTGTCATCGACCCCCTACTATATTAGACCATATGAAGAATGTAGGAGAAGACAAAATAAAAATAAAAAATTGGGTCAACATGGAAGGGAAGCCTAAATTCCCCCAACACTTTGCATTGTCCCCAATTGTCAAAAATCAATACACAACAAAGGAAGAATGATGTAAAAAATAGAGGAAGTTTTATGACACAAAACACACCTATATCCAACCACCTATAAGGGTGACAAGGGTCATCCAAGATCACATAACGCAAGCATGGGGGAACACATACACACACAATCTACTCTAAAGATAAAGAAGAGGAGCTCCTTAGTCCTCATCAACTAAGAGGTCGTCTTTCTCCCAATATAGATCATTATACGGGGAGGGAAGATGAGCCTGCAAGGGTGGAATATCAAGGGGGAACCCTCTGACCCTCCTGCAAGAAGAGCCAAGGAAGAAGGCCCTAGAGGTCTTCTCCACTCAGTTCTTATGGAGTGAACTTTAGCAACCACGAAAATCACCAAAAGGTTTGAGACCTCATCCATAGAATTAAACATGCACTTCATAGGAGTTACATGCATTAATAGTATGGGAAACGGAGGTAGCGCCCGAGATTCACTATTAGGATCACAGAGAGACTCGGGAGTAGTGACAAACTCTGGGGACGCCGAGACTTCTTCCATCATTAGGATGACACAAGCTAATGTAGAACCACCCTCCAAAGAAGGTGAACCCCTCTTTCGAACCCCATTGCTAGCGGGGTCATCCTCCATCTTCCACTTCGTTGGAGGGTGCGAGATCCCCAGGGACAAGACAAAAGGCACAAAGGAAGAGGAGAAAATTGTGGTGAACACCACTGAGGTATTCAACATGTCCACGGGCTTTGAAAATGGTGAGATGTCTAGGAGCCACATCAAAGGGGTGGCTCAATCGAAGGAGCAATAAACACCTGCACCCTCTTCAGGTGAGGATCATTTACGCTTGCGGCGGGAGCCGAAAGTAGGACAAAGGCTGAAGAAACTGAAGCAGAGGGGATGGGAGAGGAGGACATAACAGAGGGATTCGAAGTCAATTCCCCTTCTTTCCTCTACAAGTCAGCCTACTCAGCAACCAAAGCCTTTCTCTGATGCTTGCACTAATGCGCAAGGTAGTTCCTATGACTCTAAGAGCTAGGGCTAGGGGCCGAGATAGAACAAGAGACTCTTGTTCAACCATCAGAGTATCCATCACAACCATTTTCAATGGAGGGAGAGACTCTTGGATGGGAATGGGAGGGAGAGGTTGAGAGGACGATGAAACAATAGCAAGGGGAGTCAAATCTAACGCCTCAGTGGCGGACCTCTTCCCATTCATTATCTTGGAGGTAAGAGCAATAGTAGGCCACAAAGGCTAAGACATAGAGGTCTCCCCATGGGGACCCTTCCCCTTATTGTACCGAACAGACCAAGGTCCCGTGGGAAAGGTAGGAAGTTTGGATACCCGAATCTTGGCATTTCACCAAGTGGGCATCATTAGACTTCTTATGCGAAAACTAGTAGTAACCCAAATTTCCTCTTTAGGGAGGGAGATAGAGGCGGTGCCCTAAGCACAAGAAATCTTCTCCTTTCCCTTTTGAGAGGAAGAGGTAGCTTGTTGATGCACCACTGGGCGAGTCACTTTTGGTTGTCCTTTTCCCTTGATTTTGTACTTCACATAGTTTTGGTAAAGTAGGTCCGTCCTAGGAGGGAGCAGACTAACTGGGGTGGGCCAAAAATGATCCAAAGAGGAACCCCCACGAGATACCAATGGTTAATATCTAGTGTCATGCACAACATGCATGACACCTTTGTAAGAGAACTTTAAACATTTGTGAATAACCAAAGCGATTTCGTTCATGGAAGCTAGCCACAAGATGCCCAAATTCACCCTGAACAGTTCGGATTCTAGAATGACATCAAAGGTTATATCCATAGCCCTAGGTCCTACTAGGATGAAAAGAGTTATAGAGCCATACAAGGCAAGAGAGAGACTGTCATGCGTACGTATAATAGATTTTTTTTCTCATATTCCTCCCTCTATAGTGAATTTAGCCACAATGTCTCCTTTGTAATAATATTCACTCGATTCACGGGGTTGACTAGGACTCATGTCACAATGTTTCCATTGAGGCGAGTAGGAATGTATAAAGGAGAGGGCTTATTATTCAAACACAAATCCTGTGAGGTGAAAATTACATTTGGTGAACCAATTGCAGGCTACAGGGGAGGAGTAGGAGTAAATGAAACCACATTAACATATGTTGAGGATTTATGAGAAGCTTCAGAAGGATCAATAATCAAGTTCACAGAGTGAGACAGAAAAGGGTCCATATAAATCTACAACTCACTATTAGCCTTCGCTACTAACTTATTTATATTCTGCTTCTTCCCATCGAGATGGATGGTACCATTGTTGATGCAGTCTTGTATCTAATGATGTAGGCGCATGCAACGCTCGGTATTGTGTCCGTTAACATGATGGTACTAAAAAAAAGGGTTTCCGCCATACCAATTAGGATAAGGCTCCTTCAAATGTCGAGGATTTTCCAATGTTATAATCTTATCTTTTAATAACTTTTTCAAAATAGGAGAATAAGATTCAACTAATTTTGTAAACTTCCTATTGCACTTTAGGCTGTGATCACTAGTCGCGGAAACTACATTTGCAACAACCTTTCCTTTTCTTGAAATAGACACAATGGATTTTCCTTCATAATGGGAGTGTGAAGAAGTTCCCCCAAACTGAACCACCATTTGCTAGGACTCCCACAATGCAACACACATATGTGCAAAAGAAGGTTACTTCATTAAGGAAAATTTCTCCTGCCAGGCTTGTTGCAAGTTGCCTATGAATACCTTTTGCACGTCTGAGTCGGGCAGTGAGTATGAAATTTGTGAAAAGAGTGCTTGGTATCGCACGATGAAATCAATTATCTTATCGTTTTCTCCTTGCTTACATCGGACAAGATCCGAAAAGGTCATCTTCAAACCGATGTTAGCCTAGAATTGATGGAGAAATTAGTTTACGAGCTAATCAAATGATAATATAAAATTATCAGGCAAGGAGCAGTACCACTCGAGTGTTGTGTCCTTGAGAGATTGCAGGAAGAATTTCTCCATTAGGGCATCGTGATGAATGAAATTCATGCACATTGTATTAAAAGATGATACATGTGTCTGCGGATCCCCTTTACCACCATTCTTTTCTAACTTAGAAATGTCCATTTCTTGTGGGAAAGGAGTGCTTAAAATGGTCACCGACAATGAACTATGTTGGGAGAAGGGTTGAAAGATAGGTTGGGAGGAGGCTTGAGATAGGTTCACCAACTGGCTTTGCATTCGGCCCATGATCTGAAGAAGAGCATTCATAAGAGGGTCTAAGGATGACAAAGGTCCAATGGAACCTCCCCTAGAACCACCACCACCAAAACCACCTCTGGAGCCACCGTCAGAGCTACCACCACCAATGTGACCTCCGCCTAAGGCACCTCCACTACCAAATCCACCACCATGGCCTTCGTCAAAGCCACCACTTCAAGCGCTACCACCGCTACCAACGCTACCACCATTCATTCCACCGGAGCCTCCACCACCAGGGGCAGTAGGAGGGGTGAAGCTAAAACCAAGGGGTATTGTACTTGCCTTGATAGTGTGGGGTCTATTAGAGGCAAAGGAAACACTTATCGAGGGGCCTATTTCACCCATGCATACAGACGTGGTAGGCATCGAGACACCCACCCTTAGGTAGTACCCGATCTAGTGCTATATGAAGGGATGTATGCTTTGGTTCGATCGATGAGGCCATGTAAGAACTCTATACCCGTCTGATCCTTACCTAACATGTATCTCACCTCACTAGCAAGCCTAGTGGATCTTGCCATATTCAGTGCTCTCTCCAAATGATTCAGAAGGTCTAACAACCTCCTATCTAGTGTCAAAATATTTTTTGCAAGAATATGCATAACATCATCCTCATCCACAGACGAAGTCATAGGGGATGCTGGAGGAGTGGGTACACGAGTGGTCTCATCAATGAAACCCATCTCATCTATAAATCCTATAGAAAATCCAGTAGTAAAGCTAGAAGTGACCTTCATCTTTTCCATTTGTAGGTGTCATGGACTTCTCCTGACAATATACTTGGAGGTTGTAGTCTGGGTTGTGATGATCATAAAACCTCACAACACCTAAGTTTTCTTCGGTTGTTGAGTGCAAGGGAAAAAATTTTGACACAAAGAAATGGATAGACATTGTTCACGTCAAGTTCACCAAAATGTAGAGGAGGGGGACCAACCACACCAAGGCTTCAGGTCACAGAGAGGCGAGAGCAGAAGGCTACCCTTCTCTACCTCAACCACATAGGTGTTTTAGCTTAAGGATAGAGAATGAAGAGCACTCTCAAATTCTTTTTTCACTCTACTAACCTAGGAGTTTGAACGGGGATAAATGAGTTGGTTTCTGGAACTTGAATCGTACCTCAAACAACTCTCTCCATGAGGATAGCAGTATGGGTTAAGGATGATAGCACGACGCGCTAGCGTCTCTTTGGGGCGCTAGCTTCCATATGGTTAGAAAGTACAGAAGTATGGTACAAGGCACAAAAACCTACTAACAGTCTAGCAAATAGAGTTTAAAGTACTAAACAAAATGATAAATGACATAATGAATGAAATAACTAGAAAAATGATAAAGGAGATGATGAAAGCAAAGGTGATGAAGATTAACTCACAAGGAGTCTAGTTCACCAGCAAGCTCCACATGAACGTGTGCCTACACACAACCAAGAGAGGAAAAATGTTGGGGCTATATAGGGGTTTTTCACATTCAAATCCCTGCTTTGGTGTATCCACCTCCACAGACAACCAAAATAGCCACGAGATAGGAAATATGATAAAAAAAGTAATAGAAAGGATACCAAACAATAGTAATAACACCATGCTACACAAATCAAGTGACAATACTATGAAAATGGAGAAATGAAACAATATCACCTTCTCAATCAAGGTGCCTTCAAGCATGTAGAGAAAGATGCAAGCCTAGTAAAGTCTACGTTGCCACAACAACAAAGAAGCAGTCCCGCAAGACAACAAGTTGCAGCTCCAAGGGTGGCAAGAGTGCAACAAGAAGTGGAGAAGATGTGTAGGAGCTCAAGAATTGTCAAGCAAGATTAAGTTAACATGTGTAATTGTGGAGAAGATGGATCGAATTGCTAAAGAGATGAAGTGAAAGTGAAACCAAGCCAAATTTGAAGATGAAAATGGAGGGAAAGAGTCGTTCTTGGGTTGGATGGAAGGCATAGAGGCGTTACGCTTCATAGCCAATGGAGAATGTAATGTCTCTACGAATTCTAGAGGCAAGAATTTGTCAAGGACGACAATGCGCCGTACAGATGTCCACGTGTTGTGTGCATGTCCCTGGCAGAAATTCTACAACCAACACAAAAAACAAGTGCCAAGTGGATGGAAAGCATATAGGTGATGTGGAATTTCTTAGTTGGATTTGATTTTCTAATGCAGAGGATGTAAAAGTGGAATTTGCAAGAGGGGTCCAAATTCACTCCTATACACTAAATACTACTAAAGTGGGGTGGAAATCACACATGGTTAGGGGTGGTGACCGGATAGGAAAACACTTTACTATTTTTTATCTTTTCATTTTTATCATCATCATCCACATTGTTATTGTTTGCTTGGACCAACCCAATCCTTGGGTGGCTAAATTACAAATCTTATGATTAGAACAAATATCTAGTATTGAGTGTAAGCATGCAATCTTAGAATAATACAAGTACAAATAAAAACAAACTTAAAAACTATTCATCTAACATTCATGAAAAGCTTGGATTGAGTGTTAATGGATAAGCTCTATATGTTTGTTGCTCATGTTTGCAACATCTTCCTACTCAATTGAAATTACAATTCGAGAGACAAGGATTCAATTTCAATTTACAAGATTTCAAGGACATGAAAAAGGATAGCTAGGTGGAGTAGATAAGGATAAGGAAACTGTTTTAAATTAGTGTGTTAATTTATTGATTGAATGAATACATTTATTTATTTTCCCAAATAGTTAATTGATTTATTTTACAATTTTTCCTTTTTGATGACCTATTGACCATTTTAATCAATCATTTAAATGATTGTTTGATTTTAAGATTTATTAAATTAATTTATAGATATTTGATTAAAAAATAGATTTATTTATTAGTTTGGATTTGTGGATAATGGATTATTTAACTAGATTAAATAGTAAAATATCATTTAATTAATTTAATTTTGATTAAGTGGACTAATTCATGATTTAATTTATAAATTAGATTTATTTTAACGAGTGAATATTTTTTAGGTGTCTAGATGAGGTGATGATAGGAAATTGGTCTCATCAAGATTTGAGTGTCTATATCTAGAATTCTCGTATCTTCATTTCAAGTTTTTATTCCACCTTTGTCAAGACACCTTCTTTTTGGGTCACTTCTACTTTATTTCCTCTTTCCTTTGCTCCTCCTCCCTAACTCTTCTATGGAGTAAATATTCATATATCTCCTCAACTAGTTTAGATCTCCTCAACTGGTTTAGGTCAAAAAAATTTAACATTTCCTACATTCAAGATATGATAACGTGTATTCTATAGTCTAGTTTTAGATATATAAATTTGTATTCGAGTTATTTTCAATTCCCTAGATGTATTTCCATTTCACTTGTTGATTGTTTCCTTTTGTGAGGGTATATTGGCTACTTTATATGGATGTTTTATATGACTGGGTAGAAGTGAAGAAATGAAGAACAAACACATATTTGAGAAATAGTATCTCTCCTTTGACAAATTTATCATTGATATTTCATGCTTATATACATTCTTTCCAATACTTTTATTCTAAAGCTTGTTTCCCCTAAACTGTCACAAACCTTCTAAATTGGAGGAAAAATCTAATAATAGAATTTACATACCTTGCAATTTCTTCTACTATATTTTACATTCATTTTAGTGTTTTCCCTTATTTTTTCTAACATTTATTTCCCCTCATCTCCTTATTTTTCCCATTTCCATGTGTCTTGACCACTTCCTATTACTTATCACTTATTCTCTTTTCATCCCTTTTCCCTTTCCATGTGTCTTTCCTACTCTCCTATGTGTTCCTTCACCCTTAAAATATCATTGTTTCCATTTCCAAGGTGATTACATAAAAAATTAAGTGATCATTTATCCTCTCTCATGACTAGCTTATTGTTACCTTATTTTTTATTACTCTCACCTTGCAACTCTAAATGAGTTGAAACCACCTCTGACCATCTTATTTTTGTCCCCTCTTCCTATTCATTTGATCTCACCTTCCTTGGGATAGAAGGGAAACATGTCCCACACATTTAATTTACCCTTCTTTTACTCCTAAAATTTAATGTAAGGTATCCCTAGGCTGACTAATCCCATTTCATTTGTTCTCACTCAAAAAAGTGTAATTTAACCCCTAAAAATCTTTTTTAAAAAGGCCATTTCTCCTCATTTTACTCATGTATGCTCGCTCGTAACTTACAAGCATTATTTATTTCTTTTGGATTGCAAATATTTGAGCTTTGGAGTATTAGAGAATTGATATACTATTGGAGTATCATCATAAATATTTGGATCCCATTGATGAAACATTTTTGAGCTATGGAATAACTTGTGTGGTTCTATTCCTCTCTTTCTTCCTCTTTATATGTCTTCTCCTACTTCCTTCTAGGTTCTTTGTTAATCCACCACATTTCTCCCTAATTTATTATTTTCTCCTCCCCATCCTATCCCTCTTCAAATCCATATAACTTTTGTAGCCTTCTATTTTCATCTTTTCTTCTATTTCTTTCTCTCACCAACCCCTATTTATGTTGTTTCCATTCTACCCTAGTAAGCACATTAGGGTGTGAGTTTTTCATTTCAATTCATTTGTTTCCTCATTGATTTCATGTTATCATGCCATTGTTATTATCATGTGGATCTATGCTTGATTTTCTTATGAGATGGTTGATCAAGACAACTTCCCCTTTGACCTAACTACCTTAACAAAATTTCTATTACAAAATCTGATTTGTAGGCAATTAATGGAAATTCGTGACACTTTAGATCATAGAGACATGTTTAAGAAGTATTGAAGAGGTTGAAATGAACAATCCCTAAAAATTTCAATTCATTTTGAGAACCTTCACTAACATCCCCTAGATCAAAGAACTAATGCCTATACTAGTTTCCTATTCTTGGGCAAGGAACTAGCACTTGATGCACTTGTTTCTATATAAAATATTTGGTTTGCAACCTCTAAATTCAACATGGATTTTTTATAACATATTCATTCACTCACTTTCTACATTTCCTTCTTGGTCTAATCTAATATGAGGGTTTCAAATTCACTAATTTTGTCTCTCCCATTCACATGCTATTGTTTTACAATACTTTTTTATCACATTCTTGATTATTACCCTCAAGCTTTTTAAACATTCATTCATTCATTTTCTACATTTCCTTATGATCTAATGGAAATTCATGACACTTTAGACCATAGAGACATGTTTAAGAAGTACTGGAGAGGTTGAAATGAACAATCCCTAAAAATTTCAATTCATTTTGAGAACCTTCACTAACATCCCCTAGATCAAAGAACTAATGCCTATACTAGTTTCATATTCTTGGGCAAGGAACTAGCACTTGATGCATTTGTTTCTATATAAAGTATTTGGTTTGCAACCTCTAAATTCAACATGGAGTTTTTATAACATATTCATTCACTCACTTTCTACATTTCTTTCTTGTTTTGATCTAATCTTAGGGTTTCAAATTCACTAATTTTGTCTCTCCCATTCACATGCAATTGTTTTACAATACCTTTTTATCACATTCTTGATTATTACCCTATTTCTATTATCTTCAAGTTTTTTTTACAATTCATTTTCGTCAGATTCTTGATTATTACCCTATTTCTATTCTCTTCAACAAAAAAAAAATTATCATACTTTTTAAACACATTCTTGATTATTACCCTCAAGCTTTTTAAACATTCATTCATTCATTTTCTACATTTCCTTATGATCTAAAGGAAATTCATGACACTTTAGACCATAGAGCAATGTTTAAGAAGTACTGAAGAGGTTGAAATGAACAATCCCTAAAAATTTCAATTCATTTTGAGAACCTTCACTAACATCCCCTAGATCAAAGAACTAATGCCTATACTAGTTTCCTATTCTTGGGCAAGGAACTAGCACTTGATGCATTTGTTTCTATATAAAGTATTTGGTTTGCAACCTCTAAATTCAACATGGAGTTTTTATAACATATTCATTCACTCACTTTCTACATTTCCTTCTTGTTCTAATCTAATCTGAGGGTTTCAAATTCACTAATTTTGTCTCTCCCATTCACATGCAATTGTTTTACAATACTTTTTTATCACATTCTTGATTATTACCCTATTTCTATTCTCTTCAAGTTTTTTTTTACAATACATTTTTATCACATTCTTGATTATTACCCTATTTCTATTCTCTTCAACAAAAAAATTTTTTATCATACTTTTTAAACACATTCTTGATTATTACCCTCAAACTTTTTAAACATTCATTCATTCATTTTCTACATTTCCTTATGATCTAATCTAAGGTTTCACATTCACTAATTTAGTCTCTCCCATTCACATGCAATTATTTTACAATACTTTTTGATGACATATTCTTGATTATTACCCTATTTCTATTCTCTGCAAAACACTTAAGATTCGAACCTCTGACATGGTATCTAATAGACCTAAAATTTTGATTAGATTCTAAGGCAGGGCAATTAACATGTTCTAAACACTACTAACATCCCCCACATTTGGTGAAACTAACATCCCCCACATTTGTTTTCACCACATATTTGCCTAGAATTTCACCAATAGCTTTTGTTCAACATTTCTTATTTTTCAATTGCATCAATAGTCTCCATGTTCATTTATACCCTCTAATATCGTTGGGCATTATTTGTTTCATGTTTCCTATTTTCTACTTGTTTTTTCTAATTGGCAAACACAAGTCTGTTTGTATGTTTTTTCTAATTGTCAATCACAACTTTGTGGTATGTTAATTCATTTACACTAGTTTACTTGCACATATTAAAAAAAATGGAATTCTCCCATGAAAACCCTTTCTTTTATTTTTTTGTTAAATATTATATCTTAGAAGTCTTTTCATTTCAGGTGTGTAAGATAAAAATTATGAAGTAGCTTCCACTTCTTCATTGGCTACCTCAAAATGTGTTTCAAGTATTAAGACCTCAAAATGTTTGTCTAAATTCTTTGTTTCAAATATCATTGAATAATTATTGAACAGTGTTCTTTCTACATAATTCCTATACTAAAAGTTACTTCTAGAATTTAATTTGGGAATAATATTCGGTATCTTCCCCAATCTCAATTGGGGGGTGGGTGTGACCATATTCTTTTGGTTGTTTTCCTTTGATACCCAACAATATTTAAGATAGTAGTATTTTGGTCAACAGTATTTGATTTAAGAGAGCATATTTTTTAATCTATAAGCATATCAAGAAAAATAAATTCAATTTCTTCATCTCTAATTATTAAAAGAAAAATTTTATTTTTATTTTAATGACACTTTCAAATATATTATTTTCAATCGATCTCCCAAGAGATAGGGGAGAGGATCTAGTAGTTGTGCACCCTAACTTCGCGCTTCTAATTATCTTACGTAGAAATTTCAAATTAGTCCCATTTTTTTACAGCAGCTTACTTCGCAAGTCCCCTACTTATAACTACGGTTTCAGGGCCACATCATCAAATATGATGCCACATCAGCATGCTTTTTGTCAAGGTGTCCAAAAAGGCCCCAAAAAAAAAAAAGAGTATGACCAATACTTGTGCATTCACAACATGTTTTATTGAGTGCTGATGTGGAATCACATGATTCGTTGTTTTTTAGATCAAAGGAATACATTTTGTTTAATTATGGGTAGTCATCATTAACACTAACAACTTTAAAATCACAACTATTGAAACATGCTTAGATACTAGGTCCTCTCCCCTATTATACATTGTCAGGTATTGGGTCTTCTTCCCTATTATACATTTACAATATTGTCTTGCTTTTATTACTTAAAACTGAGTCCTCTCCCCTATTATACATTTACAATGTTGTCTTGCTTTTATTACTTAAAACTGGGTCCTCTCCCCTATTATACTTTTACAATGTTGTCTTGCTTTTATTGCTTAAAAGCAAAGAATCCCCTGGATCCTCTTTCTATAATACATTTACAATATTGTCTTACTTAAAACAGAGAGTCCCCTACAACTGCTTACCTAATGTTTTGCACTATAAAATTTTAAAAGTGCTTACCTAATGTTTTGCACTATAAAATTTTATAAGATTTTTTTTGAGAATTAGTGATTCTATGATTTTTTTTCTTATTTATTTCAAATAATTATTAGATTATAATATTTTTTAACTATTAAATTTAAAAAATAAATTTTTAAAAGGAAATGGGGAAAAAGGTAAGTCAAAACAGTAGTGGCTGCATAACTTCAGCCATCCTCCACCTCTCTACTTACAACTGAACAAAAACTACTCCACTATTTTTAGAAGATAATATTATATTATACATTGTACTAATTATAAAATTATATGAAACTACTTATACCTTTTAAAAAATTAAGCTGTAAGCAATTGCATGGGACCTTATTGTAGGCATTTGTTTGTATGTGAGCTACATGGAACCATGCTGTAAAAAAAAGATTTTGGGTGAATGGTTTTTTATAATCCTTCTATATTGTCTCAGGATTATTAACAATGTGGGATTATTACAACTCAATAATTAAATTCTACATTCAGAGAACAAGAAGTTCTACTTTAAAAGTTTAAAAATCTATCCTAGAATTTGGATAGTTGATATAAAATGTAAGAAAGCTCCAAATATACAACATGGAGGAATGCATATTTAAAAGTAGCATGAAGTGTCTGTTCTATAATTCATAAGCAGGCCAGTGGTTTTCTGATCTATTAGGTTTCCCAGGTTCCAGAGAACTAACTATGGATTTAAAGTATAAGGTTACATGCAAATATTTGTAACGCTGGAGGAACAATAGCATGAAGAAAAGAATATATATGAGCTTTCACAAATAAGACAATGAAAGTCATTCTGCAGATTGTGCCAAACACAGCATGCAAAATGAATCTGCCAGTTTCAGTATATCCACCATCAGTGTCCTCTTAAATATGCCATTATTAAGTTGGCTGAAAAAATGCCAATTTGAAGTCTGTCAGCTTGCACAAAATTGGAAGTCAGTGAAAGAATGTATAATGTACATGTTTTCTCAAACTGAGTAAGCACTTGATGGTTGCTTATAAAGTGCTTATAAACTGCATGTCAAACCGGCAAGCTTGAGAAATATGCAACTTATATAAAATATTAGTACTGTCGTCCTTGCTCTGCAGTATCTCTTTGCATACCTTTCTCTACAAAAAAATTGTAGATGAACTTATTGCTTGGAAAACTACTTGCAGTCAAGTAAATATTAGTTTTGAAGCTTTAGCCAATTTGGAGTCCAAAGCTCAGATTTCAGTTCACCCCTTATGACTTCGACAAATGTACCATATGTGCCATAGACAGCAAAAACTGTTGCAAAGGCTAAAATGGCCATATCAATGGCCTTCTGTGGAGAATTTAGAGAACCTTTAAAAGTTTTAAGGTGAATCAACGCTGGAAAAACAAATGCAAGCAGTGCACAAACTGTGCTTCCCACTAAAGAGACAAAGATGCCAAATCCAGGGACAGATAAAGCCAGTACTGCAAGGATAACAACAGTATCAGCTCAAAGAATCTTTAACAGTACCATTTGCATCCATGAGAATGAAAAACAAAGTTTCTGGAACCACCTACTTTTCATCAATTTCATCTCAAGCATTTCATGAACAGGATGCATCATGACAGGAAATGTGAATACAAGGGCTGTGCAAAGACCTACCTTGACAGCAACTGTAGACAAATCATTGGGAAGATTGAGCGTTATTTTATCTTGAGTTTCACTGCCATAGGTGAAATATCCTATCAATCCAAAACCAGTATAAAGAGTAGCTAGGAAGAAAAAAGCATAACCCAATACTCTGCCAAATCTCTGTGGCTCTCTCATTGAAGTTTCCAGTGATAATGTCATACTGAAGCCCTCAAAGCAAAACACTGCAACTCCAGCAACAAATGGCAAGGCCTTATAGCTGGTGAAGGCATCTGCCTTCTCTAGTCCTTGAAATGAACCCAAATCATCCTTGATGACAATTGCTATAGCCAAAAGATTGCAGATGTCGGCAAAAACACTGAAGGGAGAGAGTGATGTCAGTGTGCGTACCCAAGCCAATGCAATTTCCACAGGAACAAAAATGCATATGAAAAATGAATACTTGTCAGCTGATCCTGTGAAAACCGAGGACAAATTTTGGCCTATAAAAACCAAGTAGGCAATACATCCTCCACATTGAGAAATTATTAACATTGTCTCTGCTACATAACGCGCAATTTTTCCATAAGTGTGTCTTGCAAGGTCTCCATATGTTAATACACTTACATTACTCAACTGCTCTAATTTGTCCCTGCATTTCACCTGTACACAACCCATCAAATAGTAACTATAAGTTTCTTTTCTTTTTCCTTCTTTAAGCTTTGATCCTAGTTATTGTTTATAGTTGTATCCTTGTAAAAGCATTCTATGTTATCATTAGATGGGGTAGAACCCCTGTTTAACAAAGGTAAGATCTAAGAGAAGATTATAATAACATAGAAGATTGCAATAGTATAACAATGAATTAAAGCTAAAGGAAGAGAGCAGTGATTACAATTTTGAAATCACATTACTCCAGCCTCTTACAAATGCATCATTAATGACTTTTATTTATAAGCAATTGCTAGAGGAGGGCATACGCTTCATCAAGATAGTCAAGCTGACACAATGAATAACTACCCTCAGCATTTCAGGTCACAATCAGAACTAACCTAGGGTTATAGTCAACCACAGGTCAGAATTCCATGACGTCAAATAAAAATTACTCAAAGTAACCAACTCTCACATCAACTATGCTGTACTTGTGGCCCTGGTAGTTCATAAATTACGAATAAGATTCACTTTTTAAGAAGTTATCAGGAAACTACAGTATACGAATGATGACCGCATCCCCAACCCTTACTCATTTACTCATGTATCCTAATTTTAATGGCGCCCCTGTCCTTGTATCAGTGTCCACACAAGGTAACTGCAAATTTTAGATGGTAGGTTCCATATACGTTTTTGTGGACTAATGCAACAAATAACAAATGGGATTTCATCTCTAGAAATCTACCATGAAGTCTGTCGGTCTATTTTCTAGAAGTAAGGCTGAAGCCTTACTAATAAACTGGATTCAAAAAACTGGTGGATATGCCCATGAATCCTAATTTTCAACCTTCAGCACAAGAAATCTACAATGAAGAAATAAGACTATATTTATTAATTTTCAGCAGGGTTCAAAAATTGTTTCAATCATGGAGGCCTAATATAAGCTAACAAATAGGTTTTCAATTTTCATCATTTGAGGGAAAAAAATCAATGATAAGTGCATCTGAGTTTCTTCAGATAAAGTTTGCAAGAATTACTGAAACCATCAAACAAAGCTTTTCTTTAATGGGGTTTTTCATAGATGACCTTATAAGACTAATTCTAGATGGGGTGAGGATTCTTCACGTAAATTTCAGCAAAGCTTGTAAGAATTACTACAACCATTAAATGAGCTTTTCTTAAAGACCGTCACAGAAGGTATTTGAAAGGCTTATTGATAAATTGGCTTTTCATTCTAAATGGTAATTGGATTTCTTCACAAATATTTGAGAACTTACTTCAATTAATTAAACCATTAAAGAAAGATTTTCACGGGTTTATTCAAAGATGATCTTTTAATACTAGTTTTAGATGGGGATAGTGCGGATGGGTTTTTCAAATTCTTCACTAATTCACTCAATGGGAATTTGTCTTTTGCTAAAGATAAACATTTGCTATCCCTAGCATATTCAAAGGATTGTAGCCCAACTATCCCCAGTAAGTCCACTATCCCCAGTAAGTCCAGTGGATTGCAGTGTAATACTGAGTGCACACTAGTGAAAGCCTATTCGAAGTTCAAATCCCCTTGACTGCAATAAGCTAGCCAATAATTGATCTAATTTTTATGAGTCATACAAAACTGTGATGTAATAATTATGGGTTGCATACCAGCATGATCCAAATTTACAGAACATCTTCAGAATGCTATTAAGTTTGTATTTCTGGCAACCCATAGCTTGCCCTGAGATTTAACCCAAAAAATAATAACATAAAAACCAAAACCAAAAATATAAATAAAACAGCACGCCAGATAGCCAACCAGGTTTATATCCAATAGAAAAAGGAAAACAAAAGTTAAACAATTAGTTCATTCATTTTATTAACAAAAATCTCAACTGTGTTATGAGAACTTAAACAAGACAGGACTTTACCAGAAGCATCAGTAATATGTCAACAGTGCTGAAAGTAATATGGCTATAACTAGCGATCGCACCTTTGTGTGCAATGGGTACGCCGAAGAAGATTTAGAGGGATAGCTGTGGTAAGCAGTGAGAAATTTAAAACATCCAATTAAATGGATTATGCATTGTGTAAATGAGTTGAATACAAAATATTTGTATAGCAAAGGCAATGTCATAAGTTGTATTAATGAATAGTATCTTTAGCAATAACAAAGTTAATGTAAATCTTGTACAGATTGGATATGCCAACCACATTAGTATCTTAATCTTGTACAGTTTGGTTTCCAGCTTTTTTTTTTTTTGTGGTAATTCCTTGAGACACTAATTTTGCTGCAATATAATGACCTTCTGAAAGCCTACCACCACCTCTTCCTCCATAAAATTTACTTTCACTTCAGAACCTGGTAGATTTTGGACAAGTAGCAAAGTTAGTCCACAATTAAGAAGCTGTCCATAAATTTTGAATTAATGGGAGAAGTTGTATTGAATCTGAATGTAGAAATTTATTTGACAACACATAAAAAAAAGAAAACTTTATCATGCAACATATAAAGTCATTCTTGCTGATGGAAAGAAACATAAATTATGGTTGTTGAGAAATGTAGAGAAATAATTTTTGACGAATTTTGAAATTTCGGATCATGGTACATATCATGAGAGATTTGATCCTGATAATTTGTAATTTGGTTTAGCATTGATTTCATTACAGAAGAAATGTTACTGTTTTGTATGAAATTTTGAATACCTATATTTTCTCTTAAAGACATCACTGTGATTTAATAATGTAGAAAGAGAAGCCGTTATAAGTTATGCTGCAGTTTTAAGTCATTGTACCCAAATTGTCATATTTAAAAAATCATTTTTTTCTATCTATTAAAACAGAAGCCTGTGTAAGTTGTGCAGCGATTCTAAGCCATTATAGCAAGCAGGTAGGCCTATGAAATATGATTAGTCAAGGAAATTATTTAACTTAAATTGGTCCCCAAAACATCTGCAGTTTAAGGACAAAGCACCCTTCTCTGCAGACAACAATACAACAAAATATACTTGTAGCAGCAGCTGTTTCAAATGGATTACGCATTGTGCAAATGAATAGAATACAAAATATTTGCATGGCAATGGCATAAGTTGTATTAATGAATAGTATCTTTAGAAATAACAAATTTCATGTAAATCTTGTTAATTAAGAACCAACTCTCATCAACTCTAATGTGAAACATGGCAGGGGAAAATATCTAAAGAAGCATGGAAAGAAAGAGTGTATATTTTGTACTACTGGGGTAGTGGAATCAAGAAAACACTTAATTATGGAGTGTGATGCCTTCAAGGACATCAAGGACAAACATGCCAATATCATGACAGTTGGTTCTTCGCATAGTTTATTCAACGAGGAGGCTATTGAGAAGATGTGGATGCTCATCATCTCCTTGAATAAGAAAAGGATTGAAATGCAAAAGACCAAACTGACAAGCTGACTATCCCATAGGCTATTTTTAGCCTTGTGGGCGTGAAAAGTTATTCATTCATTCGAGATTGAATATGTGATATAAACTCCTGTCATGGATGCAAAAATACTTGGATTTGGAAGGGTACAGCAGCTTGCAAAGCCTTTTGGAAACCATCAGCATCTTTTCACAGTTGAAAAAAAAGGTGGGGAACTTTTGGGTTGCCAATGCGTTCATGGCACCATTATAAACCACCCAAAACTTTGGGATTGGAACTGAAACATTTTTAAATTTTAGGACCATCTATTTGTTGCCGGCATGCTTTACCACTGCGCTACCAGCCTATTTAGTATTTTACAATCAGTCCATCTATGATTTGGACATGGCTCATTTTTCAATAAAGACTACCTCCTTAACTATAGCATTAAAGACTTTGATGGAGCTTCTAGTTTTTCCAAGGCAGAAATTGAGATAATCTTGATCCTTTTATATGGTAGGTAAATGTTAAATTTTTAGTGCGTAAAATTGAATGCTGAAAGTGATTTAATGGAATGTCATTTACATTTTGCTATATTTGCAAAGAAATGCAAAATGATGTATTCTCCCTAAATTTTACTATTTAGAATATCTTGGATTCTTACACATGTTAATCTCTATAGTAATATGATTCTTACAAACGTTTTAGTACAACCTTGAGTATATGTGGTTGGGAGGATCTTGTGCTTGATTGGGAGAAATCAATGATTATTCAAATATTGATTAACAGGGCCTCTTCTTAAGGAGAAGCTAATGAAAATTTTGTGAGTTTCCATGGTTTTTATTTGATTTCAAATTTGGAGTAGAAAATTGAATAACATCGATTAATCTATGAGATTGCATGTCTTTCATTTGATTTCAATTTGGCAAAGAAAATTTAAGAACATCAATTGATGTTGAAGTTATGAAAGCTAATATATGTACTTGTAGTATGTACCTTTTTGAATTTGAGACAATTGCAAATGATGATAAATGACTTTACAGAGGATGTGCTTTCACTGGGTTACTTAAGTTATGGAGTATGGAAGATTAAAGTCCACTTACCACTACTATTACAATGATCAAAGGTAAATTCTATTTTTAGATAAACTTACATGCAAAAAATTAAGAAAATAAAATATTAGAAGAGGTAAATGTTATAGCTCTGTATATTTTCAATTTCTGCTTTTGCAATAGATTATACTATTCTCACTATTTTCTGTTAATCTCTAGTGAAATCCATTCAAACAAAAAATATTTCAAGTTTTCTACTCTAGTAATTTCATTTTATTGTATGGTCATTGGAATTGAGTTTTCAAAAAACTTTTAATTGGGTGGGAGATAATTTTCCTGGGTAAATTTATGAATTATTTTGGAAAAGGGTAAAAAAGATCAGGCCAGCATTTCAGTTACTGCAAGAAGACTACTCTGAGACAGGTGTCATGTATCACCACTATCAGGCTATAAATCACTAAAGCACTGAGCAACCCTTCATTCACCACCTGGCCATTTCTCGATCCAACCCAAGCCGCACATTAGCCTTATTTTATAGTTTTCAATTTATGAAAAAGGAATAATAAAAGCTGTCGTAGAATGTTCCAAGAGACGAAAAACGGCATGCATCTACCATGCCTAGAAGTTGGAAATCAACAGAGGCTAAGCTATTCTATTTTTAGTTTTTGAACTTAAGTGTTTTGTAGCATTTAACTGTATTTCTGCCTATCATGCAGAGTATTGATTGATGTAATTAATAGTAGAGGCAACTGTTATTCAAAATGTTCGAATGAGAGGTAAATTACCGCCCTTCTGCAAGTTCATGTCAACACCCTCAGGAATGAGAGATGTAAATCTTAAAGGTATTTTCTTTCTACATTCTTAAATGCTAGTTTTTTTCCTGTTTATTCTTAAGAAATGGGTTATTTTTGCTCGATAGGCACAACAAAGCCTTTGGGTATTCTAAATAAGTATTGTATTGATTCTATTGTGTTTTATTGCCTGTACTGTAAAGGCATCCAGTTCCATAATATATTGGTTTATCTATCATTTTTTAATCAAGTTCAGCACAATTTTGACAGGATTAAGTAAAAAGGGATTTAGTAGAGTACCTTGTCAGACTAATTTGTTGTTTCTTCACATGCAGACTGTATTTTGTAATGGTTATCTTTAAGATCCATTTGCAAAAGAATTTGGCCTTAAAGTCAGCAACAAACTTGCTTCAGCAGAAGCCCAGATACTACATACACCTTGGGTATTGATTCTGCTTCCACCTTCCGCTTTCTTCTCTATTCATTTTAAAATAGTCTATTTTGTAAAATAAGAGTGTTTATTTGGGACAAGCTACAGGGAACAGGGCACAGGGGATCTTGGGATGGGATTTCCGTGACGGTGGGGGACAGTTAGTAGTGAGGGAAAAGAAGATATCCAATAACTATCCGATGTAGTAAGAGCAGATTATATGTCAATTGCTAGCAAATTGATGACTATCTACTCATTTCCCTGTCTCAAAATTCATATTAAAGAGAATCTTTCTCGAAAACACAGTTTTTATTACTTACAATACTATTTTTCACACAACACTAAACAAACTGCTAACTCTAAGTAATTCCAGATAGTTTACATTTCAATTATAGTAACTATTCGGATGCAGTCTAAAAATGATGTTTGCCAGACCTCCTGCACTTTGAGAAGCAGAGCTCCTGTTCGCATTTGGCAATTGCAGTGGAATTTGCAGCTCGCAATGTGGTTGCACCAAATAGCATTGTCATCTTATATGCTTCCATCAGCTTATTTCTTTCACGTATCCCTTAGGTTGTTTAGACTGAACCGCCTATAAACACCAAGACTAATTTTGGAATAAAAGTGCACTCATTTCCCTATATCATAATTTATGCATCATTTCTACTTCACATTTTTTATTACCTCAAAGCAACAAGTAACTTTACAATAACTGTCTTCATATGCACCTACACCTACATGTTTCTATCCAAAAGAAGCCCTACAGGAAGCGCTCTAATGGTGTACAATGCAGAACTATTAACAATCTTATTCCTTCTTAAGGAAAGTAATACCTCTTTAGTAAATATAAATCTTTAAACAACCTAAAATTTTAAATAAACATCTTAATATATATCAAATATAAAACATAATGGTTGCCGAGAGATCCTTGCTGCCCCTGCTAAAACAAAGGCTAATAATACACATTCTAAAACCCTCAAATCAATACAACAAATAACAGAGATTCCAAGCAATATATTTTAGAACCCTAGACAAATTCGAACAAAAAAAGTTAACCCTAAAATCAGCAGAAATAAAACCCTAGCCATTCCAATCTACACATTTATTCTAAAGTGTGTCTAAAATCCAGATAAACCTAAGAAATTTCAATACAAGTATTGCAACAAACAAGTGACCACACACTTGATAGCATATGACCATTAAATCAAGAACCTACAAACAAGTGATATGGGATAAATAGAAAAGCATGTACGCAAGTTCTGGAGTTTACATCGAGCAAGAAAAAGATGCAATCTAATTCTCTTGCAATATCAGTGTAGCATTGTATTGTATTCCCTAAGTCAGACTGCTGTTGTGTAAGCAGCTTAACTGGAACAACGCCAAGCAACTCTAAACCCTAAATCATAACACCTGTGCTCTGCAAAATGTTGGACACTCGATAGCCGTGACATAACAAACACTTTGTATCTGCCACCTCAACTAATGAACCCTAAGCTAGTTTTTATTTAGGCTTTCCATGAAAAAACCCTAACCCTAACGCTAGGGTTAGAGATCGTGGTGGAAAACCATAATCTTGTTTATCTAAAAGCCTTGCGAGCACGACTAGGTGTCAACCCATAAATGATAAAAGGAATGCAGAGATAAATGAATACCTTGTTCATTCACTGAAGAGATAAGCAGGTGTTTCCCATGACAACCACGACGGCAACTATCTATAACTATCCGATTGAGCTACGAGATTGAGCTGCATAGACAGATAACTCTTCTGATTCCAATTGCAACTCTTCTAATTTCAACGGCAATTAAAATCCCATGAGAAAGGATAGCGATGTATGAAGGAAATATCTAATAGAAACAAATAGGTATCGTAGCTAATAGAATGTGGCGGAGCAGTTTAGGTGAGATTGAAGACAAATAGTTAATACCCCAACTCACAGGTAGAAAAGGAAAAACGAACGACTGAGATTTGTTTCATAGTCCTCACATGGCTTGTCCGCCAATCTGCACCGTTCAGTGTAAAAACAGTTTGAAAAAGTTCAGTGAGGGAACGCCTTCAGCGTAATAAAATTGTATAGAATGGTTAGAACACAAATATGCTCTGCTGGCTGGATGCGTTTAATATGGTTCCGTCTCCACCTCAACTAGAAACGACAACACAGAAAATACCCTCTAAGGAGTGTAATCGATAAAAAATGGGAGAAGCGAACTTTGAAATAGTATTCATTTGAAACATTGTCAATTTATCTTTGGAAACCCTAGAAAATTTGAAGGAAATGGTTTACCTACAGATTCTGTGCCAACAGTGGTGGCAGGAAATTTTCAAAAAACTTGAAGTCATCTACTGTTGCTGCTTGCTTCAATCTGTTCACAGTTAAGGGGCGGGAAGCATTAGCGGCGGAAGGAGGAATAAAAAATGGAGTGGAAACCATTAACAGCAAACGGAATGCGACTTACCTTAGGATTCTGCACAAATATCTCTTCACAGAAGATTTTACCCAAAATGTAAATATGAATATCAATTTAGGGTTTGGGGCATCTAGTAAGGAGTAACCGACTTACCTCATTCTGTCGTGCTGTCAAGGGCATTCATTACTCCGATCAGATATTTTGCACAGATTTTCTTCTTCTTCCCACCTGCTTGAGCGACAGTTATCAGGGTAACCCAGCTGAGTCTTCAAGGCATGCGTTGTCATGTGCATTAAAAAGCCACGACCAAACAGGCAGCAACAGCAATCCTGACGACCTGAGTAAATGCTCAACCACCCGCAAAAATGAGTGTGTTGCCAGTGGAAGGATCAACGGCTGTGCACAGATGGAGAACCTTGCCGAGAGCCTCCGTGGTTTCCAACCGTGCACTGCAAAAATGAGCTTGGAAAGCTCAATGAGGGACACGCCTTCGGCGTAAATATACCCATCTCCGCTTGTGGCTGCTCAAACACGAGACACAATGAGCAATGGTAAGTCGCTTAATCTTTCTATTAGGAGGCTTCTTTTGTGTACTGAATGTTAATGGCGAGAGTACAGTTAATGTCCCCATGAACAATTTGAGTTAAATTGTTTAACTCAAATTTGAGTTAAACTGTTGAACTCAAATTGTTCAGGGAACATTAATCCGCCTCTGAAAGATTAAGCGATTTGCCATTACCACAAGCGAGATGGCCATATTTATAGCACAAAATATAAACCCAAGCATATTCTTTTTCACCCACGTCGAATTTGCCAGATTCCTTTTCGCCCACGCCGAATACATTTAAAGACTGTGTTCTTCCCATATTCTTTTTCGCCCACACTGAATACTGTGTTCTTCCCATATTATTTTTCGCCCACGCCGAATACATTTAAAGACTGTGTTCGGCCCTCATGCCGAATTTCTTTTGTACTGTCCATCAATCAATTTTTCGTGGGCGAATACATTTCAAGACTGTGTTCGGCCCTCATGCCGAATTTCTTTTGTACTGTCCATCAATCAATTTTTCGTGGGCGAATACATTTCAAGACTGTGTTCGGCCCTCATACCGAATTTCTTTTGTACGGTCCATCAAATTTTCGCCGGTTTTCTGTTGCTTTCCCCACTGCTATCTGTTTCCTTCCTGTATTGACCTTTCACCTTTCACTTCTCCAATTTGGCGAGCTAAAACAGCCTGAAAATAAGGTTTCTACTGGGGTTTTAGAGTATGTTTATTAAAATGAAAATTACTACGGACATTTAGGTTTTGCATGATATATAATTTAATAAAAAATAAATTATAAACCATTTATTATATATCTTATTCTTTAACAAAATTATCAAATACATATTTATTAGGTTTTAAAATTTCCACATCCTTTACCCTCAGTGGTTAAGTATAAATTAACATAATTAATATATAATGTATATTTTTTATAATAAAAAATAAATTATAAATAATATAATTATATTACTTATTATATATCTTATTCTTTAACAAAACTATCAAATACATATATATTAGGTTTCAAAATTTCCGCATCTTTTACCCTCAGTAGTTAAGTATAAATTAACATAATTAATATATAATGTATATTTTACATAATAAAAAATAAATTATAAATAATATAATTATATTACTTATTATATATCTTATTCTTTAACAAAATAATCAAATACATATATAAAATTATTATATATACTTTATATAATACAAAGTGTTGTAAATTCTAGTTGCATGTGGTTCGATTAAACAACTAATAATAAGTGCTAAATAATGGAAACAACTACCATTATCTCTCTATCTCTTTCATCATCCCCCTCTATATCACCCTCATTCTATGTCTATGCCCCCCCCCCTCTCTCTCTCTCTCTCTCTCTCTCTCTCCCTCTCCTTATTGCAAATATAACAATGGAGCCTCCTAATTCAGAGGCTTTATTTCAATCATGTTTGGATCCCTGTAAGTGGATGCATAGTTTATTTGAAGCTATCACTTCTCCATTGAGACCTTTATTGCGCAAACAACATCATTTGCTAAATGCCCTATCAATTGGCCTCATGTACTACATAAATGTATGCAAAAACTATGTTAAAATTTATCTTAATTGACCTTCCACACTTCTTTGGCGTACCCATTGCACACTAAGGTGTGATTGCTAGTTATGCTTATTTGAACATGATATCTAAGGTTAATTAAATCATTTACCTCATTGTCATATAGTATAAAAATATATTTCAATGTATATACTATTCACAATCAATAGGAAAAGTAAATATTTATATATTTGTTCATGTAAAGAAATGGGCCATTTTTGAATTTTTCATGTCTTCTTATTCTTACCATAAGCACTTCACACAAACTTACAAAATAAAGAAAATATTTACAATGAATAACGTCTCTCATGCAAGTGAAATGGGCATATGTAAGAAGTTATTTTCAAGTTATCTATGAAAAATGAAATTAGAGAAATAGAAAGGTGGGAAAGTTTTCTTATATGAAAAATAATATAATGATACTCCACTCAATCAAAAATTATAATATGACACATTTAGGATGGCATTGTAACGTGAAACCACTCCATTGTGGAAGCAAACACAATATGGCACATTTGTTGTGCCCTCATCTAGTGCGACTCCACTTAATGTGAAAATTTGTGATAGAACTCTACTTGGTTGTGGGTATATAACGCAATAAAGATCCATCTATGTATAGTGATACATATATATGTACCATAAATCATTACCTAAAATCTCAATCAAAAGAACGTTAGTGATGATAGCTCCCCTATCTAATTAATTGCATACATAATTTGAAAGAAATTAAAGGAGAGGGGGAAACTATTAATGATAAACCATGTGAAAATATCTAATTATGATCATAATGTGATAAGAAAATAATAGGTACAAAATAATAGTCATGTAAACACATAGGACATTGACCATTATCATGGAAGAGTTGCCCTCTAGATAGAAAAATCATAACGGAAAAAGATGACCCTAAAGGCTAGTTATAATACATATAAGTGTATAAAAAATTAAATCAAATAAAAAGATAGGAAAGTAAGTATAAATAAGTAGAAGACATGTAATCACCTAAAGAATCAAAATGAGTAAGGATCACAAGCATAAAGGTATACGCATGAAATATAGAAGACATTTAGTGTATGAAACTTTAAGATCATGGTTCTTGAAATTATATGTAAGGAACAAGAGAACACCCAAAGCGTCAAAGATAATTTACATAAATTAATAAAAGATACAAAAGAAAGCATTCTTAGAAGCTAATAAGTAGAATATGATAGTGAAACACATGATATATAAAGAAATCATGGACCTTATAAGAATGAAAATGATATATAAAATATACCCCCAAGCTAAGGAAAACAAACAAAATCTTATTGTAGTTGTAGTGACAACACAATAAACATTGCATAATAAAATGCCAAAATATAAGAAGACAAGAACAAGAAAAAATAAATATTATAATTTACATAGATGTATTCTATAAGAGTGTTCACGAATCATGCAACAAAGCTAAGAGCATCCTCCTCTTCCTATTTTTTTTTTTCATATTCTCCATCTTTGGTTATACGATTCATTTACTTGACTTTATTTCCTAATAATGTCTTTCATCTGGATAATAATTAATACTCTTTATAAGTACATTATCAATTGATCAAATTTTGGGTTTTTCTTTCTTTAGTGGTTGTTGTGTACGAGGATTTTAATTTTGTTTCTCCACAACATGTTTCTTTAGGACTCCATAAATTTTCTATTCCATGTGAAGTTTAAAATTTTTTAATACAAAAACTTTTTATTTTCTTGACAGATTCACTGGTAAATTATGTCTTTATTTCTTTGTTGTTGTAATTAGTTTGTATATGTATATATCATGTGAATCTTTTTCACTAGATCATAAGGAGTTTCCTTGGAAACAAGAAGATAAGTGTACAAATTAAATGACTCAGCTTCATCTAGGGTTGATATCAATATCTTTTACATTGACAACTCTACTTTCATGCACATATCTTATACAACAAAGAACAATAGCTTTCATATGTTCCAAACAAAATCTACCCAAAGGTTGTTGGATAATCAAGTTGAAACTTGTAGAAAATATGAACTTAAGAATATGTTTACAAATTTGGAACTATGTATTCAATATTACAAATGATGTGTTATCTGATTAACAATTCCTTGATAATGAAATCAAAACAACAATGCCACAACTTGAGAATCACAAGTGACATAAGATATACGTGATGAAACCCTTGCAGGAAAAAATTCCACACCCAAAGAGATGCAATGCTTCTATTAATCTTCAAATGAAGTACACATCAATACAACAATCCTCTTTGATTCTTGGAAGCGCTTCTTACTTTGATAAACTACAAATAAACTTATGAATCCACTATCTCAAGGCTCCAATATATAGAGATTTGTGGGAGAGAATACCATTGTGGTAACGCCAAAACAACAAGCATAAACCACCTGCAAAAACCCACACCCAGGTCTTAGTGGGCAATTCATAAACATAGTGAAAAATATTGAATGATCACATGGCCATCACATGGGTGGCTTACCCATAGCCAATCACAAATTTTCAAAGTCGAGTACTCCATTAATCTTCAATGACTCTAACAACTTATACTTAGAACATGCAAACTTTGGTACCCAACCCACAATAACATGCAAATCATGTAAGTCAAGATGCAAGAACATGCATTTTTGGGTGGTCCCCACCTAGAAAGTGGATGTCAGGTTGATTGAATATTCTCTCAGAATGCTCTATAACCATCATTATAGTGGGTCCACCTCTATGAATGCAATTACAATATGACATAGGAAAACAAATAACAAATATTTTTCCTCTCATGTCCTCTAAGAAACTTTTTTACACATAAAACCAACTTAGGATAGCAATTATAATGTCACCTATCCTAACATTCTCCCACTCAATATTATAAATTGCAATTAAATAAATGAGATACATTAAAAATATAACCAAGTACAATGATCAAGGATACATTAAAAATATAACCAAGTACAATGATCAAGGCATGCGGCCTTCCTACACCAAGAGAACTTACCTGTTGTCAATGGATTCATTAGAGAATTTGCAACATTATCCAAAGTGTCAAAAGTGATATTGAACATCAACATGCTTAGTACAAGCATGATACATAGGATTTTTGGCCAAACAAATGGCACTCTGACTATCACATCCAAAGACTGATTGTTAAATGGCACTCTAACTATCAAATGGCACTTTGACTGTCACATGAACAAAATCCTCACAACCAAAGACCCTTAAATGTGAAATAGAAGGATTTCTATCTATCCATACTTCATAAGGAGTTTTATCAAAAAGAGTTGAACAAGGAGATATATTAAATAGATAACATGTAGTACATACAACTTCTACCCGAAAGCATCTATAAATCTTAGTACCAATCAACATGCTCCTAGCTCTTTCCATCAAGGTTCGATTCATTCTTTCTGCTACCATATTTTTTTGGGGTGTATAAAGAGTAGTCTTTTACCGAACAATACATGCATGATTATATAACTCATCAAATTCCCTAGAACAATATTCACCTCCACTGTCAAATCTCAACACCCTTAGCTTATAATTTTTGTGCTTCTCAACTAAGGCTTCAAATTCCTTAAACTTGGTGAAAACATTAGATACTGCATGCATACAATAAATCCAAGTGTATCTTGAGACATCATCAATGAAAGTAACATAATAATGAGATTTTCTAAAAGAGTCAACATCCACTTGTCCAAACGCATTTGAATGTTCATGATCTCTAATAATATGTTAACTTTGTTAGTTCCTTTAGGAAATGATGATCTATCCTATTTAACAAACACACAATGCTCAAAAAAATCATTTTTACCAACAAAATAATTAGAAATATCGTCAACCAACATTTTATTCAAAATGGTCTTAATATTGTTGGCAATATGATTGTCATTGATGTCAAAAGGGGTATCTGAGTGATATCCAATGAGGGAGTTTGTTGATTGATGCCAAAATGGCATCATAGGATGTCAAAAGGAGATCATTAGCATTTTGGATATCAGTGAAGTAAGGTGGATCAGCCTCAACAAAAATGGTGAAGTATGATGAAGAGAAGATCATTTTTTGCAAAGTTGTTCAAAATGTTGCAATGTTGTTATGTCATTACAAAGGCTATTTTTGGAAGGTTGCAGAGAAATTAGATGACAAATCTAATATGGGTTTTTCGAGTATGTTTCAAAAACATGATTTGTATGATCAAAGGATGAAGATTGAGCTCAAAAATAGTTTATTTATGCTCTCTGGTCTAGTTAGGGTTTTATAGTTAAACCTTAAGGGTTTCATCATGGAGCCCTCACAAATTTTCTATTTTATCATTGGTTGGGAACTAGCAGTAGAAGGTAGCTTAAGTTATGACTTAAGTGTTCTAAGTCATTGAGATGACCAACCCCTCGACCTAGGTATTACCAGCTCAATAAATGTTTGGAATTTAATATTTTATAAGTCCAAGGCTTAATGTTTATCTAATCTTGATCAACGGTTTGTACAAATTTTGCTTAAGATATAATGGTTGATGTTTCATCGCAATATCTCTTCACATTGCATTCTCACTTTCCTTAGCATGTAGCTATATTGAGATATGTGATGGTAAGGACCTATAAATGTGTCAACTCACAATTGCAACACTAAGACTCTTTGCATCACATTTTTTAAATTCATGAGCTTTGAGTAATTTGTGATGTGTGATATGCTTCTTTAGAATATCAATTGTCCATGTGTTATTCATCTTATGGCCGACATTGCATCATAGATGCTTTTCGCATCATGTTTTTGTTTACATGAGTGTATAGCTAAATTTTGTTATTGGATAAGGATAGGGTAGCTACATTTCAACAGTTGATTACAGCACAAGGTTTATATGCCTCACAATTATCATTCCTCATGTGCAAAGCTAAAATATACTAAGCTAAATCAGTGTAATGACGATTGACGATGCATGTTGAAGATGATAGAGATCAATGAATATGGTTGCATCACCCAGTGTATGTTCTCACAATTTTAATTCTTCAAGCACGAAGTAAAAATGCACTAGGAAAACAATATGTGATGGAGATCTATAGTACAAGTTCAAAGGTTTATCACTACTATTGTTCTTAATTATTAAGATCTTAACTTTAGGTGATTAATATTTATATAGATATCCCTTAACATGGAAGATTTAAATCTTATCAACAATGAAGATATTAATAAATATTCGTGAAGATATTAATCACTGATTATCTTAATATAAATCTCTACACATATAATATCTCTGAACTTTATGTAATGTCATAAAATTGAACCCCTTGCAATTTCACATACATTCTTGCATCTACTTTAGTGTCCACTCCCTTAGCATCTTGTGTAGGCTCATTTTAGCCCCTGCATCAACCCTTTTCCATTCTCAGGATGCCCAACACCCCTTTTTCTACAACTTTCTTCACGCATTAGCATTGCATCGAACATTGTGCTTTTCCCATTCTTGTTGTTTTGTAGTGTGATATGTTCGGACACTAGTGCGTCGCATGGATGTTTGCGCACCACGCTAGCATCCTATGATGTTTCAACGTTCAAACAATAGTTTATGTGCATCTTTTCCACTTGTCACTTTCTTTTGTCAGTGGTAACGGCTCAGGACGCCTTGTAACCACCTGAGAAGCTTCTTTTTGCTTCTCTTCTCTCCTTAAATGCTTTCTTTTCACTTCATTTGCAACTCTCTTCTACTTCTAGCTTCTCTCTAGCTTCTTATCCTTCTTGGATCCTCTCTCAAAACATTCTCCCATCTTGTTATCTTGCTTGTATAACTCCATTACTTGCTACAACAACATTCTCTAAAGCTCTCACAACACCCTTTGCAACACTCTTGGCTCTTGCAGCTCTATTGCTCTCTCCATTTGGCTTCCTTAAGCCTTACAACTCTATATCCTTTACCTTGTGCTTGTGAGCATCTTGGGATTTCATATCCCCTATCTATTGCATCCTATACTTCGTGATACAAGTTCTCCTCCTCGAGTGGGGATTGCTTTTATCACCTACACTTTGTGATACAGGTTCTCCCCCTTGAGTGGTGATTGCTTTTATCACATGACATTTGCTTACTTTTCTCAATCTCTCTATCTATCTAGCTATCCATGGAGGTGGGAACACCAAAATGGGGGTTTGACTAAGGCAAACTCCCATACATCCCCAACACTTTCTCCAGATCTTACACATACAAGTATTGAACATTAACTCAGAAACTCAAACTTTAATTTTTCAAACCCCTATGTAAAGACCCATTCGCCCTAGGGTGAATCTATCCTTATACAGGTCAATTTCCAAATTTATGGGCATAACTCTATCTGTGTCTACTTTATATCTTCTTGTTTGCAGATTTTATATTTAGTTTTTAAAATTGTAATTTTATGTAGTTGTTTGCATTCACATAAATTGGTCAAAACAAGTACATTATTCAAAAGTAAAATTTGCATTCAAAAGATATCATTTTCAAGTTCTTGCATTTTAAAATCAGTAAATCCTTATATATCAGACCTAAAGCTTTGCATCAAACTTCATTATGGATATGTGTTTTGGCAACATATGGATGTCTTTAAGATATTTGGTTGATGTTTCTAGTTGTATGTTTGAAGATGATCCTAATGCAATTGATAACACTCGTGAATCTTCACCTCCTAATGAATGTCCTCGTGAGGTGGACATCTTAGGCCAAGATGAAGATAGCATGCAATAATTCATACAAGACTCCTTATGTAACCTTGAGAATAACACATCCTTTTATCCATCCATGCAACAACCAACACCTCCTATCATCCCATCACTTGATATGTTCAACCTTTTGCATCTTGAAGTTGAAACACAAAGCAAGCCTCAACCATCAATCATGAAAGAACTTGTTAACAAGGACAATAGTGATAATCTTCTATCTTATGCTCATCGAGTTACCAACACACCTATCAACTTAGAAGAGAGTTATCGCCAAGACTTTAAAATTTTAAACAAACAAGGATGTGACATAACTAATGAGCATGAAATCCATCAATTGATAGAACAACAACCATCAGAAGATACCAAGGGATTAGGATATCAAGATCCTCCTCCCCCACCTCAACCTCAACGAGTGGCCCAATCAAGTAAAAAACCCAAGCCCTATAAACTCAAGAAGTTACCATTCTTACACACTATAACATAACTAAATGAAAAATGAATCCACTCCTTTGTCTAGGATTGATTACACTACCACCTATCAATGAAAACAAAAAAGGAAAAACTACAAACATGAATTATTGCACATTTTATAGAAATATTAGGCATCTCACTAATGAATGTCATGGTTTATAGAGGTTGATACGTGAAAATGATATTATTGATGTAATTGGATAGAATGCACACACTTTGCTCCTTACCATGTGATAGTTGTAGAATCATAGCATACTCACTATTACATGCATACATTTCATGCAAACCATTTCTATATTTCAAGGAGCACATTCTCATCACCTATCTTGGCTCATCCTTGTCCTACCTTTTGGGGGGAGCAACAGGTTAGGTAGCCTTGTCTTACTATGAGACTCATTTTTTCCCCTTTGGCTAGTTATCCACCTTCCATATACAATGAACGAGATTGGGATGCAGACGACTTGCTTTAGGTTGGTTGACATGTGTCATACTAGGTTTATGTCTATTCATGTTCTTTTCATGATTGCATGTGTGTAATGTGACCCCTCGTACTGTGTTGCTTGGTGTGTCTTTATGTTTGTGAGCCTACTTTGGATGTACCTTGTCACTTTGTTGGTGCAAGGATACAAAGGAAGCAAATCTGTTGTAACATTCTTCTATTTGTATCTACATTCTTCTATCTATCGTAAACAGTCTTTATCTTGTGTTTTCCTTTTGGGGACGATGAAAAGTGTTGAGACATTTATGTCTCCTCCATGTTGACCCAAAAAGATCGTTTGTCTTATATCTCTCTATGTTTCATTACTCCTTTGTGTTCATTGTTCCACAAGATATTTGAGGAATGACGACAATCCCAAACTCTATTATAACACTATAGCAAAGACATACGTTGACCCTAAATCCGTGGATCCCTTATGTGTTCTCTTAGGATTGCATATGGGGGGCAACCTCCTTTCCATAATGTAGCTTTATTTGGAAACATATGTTGGGCATATGCATTTTCAAATAAGCTTTCATATATTGGCATTTATCATCTTCTACTTTAAAGTAATTTCTCACAGCATGGTGTTTAGCAATTTCTTTAAAATGGGGGGCATAATGCCTCCCACTCATTGCTTGCTTAATAGCATGACCTTTATTCAAAGTGTGGTATTCTCAATTCATGTGATGTCTCTTCTTGATGGTGACATTGGAAATGATGTCCTTCAAGAGTGTGACCTTTCTTGGCATATGACATTCCTCTTAGTGGTAATGCTATGGCTTGCATTCCCTAAGGTGTGAATATTTTATCCCTCAGCTAGTCCTCTCTTGATGGTGATATCAAGTGTGATGTTCCCTAAAGTGAGACCTTTCATGAACTAAGAAAAAATACTTTGACTATCCTAAACTAAATCTTGGCCACCAAGCATAATACAACTTTCTTGCTAGTGGTGCATTGTAAAACCTATGACCATCTTGTGTGGCACCTTATCAAAGTTATCAGGGAGTATAACTTTTGGTATGGTTGATGTATGGGATCCTGTAGACCTGGCATGACTTACCCATCTGCCACCTTTTTATGGGCACACACCTAGTGTATATCGGGCTACACTAGACCATTGTGTGTTTCTCATATTGCCTTGGGGCTCACCTAGTGTATATTACATTGCACTAGCCCTTGTCAGTGTATTCTTGGACAAACAACCTAGGCTTGATCCATACCTTTTGGACAAATAGTCGAAGCTTGATCCACCTCTTCTTCATATTTGCTTTGATTTTGACATTGTATTATTGTGTATCTTGTATCACTACTACATGCATGTGTCTCTTTGTGCCTTTGTTGGTTTACCATGGGATCCTTGATCCTAGGGGCTTGGTCATCCTCCTTGATCCTTGTCATCTCATCTTTCTAAAAATTGTACAATTAGACCTCTCTTGACTTATTTGTCTACTTTAGTGTGAGTTTGAGTGTGGGATCATACTCTCACTAAAGTGGGGGCTAAATGTAGTGTAGAAAATTGTACACCTTTACAATTTCACACAATGTTTCCATCCCCTTAATTAATTGGACTTAATTAAGCTTCTAGTTACCTAACTTATGCATTCCAAAGCTTTATTATTCCCATTTTCTGAAAGGGAAACCCACATTAAACAATTGCCTACATTAATTTAAACACCTTGGAAATTGTGTATCTTAGACTTAGGTCCTAAGACCATTTTCCCAAGGGTGAATGGGCCCCCTTTAAGTGTCAAGACCCAATTTTTACTATGTTTTTGGCGGCATTTTAATGATTCAAATTGAAGTTTCAATGGTTAGCTTGTGGAATCTAATTTTGGGGAAATTAGATAAAATCCTATAAATACATAGTTATTATATCAATTCAAATCTAATAACTAGCAAGAAGCATCATCTATCATTAAGGAAACTTTCACAAGAGAGAATATTATTGTCAGGAGAATTGAAGAGCAGATTTATTAGTCATCTATAGTAACAATCAAGATCATATCATCGTGTCAAAGTCCATGTGTGTTCATGTCATGTTTTGGAGCTAACATTGTGATGCAAGTTTCAAGAATTCAAGAAAGCAATCAAGCCAATTCATGCAAGATTCAAACCTTAGAGTGATGTGTTAGACTTCAATCCTCTAAGGGAAACCAGTAAGGGTTTGGTGAGTTGTAACATAGCTTTGTTCATTCATCAATTTCTTTGATTTATCATCATTTCAATATCAAAGTTTAATTACGCCATTCACCCAAAAACAAATATTTTTCTTCTCTCTTTGTATGTGTAGATTTACAGGTAAAGGAGGATTGAAGATTGATCAAAAGATAAATTCTGCAAAGTTGTCATCATTGTTGTAAACTTATGGAAACTCGCCTATAGATTTTATTTCTAGATTTTTGACAATTAAACCTGGAGAAATCATAAGCTTAGATACGAGATTTGAGGACTATAAAATTAGGTTTTGGACCCCTGCACTAGGACCCATTCGCCCTAGGGCGAAAAATTCCTACTATAGAGCTTAGAACCTACTTTTCAGGCCAGGTGCATATCATTATTCCCTTCTCAGATATGCCTACAAATTGTTGTTTCCATTTCTATTATCATAATATTCTACATTTCAAGTGTTAGGTCATGCAATTTAGTTAGTTAATGTATTTGAAATTATCTCCCAAAAGTTCCAATCAATCATTTCCATCATAAGAAAACATTAAACCTTCCTAATAGGGTTGACTCACCTCAAGGTTGAAATTCAATCCTATCCTTGGGAGATCTCTTTTTCTAATGAAACTAGTAGAAGGGTAAGTGTGTTTAAACCCTTAGATCATTCCACAACACATCTTCACCATTTTCCCTCTTTTCTTCTTATTTTCACATACATAAAGGACTACAAATTGAAGGTATTGCAAAGCACACACATGTTGAAGATTTTTTTCAATTTCATGGTTGCTAATAAGCTCAACATTCCACATGGCTAGAAAGGAAATAAAATCACTATTACCATTGTTACATTGGCAGTTTTCATTGCACCAAAATCTCAATTTGTTAATGCTTGATACAATCACCAAATTTATACAAGATCTATAAGAGGTGGTTAAGCCATGTCATGAACCCAAGTGTTGCACTGCACAAGGAATACCAAGGGACACACCATCTTGCAACTATCCCCCCTAGCACAAGCGAGGGGTTCGAACCTGTGACCTTGGCTTTGTTACCAATTGTTACATTGGTGGTTATTGTTGCACCAAAAGATCAACTTGTTAATACTTGATACAATCGCCATATTTATACAAGATCTACAGGAGGTGGTTAAACCATGTCACAAACCCAAGCGCCACACTACACAAGGAAGACTAAGGGACACACCATCTTGCAACAATGTCTCTACATTTATTCATCAAATTAGGGAGCTTAAGTTTTAGTTTGAAGGAAATATTGTATGGACAACAAGAAGCATGGTGGTGGGGAACTTGCATACTAGCTCATCATATGGTACACAACACAGTCTTCATTTTGGAACTCAAATGTTTTTAAATCAATATGGTATGGTCCTCAATAATTTGTTCCCAAGATATTATAACATGTTATGGAGTTAGTTGATAGTTGAAACCTTGATCTTGGAAACAAATGGTGTAGTTCTCCATGGAGAAAAACCAATTTTTGATGATTGAGAACCTTCTTAGGATGGACAACTAAAGTGAAGTATACAAGATGTCAACAACATCAACATCACACTGACTCAGGTATGCAAACCTTTTTTACATAGGAAAAGGTATTTTAGTTAGTCATGCGACATCTAAAATTAATCTTCCTCTTGTTTGTGAAAGTACTTCCAAGACCTTACAAGGAGATGCTAGATTTTGTAGCCAAGAGCAAGACAAGAAATGTCATCTTGCCAATATTGCACAAAGGTATATAAATATACTTGAATGGAAAGAGAATATATTGGCAACAAAAGAGAAAAAGGTGCTAGTCCTAATTGAAATGGATGGCATGAAAAGTATCATTGAAGATCCCACTCCAAGATTTAAGAATGCACACAAATCAGATAAACAAATGTTAGGAATAAACATACAACCACTCTCGTAGATCTATAAGTAGTGAAGAATATTTTGGAAATAATAAAATTAAAATATTATAATTTGACTAAATACAAATATATGGTCATAAAATTGCATAGACAACCATAAATGCATCTCAAAAAAAGAAGGAAAGATTGATGAGCTCACCCTTAAGCTTGAATCAACTAAGGACTCACTAAAAAAGACCCAAGTGACACTTTGGAAGCAAAAGAACAACTTGTGGCTCCAAAATATTTTAGGGAGAAAGAGAATGAAGGAAGGGAAAAGGAGATTAAGCAAGTAATTAAAGAGATTTATAAGCTTCAAGGGAATTTTAATTTAGACACTTTCCATAAATTTTAGTATTTGCAAGCACAAAGTGGGGTTTAAGTGATAGTTGGTCAATAAATGAAAGGCCAACAAATAAAACAACTTGAGGATGACACAATTAGTTGGGAATAAGAAACGACGACTTAAGAGGGAAAATACATGAATTTGGGTCAACCTGAAGATTGGTTTAATTAGGAGACTATAAATAATTGCTAATATTTTTTAAATTTACAGTAAGTTGCTAATAATCCACTCTTTGAGGTGAACATTTTCTAGCTTGTGATAATATCAAAACAACAAAACAAAATACAACTACTTCACAAGAAGGGTGAAGGTTGGGAAATTATAAATTCCCAAGACTAGAAGGGGAAATGAAACTCCAAGCTCGTGATTTTGAAATAGAATACATGAAGGGAAAAAGAAATGCAGCTATTGATTCCTATTCTATGATTCTCTCTTTGTGTTATTCATGTCATTTTTGGTGATTGGAAGAAATCTATAATTATGAGATGCATCACGAATATATCTAATACCAACATCTTAGATGGAAATGCGAAGGACGAAAATAATGTGCTCATAGATGGTCTCATTGTGTATGAGGATAGAATCTTTCTAGTAGTCGGTGCTAAGATGAAACAAAAGGTTTTAAGAGTTATGCTTGATACACCCATGGTGGGACACTATAAATCACAATATTTGTACATATATAAGAGGGATATCTACTAGGAGAATAATTGAGAATAAATATCTCAAACATATCACCTACCTGTAAAATGGAGAACACACCATTTCATTGAGTTTGTTGTAGTTCCTAATTACTCCACATCATTATAGGGAAAGTGTGTTAATGAATTCTATCATGATCTTTCCCAAGGGATCATCTCTTTTGAATAGCACAAAACTCATACCTAGGACAAATCACCAACTACATGTAGTGAGACAAACAAAAGTCGTCAATAAGAGGGTAGATTTTTTTTTGAGGGAATATGTTCTAGAATAAAAAATAGCATAAGTTAAATGGGTACACTTGGGAGAGTATTTCTATAACATCCCAAAAACCTATCCCTTGGAATTCCTTCATGCATGGTAGCATGTGTTTATGGTGCTCTATCATGTATTTGTTTAGTGTTTATAGATTATCGAGTGCTGCTCATAAGGGTGATGGATGTCATCATTTTCACAAAGGTGGAAAATTTGGGACATGGCCCCATCACAAGTCATTTGGTTCATGGGAGTACCTTGCCTGTAAAGGAGGTTATTGGGGAAGAATAAATAATTTAGGAACATAAATTAGTTGAAATCACATTTCTTAAGGGAAACAAATTTTTGTGAAGGGTAGACTTGTCATGTCCCCTTTTCAACTATTTTTTGTTTGTGGAAACAAAACTATTTCTTATCTTCAACAATATAATATTCATGTAACCCAGCCTTGTAGGAATCAATATTCAAAATTTGGAGGTTTTTTTTGCTCAAATTTCTAACGCAAATGCTTATCAAATTTTTGGGGTTTCCTTTCCTAGCATGCATTTTTTCCCAACTCTTCCTTTTCTTTGTTTTCCATCAAATTTTCAAACTTACCCATCCTATCGTGCCTTCCATCCATCCTCTACTCTTTTCCTTGTGTTGTCAAACTCCCAAACTTTGATATTCTTTCCTTGTTCTATTTGACCCTAGCACATGTTGTAATGTCATTGATGCTCTATTTTGGTGCCATAAGTTATTCTAGCTAGGTTTTCTCACCCACAAATGTTTTTTAAAATTTAAAGGTGTGGATTCACATGTACACTTGGCATTAGAGGATGAAAATAATATTGATTTCATTTAATGAAGCAATTATAATATGAGGTCAACTTGGTATCAATTGTTGCTATGGAGGATATAAAAATGAACACATCCAATCAGTGAGGAACATCTACCAATTTTTATATGCACACTATTGGAAATCATTTTTAGAACTTGTGTTTGAGAGTGTGGAACTGAGGACAAAAACATGTAGATCTATCTAAGATTAGAGGAAAAAATCCCTTTGATTTCAAAGGTAAGAGGATGCCACCTGTTTGTCCAAAGGATGATCTCACTTAGCGGTTTTATTGGAGATTCATTTGGTCATGGATCAACCACATTATATGGCTTCTAGTTGATCTCTATCATGAATATGCACATGATAATTGATTATTTTTGTAATTTTCTATTATTGTAGAACATTTGAATGTACTCACTTCCAATTATAATAAGAGAAGGATTGAAATTTGCATCTATTCTTTGTTATTTTCCTAGTAAGCAATGACCTAGGATAATGCTATATTAATGTAGAGAAGGGGGAGTCATTGCTCACAAGTATCTTTCTTACCAATAGTGTCCCAGGGAATAAACTACCTCAGACTACCTCAACGAGAGTTCCATAATCAAAATGAATAGGTCACAGATTTTTTCTATAAAAACTGATGAGCTCCCAACCAAAGGACGATACCATGACACACTGGCATCCTAGAGGTGCGTTGGTGTTTCGTATAGACCAAAAACTAAGAATATCTCAAAAAAAACTTAATGGCTACTTCTACTCTGACTGCTAAGAACTCTTAAAAATGTAGGAAAGTAACATAGAGTAATAGAACTAAAATAAAGCTATCTAGATGAAATATAAGTTAGATAGAATGTAAATGATGAGATAAAGAAAAGGAGAGAGGAAGTGTTCATAATAGACCAAGCAATGAAGCCTCCAACAAATGAATATCTTCGATACCTACACACATAAGATTGAGGAAAAATCTTGGGTCTATTTGGAGACTTGCCTCAATTAAGTCCTCGTTTTGGTGTTTCCACCTCCACAACAAATAGATAGATAGAGAATATAAAGACACAAATCAATATAGAGACAATGAGTGATAAAAGTAGACCCTTCTCAAGGAGGAGAATCCATATCATGAGATAAATAGATAGAAAGATAAATAGACAAGATATAAAAATGCATAGAAAGGGGATGTGAGAAATCCCAAGATGCTCAAAGGCACAAGATGGGAGAGATATCACCTACGAGGCTTGAGGAAGCCAAGGAGAGAGATAAAGAAGGAAGGTCTATGAGAGCCAAGAGACTTGCAAAGAGTGTTGTGAGAACGTGAGAGTGTTGTTTTTGTAAGTTGTAGAGAGATGTGCAAGAAAGATAGCAAGAGCAAGACAAGAGAATGTATAAGATAGAAGCTAAGAAGCTAGAGAGAGCCCAAATGAAGTGAAAGAATTGATTTAAAAGAGAGAAGAGGAGGGAAAAGAAGGTTCTTGAGCTGTTACAAGGTGTCTCAAGCCGTTACCACCAACAAAAGGAGGTGACAAGTGAAAAAGGTACTCAAAAATGACCATTTGAACACTAAAATGTCATGGGACGCTAGTGTGGTGCATGGAAGTCCACACGATGTGCTAGTGTTTGAAAAAATCATGCTAAAAGCAACGAGAATGAGGAAAACACAAGGTTTGATGCAAAGCTAACGTGCAAAGGTAGTCATTGAAAAGGGGGCCCTGAGCATCCTCATAGGGGAAAAAGGCTAATGCAAGGGCTAAAATGAGCCTACACAAATGCTAAAGGAGTTGACACCAAAGTGGATACGAAAATGTATGTGAAACTGTAAGGGGTGCAATTTTACGACATTACAATAAATAATGAACCAATCTAATTTTCTTGTAAGATATGAGTTGAATATTAAAATTTGATATTAATTGTCCTAAATAATTAACATTGAAAAGGTTTAAATTTAGATTTGTATAATTATTTTGGGCCAAGACATTAAAATCTATTGAGGTACCAAATAATCAGTACAAATGCATTTCGCATGGATGTTATTCAAAGGGATTTTGATGTGTGCGACCTTTATTGAGCAAATAGTACAACATATCAGGACCAAAAAATAAAAGTAGTAAAGTAGACTTATGTATTGTTCAACAAAGTGGAATCCATGGGTGCTTCCACCTGATCTACACCTTCCTTTATGTTTGTGTAACCAATGACATGAATGTCATTTGACACATCTACCAAGACTTAGATTAACCCTTGGATCAAGATTGAATCAATGGTGTAGAAACATTGGTGATGTCATGACCATGTGTTGGTTAACATTTCCTATTTTTCTTTAACTAATGGTGAGGATCCAAGTGGTAATTTTCTTCATATAAGTGTCATAGTCTAATTAATAGTGGTTCAACAATTTGATTAATGTGGTATTCAGTTTGGCAATCCATCAATCTACCAAAGTTGTAGCTTTATGAGGTAGACACATTTGAACCTTTGGCTATTATCAAATCTTAATTAATTAAAGAAGGATATAGTAGATGCATAAGTAAAAGGGATTTTGGCATGTTGTGATTAGCTCCTAAGATTAGTTAATTTCTTTGAATATGTTAAAGCTTTTCTAGTAGAGAGAATTTGTTTGGATTTTTGGTTCACAAGAGAGTTGATATGAGCCATTGATCAAGTATGGTTGGGGTGCATTGAGAGGATGATACCAAGGATAACTTTAAGAAACCCCCCCCCCCTCGACGAAGGTGTAAAATCCTGGTGAATCTTTCTTTTTATTTGAAAAAATATATTAATTTGCTTGGCGAATCTATGCACATTATTAAAAAAATTGTAAAATCTTGGCGAATCTTAATGAATAATTGGTAATAATAATAATCACAGTGGCGAATCCTAGCAAATAATCACTAAAAATATTAATTACAATGGCAAATCTCCCTTTTAAAAATTTGCATAGTTGGTCGGCGCAGTTCCCCCATATGTTTTAAATATTCTTTTTAAATTACTGTGTTACCTGAAGAAAGAGATTGGTTCATAAAGCTCATAAGATTCTTTACAACACTCAATCTAACTTTAGTGCAAGTAGCACAATAAAAAGATGTTTTACCAATTGATTTTGTATTTTTAAGAGCTTTAAATTTTTTCTATTTTTTTCACTAAAGTTTAAAGTGTAAGAGTTTCAAGTTCAACAAAATGTAATATATTAAATAGATTCTAGCAAAGGAAATCATTTTCCTTGAGAATCAACTTCCTATATTAACATTAGGATGAATCAAACAATTTTTTATAGTTTGATAAATCATTTTTATGTTTAGAACGAGAAATTTGATATAAATATTCCAATTCCAATACAAAATGTCGAGTTACAATAAAATGTCAATAATATCATTTTTTGTAATTGAAAACAAAATATAATTTCTACAGAGAAGGAAAGTCAAGTTGTAAAGATAATTCTATAGCCTTTTGGAAGTCTCAGCCATAGACACCATTGTGTAGTGCGAATGTCCTCACGGTGTGTTGTCATCTTGAATAGATGTAACAAAAAACACCTCAAAATTTGTGCCTACATACAAAAAAAGATATCACGAGCAATTTGACAAAAAGAGATGTTAATAGAGATTGATAAAATGTAGTGCCAATGATTCAAACAATAGAGTTAAACATAGTATTCGAACGCCAAAGATATCTATCTACTAGCATAGAAAATATTTCTAATAATGAGAAGACAACAAAAATAATTTATCTCTCACTAGGAAGCTGTAAACAACCTCTAAAGTGAGTTGTGAAGCTATAATATTGTTGACTTGTTCAATCCCATCACCAACAAATGACATGCAAAGTGTTGAAATAGTGTTGTTTCTTCAAAAACCTATAAATCTTCAAGAAATTTGTAGATCCAAAGCCAAAAGTGTAACGTGAGCATGATAGTGAGAGAAATATATATTTTTATAAAATAGAAATTTGTGGCTTTTTTGCTAAGTGCACCTACCACACAAGAGAATTACATTGAAAATATTCTCGAGAATGTAATGTTCCAATAGCCCCTTGAATTGCAATTTTTTGTAGGGCATTAGTGCATCGTGCAAATGCTTGTGCGTAGTGCTCTTGTCCAAAACAATGGACTCAAAAACTCGATATCATAATAATTTTGCTAGATAAGAGATATTTGATGTTAACATTTTATATTTAAGCTATTTCTATATCATAAGCCAAAAGGGAGGACATTACGCAATGCAAAATTGCAAGGTATGCAATTTCCTACACTATATAGGGTGACAACCACATATTCCCAAGGTGACAATAACTAAATGTAGAGGGAGGGACCAACTGCACCAAGGCTCCATGTCACAGAGAGCTAAGAGTGGAAGGCTTCCCTAATCTACCTCAATCGGGCAGGTGTTTTAGGTTAAGGATAGAGAATGAAGAGCACTCTCAAGTGCTTTTGTCACTCTACTAACCTAGGACTTTGAACAGAGCTAAACAAGTTGGTTTCTAGAACTAGAATCGTACCTCAAACAACTCTCTACCTGAGGATAGCAGTGTGGGTCAGGGATGATAACACGACACACTGGCATCTCTCTAGGGCGTTGGCATCCATATGGTCAAAAAGTACAAAAGTATGGTACGAGGCACAAAAACCTACTAACAGTCTACAAAATAGAGTTTAAAGTACTAATAATAATGATAATGAGAAAATGAACGAAATAACTAAAAAAATGATAAAGGATATGACGAAAGAAAAGGTTATGAAGATTAACTCATGAGGAGTCTAGTTCCCTAGCAAGCTCCACATGAATGTGTACCTACACACAGTCAAGAGAGGAAAAATGTTGGGGTTGTATAGGGGTTTGTCGTAGTCAAACCCCCGCTTTGGTGTTTCCACCTCCATGGACAACCAAAATAGCCATGAGATAGGAAATATGATAATAAAGTAATAGAAAGGATATCAAATTATAGCAATAACACCATGCTGGGTAAATCAAGTGACAATATTATGAAAATGGAGAAATGAAACAATATCACCTTCTCAATCAAGGTGCCCTCAAGCACATAGAGAAAGATGCAAGATTGGTAAATTCTATGTTGCCACAACAATGAAGCAGTCCCACAGGACACCTAGTCGCAACTCCAAGGGTGGCAAGAGTGTAGCAAGAAGTGGAGATGTGTAGGAGCTCAAGAATTGTCAAGCAAGATCAAGCTAGCATGTGTAATTGTGAAGAAGATGGATCAAATTGCTAAAGAGATGAAGTGAAAGTGAAACAAGCCATTTGAAGATGAAAAGGGCAGGAAAGAGTCGTTCTCAGGTCGGTTGGAAGGTGTAGAGGTGTTACGCTTCATCACCAATGGAGAACGTAACATCTTTGCGGATTCCAAAGGCAGGAATCTGTTAGGGATGACATTGCGTCATGCAGACATTTGTGCGCCGCGTGCATGTCCCTAATGAAAATTATGCCATCGACACAAAAAACAAGCACCAAGTGGATGGAAAGTAGATAGGTGATGTGGAATTTCTTAGTCAAATTTGATTTTCTAAGGCAGAGGATATAAAAGGGGAATTTGGAAGAGGAGTGCAAATTTTTTCCTATACATTTTCCCCCCACTTTAGCAAGCATGAATGTCAATGAGTGTTTGGTATACTACAATCTGGCGAGCTCAAAAGTGCAAGGCAGGGAAATGGCTCCTCAAGTACTCTCCTAAGGAGGATTGAATAAAGGACTTTGTAGATCCTCGGAGCTTCAGAGTTGATCAAAGTGCACCGAAGGACCACAGACCAACAATGGAAAAATCTTGCAGGATGCAAGCACTTCACATGTCCTCAAGCCTATGAAGAAGGCGCCCTCAAGTACTCCCTCCTTAAGGAAGCCCAATGTGAGGGGACTCTGCAGAGTCAGACTAGAAAGCAACTTCACAGTGCATTTGCAAAGCAACATGTTAATTCGCAGACAAAACATGTTAGAAAACAAAAATTAGCCACACATGCATACAAGCAAGCAGACAGTCACACAAACAGTCAAAAATTGAAGGAAGAGCTTTCAAAGGGGTCCCTTGAGAACCATTCAAAAGAAAATGGGTCCACTCAAGGGATGCTTAGTTTGAAAGTGTAAGAGCATATTTTTCACAAATCAATTCAACATCAAGGAATCCTTTTGAAAGATGTTCACTTTATCAAGGAATTCAAAAGGAAGAAGGTCCCCTTGCAAGGGGAAGGTCAATATTCACCTGCAAGAGAAGGTTCTTCCCTCCTCAAAGGAATATTTTTCAAACTCTTTCTTGATGAACCCATGATTAAGGAAAAAGTTTCCACTAGGGGTCCTTGTTGAGGAATGCAATTTTTGAAAAATATTTTGAAAAGGATTTTCAAGAAAAGATTCATTGGGCACCAAATTGAAAATGGTGGGATGTTCGGGAGGCACATCAGAAGGGGTGGCTCAATCGAAGGAGCAATAAACACCTACACCCTCTTCAAGTGAGGATCGTTTACACTTGCGGCGGGAGCCGAAAGCAAGACAAAGGCTGAACGAACTGAAGCAGAGGGGATGGGAGAGGATGACATAATAGAGGGTTTCAAAGTCAATTCCCCTTCCTTCCTCTATAGGGCAGCCTGCTCAGCAGCCAGAGCCTTTCTCTGATGCTTGTGCTCATGTGCAAGGCAGTTCCTGTGACTCTGATAGCTAGGGCCAGGGGATGAGATAGAACAGAAGACTCATGTTTGACCATCGGAGCATCCATCACAACCATTTTCAATGGAGGTAGAGACTCTTGGATGAGAATGGGAGGGAGAGGTTGAGAGGACAATGAAACAATAGCAAGGGGAGTAAGATCTAACACATCGGCAACAAGCCTCTTCCCATTCATTGTCTTGGAGGTAAGAGCAATTGGAGGCCGCAGAGGCTGAGACATAGAGGACTTCCCATGGGGACCCTTCCCCTTACCGTACTGAACAAGCCAAGGTCTCGTGGGAAAGGAAGGAAGGTTGGATACTCGAATCTTGGCATTTCGCCAAGTGGGCACCATTAGACTTCTTATGCGAAAACCAGGAGTAGTAACCCAAAGTTCCTCTTTAGGGAGGGAGACAGAGGCGGTGCCCTGAGCACAAGAAGGCTTCTCGTTTCCCTTCTAAGAGAAAGAGGAAGCTTCTTGTTGCACCACCAGCTGAGTCACTTTTGGTTGTCCTTTGTCCTTAGTTTTGTACTTCACATAGTTTTGGTAAAGTAGGTCCGTCCTAGGAGGGAGCAGACCAACCAGGGTGGGTCAAAACTGATCCAAAGAGTAACCCCCATGAGATACCAATGGCTGATATCCAGTGTCATGCACAACAAGAGAACTTTAAACATTTGTGAATAACGAAAGCAATTTTGTTCATGCAAGCTAGCCATAGGATGCCCAAATTCACCCTGAACAGATCAGATTCTAGAATGACATCAAAGGTTTTATCCATAGCCCTAGGTTCAACTAGGACAAAAAGAGTTATAGAGCCATACAATGCAAGAGAGAGATTGTCATGCATACATATAATAGATTTTTTTTCATATTCCTCCCTCTGTAGTGAATTTAGCCACAATGTCTCCTCTTTAATAACATTCACTTGACTCGCAGGGTCGACTAGGACTCCTATCACAATGTTTCCATTGAGGTGAGTAGGAATGTATAGAGGAGAGGGCTTATTATTCAAACAAAAATCCTGTGAGGTGAAAATTACATCTGGCGAACCAATTGTAGGCTGTAGGGGAGGAGTAGGAGTAAATGAAACCACATTAACATATGTTGAGGATTTATGAGAAGCTTTAGAAGGATCATTAATCAAGTTCACAGAGTGAGACAAAAAAGGGTCCATATAAATCTACAACTTGCTATTGGCCTTTGCTACTAACATATTTTTATTTTTCTTCTTCCCATCGAGATGGATGGTACCATTGTCGATGTGGTCTTGTATCTCATGATGTAGGTACATGCAATGCTCAGTATTGTGCTCGCTAACACAATGGTACTGACAAAAAGTGTTTCCGTCATACCAATCATGATAAGGCTCCTTCAAAGGTCGAGGATTTTCCAATCTTATAATCTTATCTTTTAATAACTTTTGCAAAATAGGAGAATAAGATTCAACTAATTTTGTAAACTTCCTGTTGCACTTGAGGCTGTGATCACTAGTCGTGGAAATTACATTTGCAACAACCTTTCCTTTCCTTGAAATAGACACAATGGATTTTCCTTTAGAATGGGAGTGTGAAGAAGTTCCCCCGAACTGGACCACCATTTGTTGGTACCCCCACAATGCAACACACATATGTGCAAAGGAAGGGTACTTTATAAGGAAAATTTCTCCTGCCAGGCTAACTGTAAGTTGCCTATGAATACCTTTTGCACATCTGATTTGGGCAGCGAGTATGAAACTTGTGAAAAGAGCGCTTGGTATCGCGCAATGAAATCAATTATATTCTCGTGTTCTCTTTGCTTACATTGGATGATATCCAAAAAGGTCATCTTCAGACCAATGTTAGCCTAGAATTGATGGAGAAATTAGTTTACAAGCTGATCAAATGAGAATATAAAATTATCAGGCAAGGAGCAGTACCACTCAAGTGTTGTGTCCTTGAGAGATCGTGGGAAAAGTTTCGCCATTAGGGCATCATGATGAATGAAATTCGTGCACATTGTATTAAAAGATGATACATGTGTCTGCGGATCCCCTTTACCATCATACTTTTCAAACTTAGGAATCTCCATTCCCTGTGGGAAAGGAGTGCTCAAAATGGTCACTGACAATGGACTATGTTGGGACAAGGGTTGAAAGATAGGCTAGGAGAAGGCTTGAGATAGGTTCGCCAACTGGCTTTGCATTCGACCCATGTTTTGAAGAAGAGCATTCATAACAGGGTTTGAGGATGACAAAGGTCCAGTGGAATCTCCCTGCCACCACCAGAACCACCTCTAGAGCCACTGTCAGAGCTACCACCACCAATGTGACCTCTGCTTGAGCCACCTCCACTACTGAAGCCACCACCATGGCCTCTGCTAGAGCCACCACTACCAGCGTTACCACCACTACCAAAGCTTCCACCATTCATTCCACCGGAGCCTCCACCACCAGGGGTAGCAGGAGGGGTGAAGCTAAAACCAAGGGGTATTCTACTCACCTTGATAGTGTGGGGTCTCTCAGAGGTAGAGGAAATGTTTATCGAGGGGCCTATTTCGCCCATGCATATAGACATGGTAGGAATTGAGACACCTACCCTTAGGTAGTACTCGATCTAGTGTTATACGAAGGGATGTATGCTTTGGTTAGATTGATGAGGCCATGTAAGAACTCTATACCCATTTGATCCTTACCTAACATGTATCTCACCTCACTAGCAAGCCTAGTGGCTCTCACCATATTCAGTGCTTTCTCCAAATGATTTAGAAGGTCTAACAACCTCCTGTCTAGTGTCAAAATATTTTTTGCAAGAATATGCATAACATCATCCTCATCCACAGACGAAGTCATAGGGGATGTTGGAGGAGTGGGTACACGAGTGGTCTCGTCAATGAAACCCATCTCATCTATAAATCCTGTAGTAAATCCAATAGTAAAGCCAGAAGTGACCTTCATATTTTCCATTTGTAGGTGTCATGGACTTCTCCTGATAATGTACCTGGAGGTCGTAGACTGGGTTGTGATGCTCATAAAACCTCACAACACCTAAGTCTTCTTCGGTTGCCGAGTGTGAGGGAAAAAGTTTTGACACAAAGAAACAGATAGACATTGTTCACGTCAGATTCACCAAAATGTAGAGGAGGGGGACCAACTGCACCAAGGCTCCAGGTCATAGAGAGGCGAGAGTAGAAGGCTGCCCTAATCTACCTCAATCGCACAAGTGTTTTAGCTTAATGATAGAGAATGAAGAGCACTCTCAAGTGCTTATGTCACTCTACTAACTCAAGAGTTTGAACGAGGCTAAATGAGCTAGTTTCTGGAACTCAAATCGTACCTCAAACAACTCTCTCAAGGAGGATAGCAACATAGGTCAGGGACGACAACATGACACGCTAGCGTCTCTCTGGGGCGTTGGCTTCTATATGGTTAGAAAGTATAGAAGTATGGTACGAGGCACAAAAATCTACTAACAGTCTAGCAAATAGATTTTAAAGTACTAAACAAAATGATAAATGACATAATGAACGAAATAACTAGAAAAATGATAAAGGAGATGATGAAAGCAATGGTGATGAAAATTAACTCACGAGGAGTCTAGTTTGCCAACAAGCTCCACACGAACGTGTACCTACACACAACCAAGAGAGGAAAAATGTTAGGTCTGTATAGGGGTTTTTCACATTCAAACCCCCGCTTTGGTGTCTCCACCTCCACGGATAGACAGAATAGCCACGAGATAAGAAATATGATAAAAAAAAGTAATAGAAAGGATACCAAACAATAGTAATAACACTATGCTATGCATATCAAGTGACGATACTATGAAAATGGAGAAATGAAACAATATCACCTTCTCAATCAAGGTGCCCTCAAGCACGTAGAGAAAGATCCAAGCCTATTAAAGTCTACGTTGTTGCAACAACGAAGAAGGATTCCTGCAAGACACCAAGTTGCAGCTCAAAGTGTGGCAAGAGTGCAACAAGAAGTGGAGAAGATGTGTAGGAGCTCAAGAATTGTCAAGCAATATCAAGCTAACATGTGTAATTGTGAAGAAGATGGATCGAATTGCTAAAGAGGTGAAGTGAAAGTGAAACCAAGACAAATTTGAAGATGAAAAGGGAGGGAAAGAGCCGTTGTCGGGTTGGCTAGAAGGAACAAAGGTGTCAAGCTTCGTCACCAATGGAGAACGTAATGTTTGCGAATCCTAGAGGCAGTAATTTGTCAAGGACGACAACGCACCACATAGACGTCCATGTGATGCACGCGTGTCCCTGACATAAATTCTGCAACCAACACAAAAAACAAGTGCCAAGTGGATGGAAAGCAAATAGGTGATGTGGAATTTCTTAGTTGGATTTGATTTTCTAAGGCAGAGGATGTAAAAGGGGAATTTGTAAGAGGGGTGAAAATTCAATCCTATACACTAAATACTACTAAATTGGGGTGGAAACCACACATGGTTAGGGGTGGTGACCACATAGGCAAACACTTTACTATTTTTTATCTTTTCATTTTTATCATCATCATCCACGTTGTTATTGTTTGCTTGGACCAACCCTATCCGTAGGTGGCTAAATTACAAATCTTATGATTAGAACCAATATCTAGTATTGAGTGTAAGCATGTAATCTTAGAATAATACAAGTACAAATCAAAACAAACTTAAAAACTATTCATCTAACATTCATGCAAAGCTTGGATTGAGTGTTAATGGATAAGCTCTATATGTTTGTTGCTCATTTTTGCAACATCTTCCTACTCAATCGAAATTACAATTTGAGAGACAAGGATTCAATTTCAATTTTCAAGATTTCAAAGACATGAAAAAGGATACCTAGGTAGAGTAGATAAGGATAAGGCAACTATTTTAAATTAGTGTGTTGATTTATTGATTGAATGAATATATATATTTATTTTCTCAAATAGTTGATTGATTTATTTTACGATTTTTCCTTTTTGAGGACCTATTGACCATTTTAATCAATTATTTAAATGATTGTTTGATTTTAAGATTTATTAAATTAATTTATAGATATTTGATTACAAAATAGATTTATTTATTAGTTTGGATTTGTGGATAATGGATTATTTAAATTGATTAAATAGTAAAATATCATTTAATTAATTTAATTTTATTTAAGTGGACTAATTCATGATTTAATTTATAAATTAAATAATAATTAGATTTATTTTAATGAGTGAATATTTTTTAGGTGTCTAGATGAGGTGATGATAGGAAATTGGTGTCATCAAGATTTGAGTGTCTATATCTAGCATTCTTGTATCTTCATTTCTAGTTTTTATTCCACCTTTGTCAAGACACCTTCTTTGTGGGTCACTTCTACTCTCTTTCCTCTTTCCTTTGCTCCTCCTCCCTAACTCTTCTATGGAGTAAATATTCATATATCTCCTCAACTAGTTTAGGTCAAAAGTTTTTAACATTTTCTACATTCAAGATATGATAATGTGTATTCCATAGTCTAGTTTTAGATATATAAAATTGTATTTGAGTTATTTTCAATTTCCTAGATGTGTTTCCATTTGACTTGTTGATTGTTTCCTTTTGTGAGGGTATATTGGCTACTTTCTATGGATGTTTTATATGACTGGGTAGAAGTGAAGAAATGAAGAACAAACACATATTTGAGAAATAGTATCTCTCCTTTGACAAACGTATCATTGATATTTCATGCTTATATACATTCTTTCCAATACTCTTATTCTAAAGCTTCTTTCCCCTAAAGTGTCACAAACCTTCTAAAGTGGAGGAAAAATCTAATAATAGAACTTACATACCTTGCAATTTCTTCTACTATATTTTAAATTCATTTTAGTGCTTTCCCTTATTTTTTCTAACATTTATTTCCCCTCATCTCCTTATTTTTCCCATTTCCATGTGTCTTGACCACTTCCTATTACTTATCACTTATTCTCTTTTCATCTCTTTTCCCTTTCCATGTGTCTTTCCTACTCTCCTATGTGTTCCTTCACCCTTAAAATATCATTGTTTCCATTTCCAAGGTGATTACTTAAAAAATTAAATGCTCATTTATCCTCTCTCATGACTAGCTTATTGTCACCTTTTTTTTTTTATTACTCTCACCTTCCAACTCTAAATGAGTTGAAATCACCTCCGGCTATCTTATTTTTGTCCCCTCTTCCTATTCATTTGATCTCACCTTCCTTGGGATAGAGGGGAAATATGTCCCACACATTTAATTTACCCTCCTTTACTCCTAAAATTCAATGTAAGGTATCCCTAGGTTGACTAATCCCATTTCATTTGTTCTCACTCAAAAAAGTGTAATTTAACCCCTAAAAATCTTTTTTAAAAAGGCCATTTCTCCTCATTTTACTCATGTATGCTCACTTGTAACATACAAACATTATTTATTTCTTTTGGATTGCAAATATTTGAGATTTGGAGTCTTAGAGCATTGATATACTATTGGAGTATCATCATAAATCTTTGGATCCCATTGATGCAACATTTTTGAGCTATGGAATAACTTGTGTGGTTCTATTCCTCTCTTTCTTCCTCTTTATATGTCTTCTCCTACTTCCTTCTAGGTTCTTTGTTAATCCACCACATTTCTCCCTAATTTATTATTTTATCCTCCCCATCCTATCCCTCTTCAAATCCATATAACTTTTGTAGACTTTTATTTTCATCTGTCCTTCCATTTCTTTCTCTCACCAACCCCTATTTATGTTGTTTCCATTCTACCCTAGTAAGCACATTAGGGTGTGAGTTTTTCATTTCAATTCATTTGTTTCCTTGTTGATTTCATGTTATCATGCCATTGTTATTATCATGTGGATGTATGCTTGAATTTCCTATGAGATGGTTGATCAAGACAACTTCCCCTTTGACCTAACTACCCTAACAAAATTTCCATTACAAAATCTGATTTTTAGGCAATTAATTGAAATTCATGACCCTTTAGACCACAGAGACATTTTTAAGAAGTACTGAAGAGGTTAAAATGAACAATCCCTAAAAATTTCAATTCATTTTGAGAGCGTTCACTAACACCCCCTAGATCAAAGAACTAATGCCTATGCTAGTTTCCTATTCTTGGGCAAGGAACTAGCACTTGATGCATTTGTTTCTATATAAAGTATTTGGTTTGCAACCTCTAAATTCAACATGGAGTTTTTATAACATATTCATTCACTCACTTTCTACATTCCCTTCTTATTCTGATCTAATATGAGGGTTTCAAATTCAGTAATTTTGTCTCTCCCATTCACATGCAATTGTTTTACAATACTTTTTTATCACATTCTTGATTATTACCCTATTTCTATTCTCTTCAAAAAAAAATTTACAATACATTTTTATCACATTCTTGATTATTACCCTATTTCTATTCTCTTCAAAAAAAAATTTACAATACATTTTTATCACATTCTTGATTATTACCCTATTTCTATTCTCTTCAACAAAAAAAAATTATGATTCTTTTTAATCTGAGGGTTTCAAATTCACTAATTTTGTCTCTCCCATTCACATGCAATTGTTTTACAATACTTTTTTTATCACATTCTTGATTGTTACCCTATTTCTATTCTCTTCAAGTTTTTTTTTACAATACATTTTTAACACATTCTTGATTATTACCTTATTTCTATTGTCTTCAATAGCAAAAATAAAATAAAAATTATGATACTTTTTAAACACATTCTTGATTATTACCCTCAAGCTTTTTAAAGCTCCATTCACTCATTTTCTACATTTCCTTCTGATCTAATCTAAAGTTTCACATTCACTAATTTAGTCTCTCCCATTCACATACAATTATTTTACAATACTTTTTGATGACATATTCTTAATTATTACCCTATTTCCATTCTCTGGAAAAACACTTAAGATTCGCACCTCTGACATGGTATCTAATAGACCTAAAATTTTGATTAGATTCTAAGGGAGGGCAAGAAATATGTTCTAAACACTACTAACATCCCCACATTTGTTTTCAGCTCATATTTGCCTAGAATTTCACCAATAGCTTTTGTTCAACATTTCTTTTTTTCAATTGCATCGATAGTCTCCATGTTCATTTATACCCTCTAATATATTATTTTTTCTCCCTCGGGCATTGTTTGTTTCATCTTTCCTGTTTTCTACAATTCTGTTTCTAATTGTCAATCACAACTCTCTGGTATATGTTAATTCATTTACACTAGTTTACTTTTTATATAAAAAAAAATGGAATTCTCCCATGAAAACTCTTTCTTTTTGTTTTAAAGTATTATATCTTTAAAGTCTTTTCATTTCAGGTGTGTAAGACAAAAATTATGAAGTAGCTTCCACTTCTTTATTGGCTACCTCAACATGTGTTTCAGGTATTAAGACCTCAAAATATTTGTCCAAATTCTTTGTTTCAAATATCATTGAATGATTATTGAACAGTGTTCTTTCTACATAATTCCTATACTAAAAATTACTTCTAGAATTTAATTTGGGTATAATATTTAGGATCCTTTGCAATCCCAATTGGGGGATGGGTGTGACCATATTTTTCTGGTTGTCTATTGCATCTTTTGGGTATAATATTTAGGATCCTTTGCAATCCCAATTGGGGGATGGGTGTGACCATATTTTTCTGGTTGTCTATTGCATCTTTTGCGCTGCCTGGATTTTCCTTTGATACCCAACAATATTTGAGATAGTAGCATGATTTTCCTTTGATGATAGTAGTATTTTGGTCAACAGTATTTGATTTAAGAGAGCATATATTTTAATCTATAAAAGCATATCTTGCATTGTAATCAAGAAAAATAAATTCAATTTCTTCATCTCTAAGGATTAAAAGAAAAAAATTATTTTTATTTTAATGACACTCCTTCAAATATATATCATTTCCAATCGATCTTGCAAGAGATATTATGCATTTACAATGTTGTCTTGCTTTTATTACTATATGAAACTACTTATACCTTTTAAAAAATTAAGCTGTAAGCAATTGCATGGGACCTTATTGTAGGCATTTGTTTGTATGTGAGCTACATGGAACCATGCTGTAAACATTTGTTAGTAGGTGAGTGAAGATGATAATAATATATCACTTCTAGTTTTTCACTCTCTAGCCTCTTTTCCACCAAAAAAGATTTTGGATGAATGTTTTTTAATAATCCTTCCATATTGTCTCAGGATTGTTAACAATGTGGGACTATTACAACCCAATAATTAATTTCTACATGCAGGAAACAAGAACTTCTACTTTAAAAGTTAAAAAATTTATCTTACAATTTGAATAGTTGAAATAAAATGAAAGAAGAACTCCATATATACAACAGGGAGGAATGGTTGTTTAAAAGTAGCATGAAGTGTCTGTTTTATAATTCATAAGCAGGCCAGTGGTTTTCTGATCTATTAGGTTTCCCAGATTCCAGAGAACTAACTATGGATTTAAAGTATAAGGTTACATGCAAATATTTCTAAAGCTGGAGTAACAATAGCATAAAGAAAAGAATATATATGAGCCTTCACAAATAAGACGAATGAAAGTCATTCTGCAGATTCTGCCAAACACAGAATGCAAAATGAATCCGCCAGTTTCAGCATATCCACCATCAGTGTCCTCTTAAATACGCCATTATTAAGTTGGCTGAAAAAATGCCAATTTGAAGTCTGTCAGCTTGCACAAAATTGGAAGTCAGTGAAAGAATGTCTAATGTACATGTTTTCTCAAACTGAGTAACCACTTGACGGTTGCTTATAAAGTGTTTATTCAAGTACGTTTGTGCCCGGATGCACTTATAAACTGAATGTCAAACCTGCAAGCTTGAGAAATATGCAGCTTATATAAAATATTAGTACTGCCATCCTTGCTCTGCAGTATCTCTTTGCATACCTTTCTCTACAAAAAAATTGTCGACGAACTTATTGCTTGGAAAACTACTTGCAGTCAAGTAAATATTAGTTTTGAAGCTTTAGTCAATTTGGAGTCCAAAGCTCAGATTTCAGTTCACACCCCCTATGACTTCGACAAATGTACTATATGTGCCATAGACAGCAAAAACTGTTCCAAAGGCTAAAATGGCCATATCAATGGCCTTCTGTGGAGAATTTAGAGAACCTTTAAAAGTTTTAAGGTGAATCAACGCTGGGAAAACGAATGCAAGCAGTGCACAAACTGTGCTTCCCACTAAAGAGACAAAGATGCCAAATCCAGGGACAGATAAAGCCAGTACTGCAAGGATAACAACAGTACCAGCTCGAAGAATCTTTAACAGTACCATTTGCATCCATGAGAATGAATAAGAAAGTTTCTGGAACCAGCTACTTTTCATCAATTTCATCTCAAGCATTTCATGAACAGGATGCATCATGACAGGAAATGTGAATACAAGGGCTGTGCAAAGACCTACCTTGACAGCAACTGTAGACCAATCATTGGGAAGATTGAGCGTTATTATATCTTGAGTTTCACTGCCATAGGCGAAATATCCTATCAATCCAAAACCAGTATAAAGAGTAGCTAGGAAGAAAAAAGCATAACCCAATACTCTGCCAAATCTCTGTGGCTCTCTCATTGAAGTTTCCAGTGATAATGTCATACTGAAGCCCTCAAAGCAAAACACTGCAACTCCAGCAACAAATGGCAAGGCCTTATAGCTGGTGAAGGCATCTGCCTTCTCTAGTCCTTGAAATGAACCCAAATCATCCTTGATGACAATTGCTATAGCCAAAAGATTGCAGATGTCGGCAAAAACACTGAAAGGAGAGAGTGATGTCAGTGTGCGTACCCAAGCCAATGCAATTTCCACAGGAACAAAAATGCATATGAAAAATGAATACTTGTCAGCTGATCCTGTGAAAACCGAGGACAAATTTTGGCCTATAAAAACCAAGTAGGCAATACATCCTCCACATTGAGAAATTATTACCATTGTCTCTGCTACATAACGCCCAATTTTTCCATAAGTGTGTCTTGCAAGGTCTCCATATGTTAATACACTTACATTACTCAACTGCTCTAATTTGTCCCTGCATTTCACCTGTACACAACCCATCAAATAGTAACTATAAGTTTCTTTTCTTTTTCTTTCCCTAAGCTTTGATCCTAGTTATTGTTTATAGTTGTATCCTTATATAACCATTCTATGTTATCATTAGATGGGGTAGAACCCCTGTTTAACAAAGGTAAGATCTAAGAGAAGATTATAATAACATAGAAGAATCACAATACTATAACAATGAATTAAAGCTAAAGGAAGAGAGCAGTGATTACAATTTTGAAATCATATTACTCCAGCTTCTTCCAAATGCATCATTAATGACTTTTATTTATAAGCAATTGCTAGAGGAGGGCATACGCTTCATCAAGATAGTCAAGCTGACACAATGCATAACTACCTCAGCATTTAAGGTCACAATGAGAACTAGCCTAGGGTTATAGTCAACCACAGGTCAGAATTCCATGACTTCAAATAAAAATTACTCAGAGTAACCAACTCTCACATCAACTATGCCCTACTTGTGGCCCTGGTAGTTCATAAATTACAAATAAGATTCACTTTTTAAAAAGTTACCAGGAAACTACAGTATACGAATGATGACCACATCCACAACCCTTACTCATTTACTCATGTATCCTGATTTTAATGGCGCCCCTGTCCTTGTACCAGTGTCCACATCCTGATATCAGGTAACTATGCAAATTTTAGATGGTAGGTTCCATATATGTTTTTGTGGACTAATGCAACAAATAACAAATGTGATTTCATCTCTAGAAATCTACCATGAAGTCTGTCGGTCTATTTTCTAGAAGTAAGGCTGAAGCCTTACATATGTTATAATAACCTGGATTCAAAAAACTGGTGGGTATGCCCATGAATCCTAATTTTCAACCTTCAGCACAAGAAATCTACAATGAAGAATTAAGAATATATTTATTAATTTTCAGCAAGGGTTCAAAAATTGTTTCAATCATGAAGGCCTAATATAGTCCTTCACAATCAAAATTAAGCTAACAAATGGGTTTTCAATTTTCATCATTTGAGGGAAAAAAATCAATGATAAGCGCATCTGAGTTTCTTCAGATAAATTTTGCACGAATTACTGAAACCATCAAACAAAGCTTTTCTTTAATGGGTTTTTTCATAGATGACCTTATAATACTAATTCTAGATGGGGCGAGGATTCTTCACGTAAATTTCAGCAAAACTTGTAAGAATTACTGCAACCATTAAATGAGAATTTCTTAAAGACCATCACAGAAGGTATTTCAAAGGCTTATCGATAAATTGGCTTTTCATTCTAAATGGTAATTGGATTTCTTCACAAATATTTGAGAACTTACTTCAATTAATTAAACCATTAAAGAAAGACTTTCAAGGGTTTATTCAAAGATGATCTTTTAATACTAGTTTTAGATGGGGATGGTGCGGATGGGTTTCTCGAATTCTTCACTAATTCACTCAATGGGAATTTGTCTTTTGCTAAAGATAAGCATTTGCTATCCCTAGGATATTCAATGGATTGTAGCCCAACTATCCCTAGTAAGTCCAGTGGATCGCAGTGTAATACTAAGTGCACACTGGTGAAAGCCTATTCGAGGTTCAAATCCCCTTGACTGCAATAAGCTAGCCAATAATTGATGTAATTATTATGAGTCATACAAAACTGTGATGTAATAATTATGGGTTCCATACCAGCATGATCCAAATTTACAAAACATCTTCAGAATGCTGTTAAGCTTGTATTTCTGGCAACCCATAGCTTGCGCTGAGATTTAACCCAAAAAATAAGAACATAAAAGCCAAAACCACAAATATAATTAAAACAGCATGCCAGATAGCCAACCGGGTTTATATCCAATAGAAAAAGGAAAATAAAAGTTAAAACAATTAGTTCATTCATTTTATTAACAAAAATCTCAACCATGTTATGAGAACTTAAACAAGACAGGGACTTTACCAGAAGCATCATACAGTAATATGTCAACAGTGCTGAAAGTAATATGGCTGATGCACTGACTGCCCATCCACTGATTCTGAATGCATAAGGGAGGCCCAGGACACCTGTACCTACAATAGACACAATAATGTTGCCAAAGGCCTGTGCGATTGATGCAGACCCTTTCCTGCTGTATTCCAACAAAGCTAATCTTTCCTCTGCCATACTAATGCACCGCGAATCCAGATACCCAGTTCAGTAAACACCACCACCTACAAGAGACGGTGGCACTGACTAGATAACAATAATGGTACTGTTAGTCTTTTTCAATGAATCTGCGGTACTGGCAGCTGGTTTCTCTCAAACAACTTTATGGAGATCTTTGACAGCTATTTTTGTGGACTGTTGTTGTTGGAATATAAGTTGGTAGTCTTATTGCCAACCAATCAGTAGTTTCCAAGTTTATATCCAAGTGTCGGTTGGTGAGGATCTGAAAGGGCAAAAACCCATGCAGCAGGTTCATAGCAAATAAGATGGCATCCTGTTAAATAACTAATTAGTTTGATATCCTCAAAATATATCTAATATCAATAATTAAAAAAAAAATCTGAAAAATAATAAATTAAATTTTTATTTAAATATTATTTATTATGTTTACATTGATTTTTTTAATAAAAAGGGTTGTTTTATATAGCGTGGAGCACATTCTAATATTATATTAGTCTTGCTAGGATAATATATTGTTGAGAACCATGTTAAGTGATGACAACACAATTATAGGATTTTTTGTGGATAAGCTTCTTTAATATGAGCCACAATGGAGTCATGGGAAGTGGATGTTTTTTTTTTCTTTTCTTTTTTTTTTAATAAATGTGAGTGAATGCAAGACTGCACCACTCACTATTTAATATTGTTTAAATTTTTTATTTAAGAATTATTTATTATTATGTATATAATGTTTTTATTTTATTTTATTTAAAGAGTTGTTATTTATATAATTTGATTTCTAATATAAAAAAATTTAGTTTGATTTGAATTAAGCGAGGTCATAAATGATGCTCATTTTTATATGAACATACAACATTAGCTTCAATGCAAAGGCTCAAACACATGAGCATAATGGAACAAGGGCACAATGCTTGCAATCACAATGGTCTTGTGAAGGTTTGAACCTTGGTGTTTACAACAACAATGCCATGATTTAACTATCACACTATGTCATGAATGATGCTTATAATATATTTAATTTACTTTTGTATATAATTTTTAATGTTATTTTTCTATTCATTACTTTTTGGAAATTCTTATGTTTTATTTTTATAAATATTATATATTTATATATTACTTTTTAATAGTTTATTTATAAACATTAATACATTGTTTATCATATCCACTATCAAGTTCAAATAACTAAATAATGTAAGATTGTAGATTCATTCTTGAGAGCTTGGAGTGCATGTAGATAATTATGCATAACAATAATTTGAGCCTCTTTAAGGAATTTCATAATTATCCACCTTGCACAATACCCTTACTAATCTTAACCCTTCTCACTCCCCCTAATTGTGATGGTATAATGCTTTCTATACATTTTTAAAAATTATATATTTTAAAAAAATTCAAGAGTTTGGTAGTGTAAGGGTGAACGAAGCATACCTAGAACTTTTCTTTTTTCATTTTGAACTTATTTTAATTTATTTGTTTTAAATATAATAACTAGTATAAGTGGTTGCTAGTAGGTTATAGGGCAACACTAAAAGCTACCACAAGTTATCACATAGGACTTGCAGAACCTAAGGCCGACAAGAAAGACTAAGTAAGAGGTGCCCTATAAGGGTTACATCTCTCTAAGAGACAAAGTATAAATATATGTAATAGGTGTAGGAAACATAAAAAAGAATATGGATATGGATATAAAATAGAATTGTAGCAATGTAAATTGCCACCCTTGACAATTTCACACTATGTTTTGCTCCCCTTAATTTATTGGACCTAATTAAGCACCTAATTTCTTAAATTATGTATTTTGAGACCTATTTTTACTATTTTTTGAGAAATTGCAAGCATAGAACAAATGCATTTATTTAATGTTTTTCCCTCAACACCTAAATCCCCAAAAAATAGGGCTAGGACTGGGATGCCCGTGGGTAGCTATGTCCCCTATTTTATCGAGATGAAAATTCATATATGTCAGTGTCAGTATTTTAACATCTGAAATTCAAATTACAAATGTCGGCTATCAAGATCTAATTTATGGGAAATTGAATAAATGCCTATAAATACCTAGTTTTGCATCATTTCAAAAGAAACAAAAAATATTGAGCAAAGAATTATTGTCAAGAGCACTATCAAGTGAGTTAAGAGTAGTATTTTAGAGCTTTATTGCAATAATTCAAGATCCAAGCATCAAGTCAAATCCTATGTGAGTTCATGTATGTTTAAGCTATCATTGTTTGTGAAGGCTAACCCTTGTTGTAGGTCTCTAATCAATTCAAGCATTCAAGCAAGTAAGATCCAAGAACTTGAAGTGATGTGCATGACTTCAATCCTTCAAGGAAGCCATTGAAGGGTGGTGAGTTACAACACTTTGTTGATTCATCTTTCCTTCCTATCATTTATCATTTCTATCATTGACATTTCCATTATGGAAGTGGGCGAGTGAAAAAAGATGGGGGGCTAAAAAGTGGCCCCCCTTTCAATTTTTTTGAAAAGGCCATAACACGAGTGCGTTATAATGCGCTCGTGTTATGGCTTGGAGTGATTGAGCCTTAGGCTCAATCACTCCCAAGCTATAACACGAGCACATTATAACGTGAGTGCGTTATATGCTATTTAAACAAATAAAAAAGAAAAAAAAATATTATGTTTTTTGCAAGTTTTTATTCTCTTAGCAGCTTGAAACCCCTACATAACATGCTCGCGCTTTTGAGAGGCCAAAACTACTTCAATTCTTCATCGAATATTCGTCAAAATTCCACCACAATATCGGTGAGGTCGAAGAAGTAAGTAGTTCCTATTTTTTTTTGTGAATTTGACATCAAATAGGTAGATTTAATATGTTTTTTGATGTATATTTATTTAATTTTTAGGAAATGATAATGCACCTCCAAGCCCTCCTCAAATTCCTCTTCAAAATCCTAATTCACCTCATGCTCAAATTCCTGCTAAGGAACAACCCCAACAAACACCTCCAACAATTCCTCAACATGCTCTAGGAACTCAAGAAAATTTAATGTGGAAAATTGAAAATAACAAAAAACAAATTGAGGATATAATTGTAAGGTTGAAAGATCCTGCAAGCTCAACCTCACATAGAACCACACTTGCTCAATCACTTGAATCGATAGTATCACATGTAGATTCAATTAGCAAGCAAATAAGTAGTTGGTCAGAGAAGAGATGAGAGTTTAGAGAATGTTATGCAGATAAATTATCTTATAAACAAGTCAAAGATGAAAAAAATACAAAATTTGACTTGTGTTCCCTATTCACAAACCCTAGATAATGAATCAACCTTTACATCCTTCAAGCAAGAGGTTCCCTATCCATTAGTGCAACTACCAAGGGATAAAGAACCATTTTTGGAGGAGATGGTGGATGGTTTTCTATCATCCTCCATGCAACAATGAGGTGTCACAATATTTTTTGAGGAAACTCTAATATGAGTTTGTCCTCAATAAAATCCCAAACTATTTTGACATGTGGGACTTCTAGGGTAGATGTGGGGGCTTCACACACGACATAGTGGGGGCACATATTGATGCACAACAGCCAACAAGATGAGCACATGCTAGACCAACATATGAGCATGTGACTATCTCTTTTTTTGTGAAGGAGAGTGTTGAGGTTAATACATTGTAGTTGTTTAGTTCCATGACCCAGAGTCTCATACAACATAGCAGTCCTCTAGCATAGGGTGAGTTGGGCGAGTCTTTGGGGAGTAGAGTTTGACCTCATTGTTGTTAGGCTTGCAGGTCACCATGTGGTTATGATCCCATGCATAGTCAAGATGCAAGTGCCCAGGGTACATATGCAATTAATCAGATGGTGATGACATATGCCCTCCTTCATGAGGCATTCGACCTTGATAGTCAGGTAAATGTTAGCAAGTTCATTGAATTTAATTTATTAAATTTCATTTTTGAAATGTAAGATTAACTAAATTAGGTAAATGATTATAATGAAATTTTAGGGTCACAGTGTTAAATCTATTTTCAACAGTCCTCCACCTCCCTATTACGCAACCACATGTACTGTAGAGGTATGTAACTAGTAAATAATTATAAATATTACATGTGAATAGATAAAAGTTATATGAATGGTATTCTTATATCTCATTTTGGATGTTGAATAGGTTAATCTTGGAGCTTCGACGGCAACACCTAATAGTGGAGGTGTTCATCGAAGTTTCACTCAAACAATACAAACTATTTATAATTTTAAAATAAAAAAATTGAAGTTTCACTCAAGTAATTGAATAATGTTTAATGACTTGAAGGTTCTAGATCTAGTATGTAAGTATGCTTTGTAATTTTTAATTAATTTGATTTCAGGTTTTATACATTTCGTAATCTATCAATTTCATTTGTTCATGTTGTTGACCTCCAAAAATATAGACTAGTGGCATCAGTAACTTGTAGCATACCATTTCACTCTTATTCTCCTAACTGTCATCACTAAATTGTAGCATACCATCTCTCTGTTCACTATTGTGCTCATGAATGTTGCTCGGGATATTGATCTTATTACTACCCTTGTCCTATGTTGACTATACTTATCGTGATGAATATGTTATTACATTCATACATTATGGATGTAGACTTTCGTTTATACCTTTGAAGTGCTTGACATCATAGAGGACTACTCTCTTGATTTCTTGACTGCATATTGTCATCTTCTATCAATTATGTTCAATGGTATCTAGTCCATAAATAAGGTACTGTCCACTTATCATTTAGAAGTTTATTCCCTCTTTCTACTCCTTCACAAGGACTATTCTCCATGAATATAATCATTAAAAGGGCACTGCCTCTCTAAACTATCCTTTAATAATAAACTATTTCATGCTCCTCTTATACCATTGTACTAAATTTGTTGCTTCTCCTATGAGACTATCTTGTAGCATTGGATTTGATGTAATACCACCACATTCATGACTTTTATGCACTCTTTACCTTGAGGTATCTTGGTTGAAAACATATAAAGTATCTCATAAAAAATCATATTCCATAATTATCCCTTGAAGCATTCTTTTGTATTGAAACACATGTGACTGTCTTATTACACTTAAGTGGCCATAGACTATCATATTCAGTCTTATGTAACTATCCTATTATAGTTCTTTATTTATGCTATATCCTTTATTGTTCATTTGATGTCCTTTATTCATCATTTCTCCTTGTGATCATTACTCTACCTATGTGAATTTTACACTGTCCAATGTAATAAAGATATCTCACTCTATTTCTTAGCTATCTCTACTTGTGATTCACCCATGAATATGAATAAAATGTTGAGTTTTTATAAAAATCATGGAGTGCCTTTACAGGTGTGAATTATTATCAAGATCTTAGGACCATGGTCCCCTCATTGCTCACTATCACTAGATCATTTTTTTCTTAGTTGATAGTGCTCATTATTGCTTCTTTTAATGAATCTCACTATCATGGTTTACATTATTTCCATAAATATTATCCCCACTTCATAAATTCTTCACACTTCACATCAACAAAGTTTTGCATGACTTCTTTATGTAATCACGATATTGTCCCTTGCTTGCATGATATGATCATCCCTAGGACTATTATCTTCTGACTATCCTTTACTTTAAAATTGTCCTTATGAAACATGAAAACCCTTGAAGCAATATATAGTTCAATAAGTACTCAAAATTTTGTTGACTACCTCATACATTATAAGCCATGACCTACATCACTCTTCTAGTTTTCATAATTGAATAATGTTGTTTTATTTTTAGATGATGCAAGCAAAGACTCTTCCCAATGTTGATAGGAAATGGAGAATGGTGTCTCTACTGCAATAGACAACTCGATGCCTTTGACGGGGGTATGAGATAGATTAATAAATTTTAAATTACATTCATTGTTATAGTTGTTTATTATTGAAAAAATAAATGACTATTGATTTATAGTTTAATTTCTATCTGGATGGTTTCTATAGGACTTTGGAATGCCACCACATGAGCATGTCATTGTTGCAGATGAGGAGAGAGATCATTTGGTAGTAGTAAGTGATTATTTTGTTAAATATTTTATTTTTATAATGAAATTTCTATATATTAATGTTTATACTTTTTATTGTAATAGGTAAAGCTCCAAGGAGAATTAAGTAGGAGGATTAGCCCTCGAGTTCGAAGTAGACCACTATCATATGCATCCCATCCCCCCAATGATCAAAGTTCACATGTGATATTTTTTTTCATTTGGAGGGGAATGCCTTTTTATTGGGGTCCTTTGTTGTATGCCTATAGGGCATTTTTGGACATATATTTTGTATTGCATATATGTGACATTGTATGCCTATATGGCATCTATATGGCATTCTTGTAAGCCTATATGGCTATTTTGTATATATGTTATACTTATATCGACATATATTGATGTATGCCTATATGGCTATTTGGTTAATACACATCTTTTTTATTGATGGTGTCCATATTTGCATTATAAATCCATGCTTCAATGAATATTTGTAGATGGTTTGCTTCAAATATTTAAAATCCAAGTGTATACCATGCTTCATAACTTATTTCACATTAATTTCACCTATATTTGTTGGTTAATTATTAACTTTCCTATACCAATATGTGTTTGTGGTCTTTGATGACATATTTTTGGCATATAGTTATGGAATCAAGTTTTATTCAAGACAAATTACAAACAATTTACACTATGTTTGCAATAATTTTATTCAAGTATATTTAAGTACCCATCCTCTAGTTGGCCAATCACTACTTCAAATTTAGAGACGTATTCTCATGCCCACACTTTCCTTCATCTCAAAAAAATGTTTCTATATTGACCACACTTTCCTATATTGACCAAAACATTTATGACTACATTGAGTTCAAGCAATGGAGGAGACTAGTTCTTTGGTGTAGATTATTCAGTCATAATATTATAAAGAAACCTACGTTGACCACAAATTGTAAAGTGGACTTATTCTATAGCCACCCCAACATGTTCAAATTGTTGGTTTACCCTCGGGAGATGAAGAATGTAAACAATGCCTCTTGACAACTTTTTACTAAATGCATCTAACACTTTTTGAAACATTTGAAACATTGTTGTCACCGTGGAATGACTTGGATATATGCAAAACCGAGAGAGGTTATTGTAGAGGGGCCCTACATGATCTTTTACTTTCAGATGAAATGTTTCTAAGTGCCATGGTTTTTGAGTAACAACTCGTCAAAGTTTTTTGCCCTTTTGCACTTTGGTCTCTTAAGAGATATCACCAGGGTAATGTAGCTCAAAATGTTCCAGCATGCTGGGGTGCAAAACATGACCTTTCCTAGTGTAAACCTACCCATTAGGACATATTGGGACCATCAGTTTGGTCACACGAAGAACAAAAAAAATTACACCACCTTGCAACTTTACACTGCATGCTTCTGATGCTTTTTCCATCAACTAAAAACTTGTCACCACAGGAAAATGGATAGAAGATATGAAAAACTAAGAGAGGTTATCATAGAGAGGCCCTATGTGATCCAGTACCTTTAGAAAAAAATGCTTCTAAGTGCCATAGCTTCTGGGTAACAACTCATCAATTTTTTCTTCCCTTTTGCACTTTGGTCTCTTAAGAGAAATTGTCAATGCAATGTAGCTCATAACGTTTCAATATGTTGGGGTGCAAAATATGACCTTTCCTAGTGTAAACCTACCCATCTGGATGTGTTGGAACTATCAGTTTGTTCGCACGATGAACAAGAAAAATTAAATCACCTTGCAACTTTACACTACATGCATTTGATGCTCTTTCCATCGATTGAAAACTTGTCACCACAAGAAAATGGATTAGAGATATGAAAAAATGAGAGAGGTTATTATAGAGGGGACCTATGTGATCCTGTACCTTTGGAAATAATGTTTTAAGTTGCATGGTTTCTGAGTAACAAGTCATCAAATTTTGCTTCCCTTTTGCACTTTGGTCTCTTAAGAGATATCATCGATGCAATGTAGCTCTCAAAATGTTTCAGAATTTTGGGGTGTGAAAAAGGACCTTTCCTAGCATAAACCTACCCATTTGGACATGTTGGAACTGTCGGTTTGGTTGCATTATGAACAAAACAAAAATTACATCACCTTGCAACTTTACATTGCATGCATCTAACACTTTTTCCATCGATTGAAAACTTGTAACTACAAGAAAATGGATCAGATATATAAAAAACTAAGAGAGCTACTATAGAGGATCCCTACATGATCCTATAACTTTAGACATAATGTTTCTAAGTGTCGTGGTTTCTGAGTAACAAATCATCAAAGTTTTCTACCCTTTTGCACTTTGATCTCTTAAGAGAAATCATTGATGCAATGTAACTCAGAATGTTTTGGAATGCTGGTGTATGAAATAGGACCTTTCTTAGTGTAAACCTACCCATTTGGATGTGTTGGAACTATCAATTTGGTCACATGATGAACAAAAAAAAACTACACCACCTTGCAACTTTAATTGCCTGGATTTGACGCTTTTCCATCGACTGGAAACTTGTCACCCAAAGAAAATGGATCAGAGATATAAAAAACTAAGTGAGGTTATTGAAGAGGGGCCCTATGTGATCTTGTACCTTCAAATGAATGTTTCTAAGTGCCACTGTTTCCAAGTAATAGGTCGTCAAAGTTTTCTACCCTTTTGCACTTTGGTCTCTTAAGAGATATCACCAGTGCAATGTAGCTTAGAATGTTGGGGTGAAAAATAGGACCTTGCCTAGCATACACCTACCCATCAAGATGTTGTGGGACTATCAATTTGGTTGCATGGAAAACATAACAAAATTACACCACCTTGCAACTTTACATTGCGTGCATCTAACACTTTTTCCATCAACTGAAAACTTGTCACCACAAGAAAATAGATTAGATGCCATAGTTTCCAAGTAACAACTCATCAAAGTTTTCTGCCATTTTTTCACTTTGTTATCTTAAGACAAATCATCGATGCAATGTAGCTTGAAATATTTTGGCATGCTTGGGTGTGAAACAGGACTTTTCCTAGTGTAAAACTATCCATTTGGATGTGTTGGAACTATCAGTTTGGTCGCACGATGAACATAGCAAAAATTACAACACCTTGCAACTTTACACTTTATACATTTGATGCTTTTTCCATCAATTTAAAACTTGTCACCACATGGAAACAAATTGGAGGTATGAAAAACTAAGAGAGGTTATTGTAGATGGGTCACCTTACATGACTTTGTACCTTTTGACATAATGTTTATAAGTGCCATGGTTTTCAAGTAATAGCTCGTCAAAGTTTGCTTCCCTTTCGCACTTTGGTCTCTTAAGAGAAATCGTCAGTGCAATGTAGCCCGAAACTTTTCGGCATGCAGGGGTACAAAACAGGATCTTTGAGCCAATCAAAGAGTATGGAGAGTGATGAAGGATTTGGAAGAATGAGTAGTTAATGAAATTTATTTTGTGAACAATAATAAGATGTTCAAATCCGAGGTTTACAAATTCTAACTAGTTTCTGTAAATGAAAGCTTAAATGACTTAGTTGTTGAGGATTATGTGTTGGTTTGTAGATTTTAGATAGGATACCATTTAAACTTATAGTTTGTTGAATGTTATACAAAATGAAAAAAAATGTTGGAATTGGTTGTCATTGATGTCAACACTTGAGGAGACTATTGTGATGTCAATGCTTGGCGAGTTTGTTGGCATTGGTTGTCAACACTTGGGGAGATTGTTGCGCATGTTTGATATTGGTTGGCATTGATGCCTGTGTCTACACTCAATTTTGTCTATCATTGGTGTTTTCAGTTTTATGCTATTGATACTCTATGTTGATTGGTTAGCATTGGTTGTATGCCATGCCTTTGTGGTTGTTGATGTTCATGGTTGGTTGTCATGCCTTAGTTGACATCAAGTAGAGTTTTATTGACAATGGTTGTTGTCAAAAGAGATGATATCATGATGATATATTTTAAGATAAGGATTAGATGTAATGTTGATGGTGGAGAGATGTTTTTTATGGTCTCTAACATGTTGTATGCTCTCTTCTATTGTTCCTGAGGAAGTATGTGTTGTTGCAAGAAATTTTTGGTCTCTGCAAGTTGGTGAAAGTTTTTGTTTCAAGAAGATGCTTTGAAGGTTGTTTGGGAGAATGCTTTGCATTCCTTTGTTGTTGAAGATATGGTCTTGCGATTTTGGATTCATTGTTTGTGATCTATGGATGTTGCACTCCTATCTTTTTAGGTCTCTAGTGTTGTTGAGGAGGTTTTTGGTATTTGAAGTGTATTGGTAGTTTTGTTGGTTGTCTGGACTGGTCTGGAAAATGCTTTGCATTTCTTTGCATTGGTGTTTTTGCTCCTATGGCTTGGTGGAAGTGCTCTCAATGCTTGTGCAATGTCTCAATTCAATTTTCATGTAATGGTGTTGTCTGTAAGTTGGTTTGTTAGTGTTCTATCTTTTGGTGGTATCTTCTATGTTTTCGTGATAAAGTATTATATTTTTTGTTTGGGTTGTGGTGGTTGTTTGTGGCATGACAATGTGAAAGAAGTGTCTAGAAGTGTTTTTGGATGTTCATGGAACATCTCTTTGTGTTATGCACATCATTGGTTGATCTCTTTGGTGTCGCATATTGTATTGAGTTGGTTTTCTAGGAAATTTGTGGATATTTGGCTGACAAGGCTTGTTATCTTGCTTATGTCACGTGTGCTTGGGGGTTTGTGCCAACATATAAAGTTGTGTTAAGATATTTTTGAGTCATAACCTATCTTGTTGAGAACTACATTGAGTAAATTCAATTGCAAGTGTTTTTTTGGGTTGACTGGTATTGTGCTACATGTTTCATCTACACATTTCCTTGTTGACGAATTTAGTCGATGTGTTCCCACATGTGAGTTGTTTGGGATCACATTAGAATATGTAATAAGATTGGTTTTGGTCCTCTCTATCTTAGATGGATAAGACCACATTATGTTTTTGTGGTTGACTTGTTGAAATCATTGTTTGTATTCTTTGTGGGTGACCTAATTGATGTTTTGAGATCTTGTGGATGATATAAATACAAGAACATTTCAATTGCAATATGTGTGAGAGAGTGGAGATGTGTGAAGATGAATTGAAATAGTGAGTTGTGAAAATAAAATGTAAACGAGCTTTAACGCCTCAGTCATAAGAGTGTATTGTTGATAAATGTTGTAACTCCTAAATCTTCATGTATCCTATTTTGAGATAGTGAATCTCATTAGGTCCTTGTAATTTGTATCTTGCCCTAACGTTGTATGCCTCAGTTTTGAAAGTCCTTTTGTATCTTTCCCTAAGGTTGTGTGCCTTAGTCTTCAAGTCCATAGGTAATGAGCCTTAAAATTGTACTTTTGTAAGCAGTGAGCTTCTATATTGTGAGTTAACCCTCACCATGGTTTTTCCCTTCTTGGGTTTTCCACGTAAATTAGGTGTTATTTTGTGCATGTGTGTTCATTATCATATATTTCATTGATGTTGATTTGAATAAGTGTTGTAAAATTGGTTAAGGGTTTCTAATTCTATCAATAGATTGATTTTGCAAATTGTTAAAGGGTTTAAGGTTTGAAAGGATTTAAGTTTTTGTATATATTGATTCACCCCCCTCTCAATATCTAGGGGCTTTCAACAAAAAATACTCTTTTATATCCTCCAAAAATAGAATAGGTTAGCCACCAAGGACACCACGACTTCAAATTTAAACAATGATAATGGGTGGGAAGTATTACACAAATAATGGCACCAAAAATAGACTACTAGAAATGGTATGACATGAGTAGGGAAGTTAAGAGGGAAACATAAGTAGAAATATTGAGGATCAAGGGTTGGCTCTACACAAGATTCAACTTAAGGTGAGGAGTTGAGGGTTGAGAAACATGCATGATAGGAGGAGAAATTTGATAAATATAATGGTGGGGTAGGAGATAAGAAGGCATGACATGATGGAGAATTCTGAAACTCTAATAGGAAATAGGGAAGAGCATATTTGGAAGAAAATATATACTCAAGAAGGGAAAACACACAACAAAAAATAGGGAAGACACATAAATATACCTAATATGTATATAATTAGATTGAATAGAAATCAAACATGACATTATAATATCAAAGAAGACACCTCTATTAAGGTTAGAACATAAAATATAATATATGGAACAAAAATGTGGCTTAAGAATCATTTTTCAATGATCCAAATCATTCCCTCTAAAAGAAATATTCATCCAAGAAGGGTTAAACATCAAATGGGGGAGCTTCAAAAGAAGAAGGGGAGCCCTCAAAGTTTGATTCCTCTAAGAAGAAAGAAACATGTGGACTTGGGGCTTCGTCGGAGGGATTCTATGAGACTGGCTAAGATGCACAAGTTGGAGTCTAAAGGTTGTGGAATGGGTGAACAAGAGGAACCAAGACAGGTGAAGGACATGGTTGACAATGCTGTAATGATGGAAGATTCTCCTACTCGGCAGACTCCTCCTCATGTTATCAACGATGATGGTGATAAGGTTATTGAGGATGCTTTGGAAGAGAAGTGTGAGGGAGGATGTGGGTAAGAACCCGGCCCTGGATAAGCCAAAAATTACAAATGTTAATCCTCTTTATGAGGATTTCTTCTATCTAGATGATGGCAACACTTCTATGTTCGAGTGTTGGATATGGCCAGAGCTGGTGCCACTTGTACCTTCAAACTTTCCAAATGGGTGATGAAGGAGTTTAATAAGGTGAACACTAAAATCAAAGGCCTGAAGGAGAATTTGGCTAATCAGCTAAAAGGGTCATCCTCGGATTTTCTCATTGAGAGGATGGTGGATCTTGAATGTTCTTTTTCTAATTTCAAAGTTGAGTGTGAAAGTTGTTTGTGTGAGTTGGAGGGCAAGGTCAAGGAAACTAATGAAGATATCAAAAATCTCTTGCAAATTAGCCATATGTATGTCAAAAAGAGTGCGGATTCTCTCATGGTACTCCTATCAACCAACAACAAGAGAATCGAATGCATTTTGTTGGGATGTATGAGAAGGATTAGGCTTCCAAAGGGAAGGGTAAGAAGAGTGCTAAAGAGGAGACTAAAGGCTTGATTACTAGAACAAGGGGTAGTCTAAGGAAAAGAAGAAAAACAAGAATTGATGGATATGGTTAACCTACACTACAATCAAGAGATTGAGATGGCCAATACTCTGAAAAACTTGAAGTAACTCTCTTGTTATTGGTCTGTTTTAGCTTTTCTATTTTGTTGTTTGTTGGTTGTTTTTTGGTTGTTGGTTGTTGCTAGTGCCTTATTTGATCTTTTCTTTGCATAGCAAAATTTTGATTTAACTTGATGTAAAGGGTTTTAGGTCCTTTCAAAACTTGTTTTTCCCATATAATCAAAACATTAGGAGGAGAAGATAAATTAAAGGTGTATATCAATAAGTTATAAAAGAAGAGAAAAAATAAACCTTCTTAGTAGGAAGCTACCCATGTAGTTCAAGGTGATGAATAGAAAGAGAAGGTTTAGAAGCATGAACCTTTGATGAGGAAAAGGACCAAAATCAAACAACCAAATGAATTATGCTAATAGGTAACTTCAAATATTTTAATTGCTACAACTCTTCTCGTAGCACAAACTCTAGTTTCTCCTCCCACTTTAGATGTACCACCACCAATACAACTAGGTGTACAAGTTGTATATATAAAAAATATATCAATATGGATTATTTTTTAAAGAAATTTTTTTAGTGGAGCAACAAAAAGAAGAAAACAAGATGATACTAAAGCTATTTTTATAGGAGGGGAACATTCCATGGAGTAACAAGAAAATTTGTAAAAGAGGAACATAAAATTGAAGAAAATAATGAGAAGGTTGAGGAGATCATTATTGAAGATATATCTTTGTGAGAGGAGGAGGTTTCCTCTTCACAAAGGACTCCAACTCAAATAATGACTCCTTCTCCATCAAGTTATTCCTCTTCTAAGAAATTAGTGCATGGAATTTTTCCTTCTCATTCTAGTCCTCCAAATCCAACTTTAAGTCATCCACCAAGGAGACCAACTTCTCCTCCATCCCATGATCAAAGGACAATAAAACATATAGTTAGAGTCTACCAATATGTTGGAGATCGCCATTAAGAAAAGGAAAAGGGAGTATGGGATAGCTATAGATGAATTTCAAATCATGGTGGATTTGTTCAAGGCACAACCAAAGAAAAATGAGCTAGGACTTTATCCACCATCATCATAGATGCCTAGGGACTAAAGAATGCAAAGGTAGCCATTTCTTTATTTTCCTTGGTGTGATAAAGAAGAAAAAATATGTAGGTGGATGACTACAAAATTCAACGAGTTAATATTAGCAACTAAAAAAGAGAGGAAGAGAAGCAATATTGTAATTAGTAATCTCTACCATCTTGGACTAGATGGACAAAGATTCAAACAAACAAAACAGGAACTTAGGGCCCATGTTGGTGATTTGTCTATTGATGTAGAATATCTTGTGGGCCTTGTGGACTCAAATGCACCTTCCACTACACTTCTTGCAACATTGGACAGAGGTTTACAAATAAAAAGAGAAATGAGAGTAGTTAGCAAAATAAATTGATTGATAAGGTTATTAGGTGTTATCATTAAATCAACAATGAAATTAATACCACAATAGAATTTGAAGAAAATTAGATGATGATCTAGCTATCTTGGATGATAATTTTCCTTAGTTTAAAAAGAATGGAAAATATAGTTTCCTATGGAAAAAAACAATCATATATGGAAAACCAAAGAAGGTGTTGGAGTGACTGAAAGCCACAAAATAGAGGATGTAAATCTTGTAAGAGTGCAATAAGAAAATTTTGAATAGAAAAATAAAAGGAGAAGTAAATATGGCTTAGATTCAAAATTTCATTAAAGCTATCCCATGCACATTTTGGGAAAACATTGAATTTTTTTTCCCAAAAAGCAACATTTTTAAGGAATTTGCAAATTTATTGAAGAAGAATTTGACATAAGCGATCATAGATGATCTAATGAAAATAAAGGGAAATTTTAATATGTTTTAAGGAACACTTGGTAGAGATGAAGGAGGCTAAAAATAGATATAAAAGACTCTCTTTTCCAAGAAAGTGTATTTCTAGTAGTTTCATGCTCTCAAATTTAATGTAATGAAGGGAGTTATTGATAATTTATAGGCATACCTACATGAGAGCAAACTAGAACAACCTCAAGGTATAGATCTAGGAGAAGCATCATGAATTTTATCACAAAAATGTTGCTATTAAATTCATTGATTAGAATAATTTTAATTATTTATTTAAATTGGGTATTTTAATTAGGTTTCATTGCTTAAAAGTTGAATAGTCATTATCAATTGTCAATATGGACCCAAAGAAACAAATAAGCCTTGGACAAGTTTTGCTAATTTTTAACTTTTTTGTTTTGAATTTTGAACTTGGTAGTCAAGAGGCTAGGTATTTATGTAATTTTTTAAATTATTCTAAAGGGTTGCAAATTTGTTAGTTAGCAAGCTAGATGGTTAGTAATTTAGTCAATTTTCATATTAGCAATTTCATTGTAGATCCAAGTTTTCCAAACTGGGTCATGTTGTAATGTATAATTTTTGAATTTCAAATTGAAAGGATGAAATCCAAGACATGTTACATGAAAAATATTTCAATTTAATCGATCGTGAGATGTGATGTATGGAATTTTTGTTTTTTAGATATTAATTTCATGTATTTCTTCCCCTTTTTTAAAAAAATAATGATTTTGTGTAATACAAATCAAGTAAAGTTGGTTTAATTGGATTTCATTATCTTATTAGAATTCATTACAAAGCCAATTGATTTTTGTTTTTTCTCTAAACCCTAACTCTTTTGCCTTTTCTTTTAAAATAATTAAAATTAATATTATTTTTATAAATATTATTTGTAAATCTATTGCTAAAATGCCTAGAGCTAGGATTTACAAATAATAAATATCATAACATGTAAAAGGTTGTATTCATCTTGATTGGTTTATTTAAAAAAAATTAAATCTAAACACTAATAATTTTGAAAATAATATCATGTGCTTTTACAAAGATCAAATCTAGGGTTAAAAATTTATAATTGTTAGATTTGAAAATCATAAGTCTTTGGATCCACTTGTTGATTTATATTAAATCAAAATATCCATCATTTGAGTAACTACCACTTGTTTGACCTAACATAATATGCATTGATTGGGTATTGAGACTCTCATACCATAGACCCACTAAAAAGAGACAAATTTATAGATCACCGAGTTATCTTGCATCACCATGACTTGGTAATATAGACCTTATGGTGAATAAATTTATTTTGGAAGTTAGTCACCTTTAATGAGAGGTGAAGTGGTCTCGTGTCTTTACCTAACCTATTTCTAAGTGTATCAAAATGTTGGCCAATAGTTTGTTTGTGTTTCTTTGCTTATTTTCAAACCTTAGACATGGGACTTTATCATCTTAGAGGAGAGAGATCTCCCTATCCTTATTTGGGCAAAGTTTCTTATGTTATCTTTGCCATGCTAGAATTTCCTACCCAAATTGTAGGCTTGCTAGGCAATTTCATTTGTGTTGAGTTGAATAAAGTCATGTTTGTGTTGGGATTGATCTCTCCAAGGACCTAAGGGATATTGTTGACATACATGTTGACCAAATTAAACAAATTTGGCAAGCTATTTTCCTCAACTCTCATAACACCTATTTCAAGTGTCAATATTGATCATAATATCAAATATTGTCCCTTCATCATTCCTCAAAATAATCCCACTCCTTGTCCTTTTAATGATTCTCCTCCCATAAAAGAAGCAAGCTAGTTAATAGTCACGAGTCATAAAAATAATTGTAATGCTAGGAATGGTGATGTACCACCCAAAGCCTTAGTTGGTAATAGTGGGTAGTCACCTAAATTTGAAGGTGGAACTTCTTCAAAACCTTATGACACAAGGGAAACTATTGATCCCTCACATCATGTCATCAAATGAGGTGAATAATTCTCCTTTCTCCACAATGCTATCTTATCAATCAAAAAAATATTTCTCATTCTCCAACCTCTCTACCAACAATAGTCTGACATTATTCCCATATTCCATCAAAGAATTTGGAAGAATGTGAGTATATTCTAGATAAAATAAGACACAATCCACTTACAACTCAATTAGTTAGTATCAATGCCTCTTCTGATAACGAATTCTTGCAAAATAACTATGTTTCTCTTAATGAGTTGTATAGTAAGGATATGAATTTTGAATCTCACCAATGAATTTTGTCATGGAATGTTCAAGGTTTGATAAAGCTCATAAGAAAATATTCTATGTGAGATGATTATCAAATATTTCCAAGTTTAAACATTCTCTATTTGCAATTTTTATTTATTTATTGCTTTTTGCTACCTATACGTGATCCCATAATAGTGGTTTACAATTTTTGGCCAAATTGGACACTAAAATAATTTTTTTATAACTAAATCTTCACTTTTAGGCACCTATAGTGGCTAAACCGTGAGGAATTTGAAGATGATGCAAACTAGAGTTTCATAAAATTTTGTCTGTAGATTCTAAATATTTTTTCAAATTTTTGGAATTAGATTGCACTTCTTTTTCCATCTCCCTCAAAACTAGTTTTTCAGAAAACAACATTTTAAAAGTGGCTCATCATTATAACACAACTTTTTCCATGAAGGATAAAATCATAATTATTTTGAATTTAGATTTTAACTCAATATCTAGTGCTTCCACTTGGTTAGATAGTTTTTATTGAATATTTTTTCTTTAATCAAGTTTCACATTCAAACCAATTACAATTTAGACATAGTGCGACCGTATAATGCGTAACTTTTTTTGTATGTGTCAAAATTCAATTTATTTATTTATTTTGGATCAAAGACTCCAATATCTGGTGCACTTATATTTTTCAAATTTTTTTGATAATCTTCTATTTTTCCATATGCGTAGAATAGAGAGCTTGATTTTTAGTGAAAAACCTACATTCACAAGAAATAAAAAATAAATATAATAATCAAATTTAATTTAATTAAAATTATACTTTTTTTGAAGCTTATAATAAAGACTACATACAAAAAAATAAATTTTAAATGAATTCATTTGATCCCCCAAAAGGTAAATCAAAAGTGGTGTTTTATCAACATTTTGATAGGTGTAAAGGAGACTTCGTTATAAGTATGGTTTAAAACTAGCGGGGTTCTATCCAAGGAGGCTTGGTCTAAGGTGGTTTGATCAAACACTATTCAATTGGAATCCTGTAAATAGAACTTTTCAAGGCTTAAATCATTATATTTTCTAAAAAATATGTGATTTCAGCAAAAATCAGGATCTCCCAAAAAGTGTAAACCACTATTGTGGTTTATTTTTTTATGTAATTTGCTAGCATGTCACTTTTGTGGAGCAACTATGATGAGGTTAGTGGTGTTATCATCACTTTTCTCTCTCCTAAGTGGTAATCACATTTAGTTGACCAAGTGACCCCACCAATAAAGCTCTATGGGCCCTTTTTTTAGGAAGAATACATATATTATTAAAGATAATGTTACACATATTCATAAAAAAAGGTGGATGGAAATAGTCACACCCTAAAATTTCAAATTGGGTTATAGTCTAGATAATAAAACAACACAATTATAAAATGTCACTAAGTAGCAAGAGTAGCAACTAAGGAGGGAGTTGGGTCTTGATCATTCAGTTTTCCCTAGATACATCAATTGGGTTTGAAGTGTCCATGGGGGGTCCTAACCATCATTTTGATAATCATTCATTTGAATTTATTAATGCTTATTCTTTTAATGATGATGTTGAAGATATTCCCTCTTGCAACGAATCGTTGATTCAATCCCTATCACCACTAGGGTTATGTGTGATGATTTTAATACAATTGAAATAACTAGTGATAAATGTGGTGCTCTACCTATGCACTGGACACTTGAAAAAGAGAGGCATGGTATTACATACATGATAAATTGGGGATTTTTAGTCTCAACCTTAACCATTGTCATGATTATAAGCTATGGTTTATGTGGAGAAATTTGAGGGTTGACTTTGATAGAGAGTACAAACAAGTGATAGATCCATGTTGTTAACACAATCTTTCTTTTCATTTGCCATCTATTCCCATATACTACTGGAGCCTTTACTAAACATTTACCTTTCAAATCACATTCCCATGTGGTTTCATATTGAATGGTAATTTTCTTCTCCCAAGGCTAAAAATTTATAGTTCTTCCTTAACATGTTTGTGCTAACTCATCAACCCATTTTGGTCCATATATGATGTATATGGAATCTAGATCCATATCCTTCTCATCATATAGGCGAGAGTGATTGGTGGAGTTGTACCCTCCAATGTAGATCACACTTTCTTTGCATTTATTATTTCCAATTGTCCATATTCTATTATTTCTCATATGAGGCCACCACCACAAGGCTCCGCCAATCCATGACAACTTTAGAGGCTTAGCCCTTTGTTCCTACCATGCATTTGAGAGTTGTTAACCTTTTATAATAAAATAAAATCACATTTAACCTTACTATGTAAGAGGAACACAAATTAAAGCAAGTCTTCATTGGCTAAATATCAGTGACAAAGTTTCTAAGGAGTTTTTCTAGGCCTTGCACTCTTTTTGTACTTCTCTAGCCATAAAATTATAGAAAGTCAATATATTTTGATTGAACTAATCAATATTCTTTCGGATTTCAATCACCACTTATGAACAAGTCTTGAAAGCTTAGGAAGCCACTTGTAAATGAGATACTACTACATGATAGTACTTGCGTGTTATTCCTTGCTAGGTTTCTTAATCCTAATGGGCCTTTTATGATCAAATTCTCACCAAGGATTACTTAAGGAAAGTTATATTTTATATGGCTAATGATAAGGCCCCTATTTGTGATAGTTTTACTTATGAATTATATAAATATCTTTGGGAATTGGTTGGTGAAGATATTCAAATTTTTTATCTTGAGTCTTTTCATTCCAATTCCTTAGGAAGTATTATAAACAAATGGAATTTAAAGTTTATACCTAAGTTTGGTGACCTCAAGGACATCTACAATTGGGGACCAATCATATTGCTCAATGTCTCCTATAAAATCATTACTAAAGTGATTTTTCTAAAGCTTCACCATATTCTTCCTCAAAATTGTTCAACTTGAGGAAACTAGATGTTAGTGTAAATAGTGTCTTTATTCATCTAGATAGGATATCACCTTTCTATGATCAACCTATTAATGCCCATAGCTTAAGTTTACTTAGGTTTCTTATTCTTTTGTCTCACTTCATAGGATTGAAGCATGTGTCCCCATCACTTGAGACACCTATTGCATGCATACTTTACACTTGCTCACACACTTATCCAATGAACTCACAAGTGTTGCACATTTGGAGGGGTAGTTTATCACTGTCTCCTATCTTCTCACCTCATCCACCTTGCCTATATATGCAAACTTCCTCATTTTATTTACACACTCTTCATTTTATATGATAGATATCCTATTATGTTTATCGTTTCACTTGTGAAAGGTTATTAGTTTGTGTTTTTGATCTTGGCATTCTTCAACATGGTATTAGAGCCATGAGAGCACATTCCTTCCTGCACATATCCCTATTATTAGAGCATCGTAAAGCCAAATAGACATTGCAATTGTGTCTGGAAGACCCAATAAATGAAGAAATACCTTTTATTTTGTTAAATTTGATAATTTTCAATTTTTATTTTTTTTAACCATTGTAAAAAAGATGTTAAAAAAAAAAAAAAATTAACAGAGGGCCAATCTGCCCCTCTACCCATTTGCTAGTTTGAGTCCATATTTAATTTTTAAAGAGTTTTTGGCCATTTTAGCCTATTTGCAAGAAAAATTGTGGCTAATTATGGCCTCTTTGCAAGTTTGGTATTTGGTTCACAATTTTGTGGCTGCTATTTGTTGGCGTAACAACTAGCACATTTGGAGTAAGAGTTGGTACGGACAGCTATGCACACTACATAATGAGTGCTCTTCAAATTAGGAGGGGAAGCTCCCTCGTTGTGCTTGACAAAAGTACTTGTAAAGGAAAATAAACTAAACTAAATCCTGTCTTTTTGTTTCAACTGTAGAGGTACAAGGTTTTCTCGAAAACTATATACGTTGTAGCTAAGTATTTTCTGGTTTTGCAGACTACTAACTACAACTATGCCAATTAATTAAAATCTATCCAATTTCCTCAAGAAAATAGAGCATGAGAAAACAGAGCAAGGGTTTGACTATCAGACGATAAATGAGTATAGATTCTCAACTTGAAGGCAAGGTGGCACATCTATCAGCTCAATCTAAACATGTTTATTGGTAACAACATCACACAATAAACTGAATACGGATTCTCAACTTGAAGGCAAGGTGGCACAACTATCAGCTCAATCCGAACACGTTTATTATTCACAACACACGATAACCAAGCGCAGATTCTCTACTTGAAGGCAAGGTGGCACAACTATCATCTCAATCTGAACAAGCTTATTGAACACAAAAACAGATTTGATCTAAGGAAAGAATTCACCATCACAATTTCATGAAACCCTATGTGGCATAACAATTCATTATAACAGCAAAAGCGCATGAACAGATGCAAAAAGAGCAATATTGAAGGCAAGGTAGGCACAACATATATTCCTCTCTCGTGCAAAAGTTAATTACAGATGAGCAAAAGCTCTTATTATATAGACATCGAAAGGTGTAGTGAACCCTAAAATCACCTTGAGTCAACTACAGTCTTGCAATGCATGCAAGATTTTTTGCTAAGCCCTAATAAAGTAAACTATACAATTATCTGGAAAGCTACCATCAGTTAACCGGTACATCTAACCTAAATGGACAATATGCAAGCATGCACGTCCTTATTTAAAGCAAAGTTAACTGGACACTACCCTCAGTTAAGTGGAAACCCTAACCCTAACTCCTGTGAAGATAATTCCAAGGAAGAGATAAGCATGTGTGAAGTCAGCAAGTGAACTCAAGACTGAAAGTCGAGTTAACTGTTGCTCATGACTCAACCCTCGAAACTAACTACAGGTTCCAATTGGCAGATCACTCCATGTCATCTTGGTCTAATACTTCGACCAAGAACTCATCAATCTCTTTGTCTTCAGGCACTTTGATGCTATCCAAAAGAATAGTCTGCTTCTTTAGTTCTCTGCCACTTTCTTTGACCATATGCATGCCTTCTCTAACATCTTCAGTCGCCTTTCTGAAACTAGCCGAAATGACTGAAATATTTTCTAATTTAGCCGCCATAGGATCTCCCTCAAGGTTATCATGAATCAACTTTTTGAATTCAGCTTGTACTTTGTCCAATTCAACATACGTGTCATCTTCAAGAAGATAATGACACGGAATCTGAGCAACAAAACCACTGACAAGTGCAAGAACTCCAATCACATCATCTTTCAGTGAAAACAACTTGGCAGAGATCTTTTCACATATCTCCATTTTGAAAAGGTGTTGTTCTCTCCAAGTAAAAATTTTCTCTTGATCTTCATCAATCTCCAAGGCATCGTATGCAATAGACAACTGAGACACAAGAACACGATCTTTGGCTAAACTCTCTGCAACTGAAATTTCGAGCAATTGAACACCTTGACGAAGTTTATGTGCATCACTCCTCAACTGATACAAATCTGCAAGAAGACGTTGACCTGTAGCAACCAAACTTTCAATCCAGTTGTCCAAAAGTCTGCCATGATTGACTAACTGATCAAGCTTTCGTTGTTCTACAGGTGTATTATGAGGAAGGACAGGCGCTCTACTCGAATTTCCATGAAAAATATTAGAAATATATTGACGAAGTTGACTATTTTCAGCTTTAAGTGGTGCCTTATCCTCTCCATCCTTCGTGATACGTTCTTCAAGATTATTGGTAACAATCTTAAGAAGAGTCACATCTGTCTCTCGAGTAGTCCTGCCAAGATTTGCCTTAGTGAAAGTAAAGTCACCAACTTCGACTTCATCTAGGCTCTTACCCTCTAGAGGAACAACAACCTCTATGACAATCTCTGATTCTGGAGTCTTCTCAATATGCACCTGTTTCTTGATTTTCTTGTTCGACCTTTTCTAATAAGGTTGATCGAACTCAGATAAATCAAGGTTATACGAAGGCTCTCTCCTCTGTCTCCCCAAAGACCTCTCAAGTGAACAAGATTGAACAATATCATCAATTCGAGGAGAGACTGTCCCTGATGTATCCACCTGTGGCGGTTTAGTTGTCTCCGATCCTACTCGAATTGGTATTTCAGGCTCTGAATCTATATCAATAGGTTGTATATGCGGCGAGCTAGGAGGTAAAGTGTGAGGTTCAGCCTAAATGACTGTCTCTACTGGAATCTCAGGAACATTCTCAACTTGCTTCTGCTTCCTCTTACCAGTAGCTCTCTTTCCCGTGTTTCCACTGAGTCTAACTTCTTCAGGAGGTATCACAATAGCCTTGACCCGAGGTCTTGACCTAGAAGTAGAAGGCAATGAAGAAAACTTCTCTGGCGGCTCTGTCACAGGAACTGACTTTCGCTTCCGTTTACTCTCCAAGAACTGCTTGCTGGTCTTGATAACCAATTTAGAAACCTCCTCAATAGAAGTATTCTCCTTAGCATACCAATTTGGTGAACGAAGTGGCTGCCGAGCAATTTGATCTTTGACATATGAATTGAGAAGAACTTCTCCATCATCATCTAATAGACCATCAACATCCTTTGATAGGTAATCAAAAAGTTGAGTGATAGTGAGTCTACAATAGTGACGACGACGAACCTTGAATTTATTTTCACAATTAGCCTAGAAATCTTCAAGTGCTGGCTTATGTGCAATCCCTCGCTCTAACCTGTTTGCATAATGACCCAAAGGATCATAGGAATGCCTCTCGGTATGAGTTTTAAACTTGAATCTTTCTAACTCGGTTGACATAAGCTTGGCATCTGTTGCCGCACTGCATGTGAAAATCCCTAATGCAAATGGAAAAGTAGCCGCAGTCTTATGACGATTGCGAAGAAAGAAATGAACATGTTGCATCTGCCTGAGAAACTCCATGAAGATCGTCTTGTCTGAAGGATACCTCAGCAACATCAGGGGCTCTCCAACATATCCATAAACCCGGATGTATGTGAAAGTGGGGAATTGGATAAACCAATCTGCCCAAGTCTCCATCGCTGATTTTGCCTCGGTAGAAATATGAATGTGCATTTCATTGTCAAGATCCCTAACTATCCTCATAGAAAAGTGATCATTCACTGCTCAGAAATCTTGTTCAGACTTAGAGAACTCCAACTGAGGATAATACTCGTGAACACGTTAAACATCGAGAGTGCCATTGGTTTTTAGATGCTTGTAGCTGCCTTGGAATGCAACTAAGTACACCAAGTAAGATATCATATGAAACTCATGAAACTTGAGAAAATTAGTAATCTACTGATGTAAGCAATCACTAATCAACATAGCCCAGTCAAAATGTTCTGTGCCATCAAGAATTCTGGAAATAAGGTAAAACATCCATGATCGAAAAGTGCTAGCATCCTCTTGACCTGTAACTCGATTGAGCAAAGTTATCAAAATAGCAACTTCATCCTTGAATTCACCACGGCCAACCTTTTTAGGCATGTTAGTATTCTGAACTTTTAGCCATCTTTGAGCTACCTTTCTCTGTGAAAGTGAAAACAAAGTCTTGAATCTTCTTCCTCTGAACAATCTGAATCCGTTGCTATGAAGAACGCTGATTTCTGACACCTGTAGCACTTTTAACTTGCTGCTCGCTCAAGAAGAATGAATATTTCAAAGCTTGAGATGATGAAATAATGGACGCCAATGCCTGAATAAATAGATTTTCATCTTTGAAATTCGCACAAAACATTAAACCTTGAAAAATGGCGCTTGGCTTATGATTGGACCTCAATTTTAGTTAACTAAAACTAAAATAAGCTAAATAAAGCATCATGCTTTAGGGCGCATCACCAAGACTTCAGTTTGCAAATTTATTTAAAGCCTCATGCAAATTTGACTTCAGTTGACAATCCTTGTTGAATTCGTCATCTTCACACTTCATTAAATTTACAATTAATAATTAAAGCTTCCCTTTTAGAACTGAAGTTGATAATGAAAATTCGCCATCTTCACACTTCATGCTTTAAATCTTAAAAATTCCAATTATGGCATCCCTTATTAAGACTTTAGTTGACATTCAAAGGAAAATGCGCCAATTTCACAAAGACTAAATTCATGCCTTAATTAGATATGGCGTCCCTTTTGAAAACTTCAGTTGACAATGAATGAAGCGCCAACTTCACGAAGTCTTCACAGTTCAACCAATTTCGCCATGCATGCAAACTCAAGTTGATTTTCACACATAATTTTCAGTTAAGTGAACATGCAAATTTGTTAACTGGACATGCAAACTAGTTAACTCGGCATGCGAACTGAAAGATCACTCAACATGCCAATATACGAACTGGAGATGACAACCCAAAAATCGTTCAGTCTAACTAAAGTCAAAATGCAAGTTAAGGCGCACCGGTCAACCTCTTTCAAAAACTCAACTTTGACCTCCTAAGGTGAATTCCAGACTTATCCAATTTTCATGAAAATTTAGACTTGAACCTCTTTCGAGATCTCTGTTCATCCTCTGACACTAGTTGACTGACTCCACTGATTGGCTAGCTGACAGGTGCATCGCAAAGCAGGACAAAAATTGATCAAAAGGTACCTTGAGACTGAACATCATAAAACTAACATCTAAAGACTCAAAAATCCAAGCGCCCTTTTCAAGAACTGCTCTTTTTCTCAGACTTAGTCAAATTTTGACATTTCGATCTCGTACAAAGGGAAAAATAAATTCTTCATAACTTCTGATTGACCAAGTTTCAGGACTGGATCACAGGTTCATTGCGGAGCTAACTTCATTTTGCATGACAGCTGCAAAGGCACATTTCTCCAGAAAACATCATCTAAGTGGTGAAAATCAAGGGCGCCTTTTTCAAAAGTTGCTCTTTTACTCCCAAAGATAGCCATTTCTGGAACTAACCAAAATAATACTAAAACTCCGACTGCAAGCTGCTGAGTCATCTTCTGATCTGACGAAAACAGGCAACGGAAAGCTGAACGCAACACGAACAAATTGAATATCTGAAATCAACAAAAATAAGGCATTAAAGGCTTGAAAAGCTCAGGCGCCTTTCTAAAAAAGTGCTCTTTTGCTTATTCCTTGATATTTTGACTAAGATTTGACTCCATGTTTGACCTCTGGTTCAGACACTTCAGCAACTTAGATTCACCCACTGACGGATGCGTCGCGAAGCCTGAAAAAATGTGAGATAAACATCTTGGGTGGCATTTAGTCAACAACCTTCATTTGACACCTCAAAAAGATGGGCGCCTTTTTCAGAAGCTGCTCTTTTTTCCAGTGTTAGCCAATTCTGGCTCTCCTCTCGTTTTGCGCTATATCTCCTGTAACTTGCATGAAACAGGTCCATTTGACAAGCTTGATAGCCCATTGCGAAGCTGATATGATGCTAGACAAAAGTCTGCTGGAGGTGACAAACCCCAAAAACAGGATATGAGCCCCTTAAAGATAGGGCGCCCATTTGAAAATGTGCTTCCCTCTCCAGAGAGAAAATTTTGATGATTTTCCTTCAGACTTTCACTTTTCTTAAATTCCTTCAGTAACAGATTAACATGACACTAACACCAACTCCATATTTAAAAACCCCAAAAACGACCTTCTAATATCACTTTAACAAGATTAAGACTCAATTAAGCAAAATGCCTTAGTGAAGCAAAAAATTTGGTTTTGGGTACAACACTATTGTCACAAGCATAATCACCTCAGACAGTCACAAGAATGTGTACCATTATTACCTTATTCAGACAACACTATTGTTTGCACTGATCCATTAGTGAGGATCTTTCAAAGGCGGCCTCATACTATTTTTTCTGGCAAGCTCCATCGACTTGCTATTGGAGAGTATTTTCCATAATTGTTTGTAGGCTCAACAGTGGTATTGTGGAATTGTGGCTAGTGTGAGAGCTTCCTATATTGTTGGTTTCTGCCACCGCCATAATCCTACACTACCTTCATATTGGAAGCTAAATTAGCTCCACTATCATTTTGGCTTGATAGTCAAAGGAAAGAAGACCACCAGCAGCCTCCAATACTCCAACCTTTGTGGCAACTTCACTTGTACTCGCCCCCCATAGGTCTTTTGAAGTCCATATTGGAGGCATCAGAGTCTATATCTATAGATTATCTCTGTCAATTCATTACACAGAGGCATTGCGCTAAGAAAAATTGTACTTTTTAATGCCTCTTCTTCCTCTATAGGGATAAAGCACAAGAGTCATGGAAGTCTAAAATGTCCTATCAACTCGACATCTTTTCATTCTCCACGTCATCGACATTCAAATCTATGTGCCCCTAAACAATAGGGGAAATTCTACCTAGTCATCAGATTACACATTTGACTGTATTTATTAATTAATTGAAAATACAAAATGAATTGAATTCTTATTTCTAATTGCGTCCTCCACAAGTGCCTCAAGCTCTATGCCAGCTTACACACCGATCAAACTTCCATTTTGTGTAATGATTCAAAAACTTGGCACAAAGGACTTTAAGTCAAATTCTCTAGCACAAGGTGACCTATTTCACTACCATTATCTGTAGCCCGTATCTTGGGTACCTGAGGCAAGCTAGGGCGAGACTAGTCTCTTGCAAGTGAGATCCCCCGCCCGCAAAAAGTCCCACCTCTTAAACCCGGGAGCAGATTCGAACCCGAGACCAATGGGGAGAAAACCCATTGCCCAAGCCAACTGTGCTACCTGTGCGGGCTTAAATTTATCTAACCTCAAGGAGGTTAGGAGCAAAGTCCATTCCTATACCCTGGGTCAGCAGAGCAGGAATTGGCATACAATATAGCTGACCCTTGCCTTTGCCTACTACAAAGTGGAGTCAAACCTGTGACCTCGAGGAATGCAAACCCCAAGCCCCAGTCAACTCTGCTACAAGTTCCTTGACATTCCTTTTTCCTTCCAAGCCTCTCTTTTCACCTTGTGAAAAGTGGTTATTACACAAACTGAGAAGAAAATAGCCTTCTAAATTACTAAGCCTCTTTCCTTGGGAGGGAAATTTAAGATGACTTAAAAAAAAATAGTTGCTACACATGTCTATTACTCTTTTTGTTCTAGGTTCCTTCTAAAGCTTCCTACTTGAAGGTTGAAAATTTTCTAAGAAACTTTCTACAACCCTCTACTAATAATACTAATAGATTCCATCATGTGGCTTGGGATTTTTGCTATCTCCCTCACGATTATAGAGGTCTAGGTTTTGTTTCAATCCAACTCTAGGTATTAACATTATGTGCCAAATAATTCATCAGAGCCCTTGAAGGAAATGAAGCCTAAAATATTTTTATTACACTACATTTATATTGGAATGCCTAGTGGGTGTCAGGCTTGGAAGGGTCTTGGTCTTCATACCCTTCTTATAATGAAGGAACCCATTCTAATTTAGAGTTTTTTTTTTTTTATTAAAAGTATATGGAAAGATTGGAAGGCCATCAAACCTAGGCTCTTATGGGATGATAATAATTTCCACAAGGGATTATCTATCAATCAACAATCCATTTGGTGTCCTCCAATTTTTTTGTTAGGATTGACCATTTTCCAAGATTTTCTGGATTCATGATTTAAAATTTTATAATAGGGGTACCAAGGCTCTACTTGATTTTTTTGCCAAAACTACTAAGAAATTTCTCTCCTAACTTGCATCTAAATTGAAATATAGACTCTCTAACTAGGATTTGGAGACTTACCATACTATTATTGATTTAGTTACCTCAATATGCTATACAAAATATAGGTTTGCTACATCAAACCTTAGTGGAAGGATTGAAAATGACACCCAAACATATCATTTCACAACTATAGAGCTCACAAGGGATATGCCTAGCTATCTATGTGTTGGTGTACGTTTTATCATCCACCGAACACAGAATAAAATGTCCAAAGACATTCTATCCTCTCTTGAAAAACCACCATGTATGCTAAGATTGCGAGAAGATCATATGGCGATTCCAAGGTTTCTATTGTCAGGTCTTGACATGTGGATAAGCTCAATGGGTGTTGTGATATGCTAGTAATAAACAAGGGGACTTACGTTAAGGAAATCTTCACAAGTTTAGGACTTAGGGAATTTATCATTAAAGGCTTTCTTCACTTTGGAATTTCAATGTGGATCTCAAAAAAATAGCACAAGGAAAAAGGGTTTAGGAGGTCTATTCTATGCCTAAGAACTTAAGAGACAGTAAAGATCCGGTGAAGGGAATAAACCACACTTTGTTTCGCCTCCTGCTGGACAACATACGCAAAATGGGTGCAATCTTCAAGGGGTGTGATAATAATTTTCAAACCTCCAATGAGGCTGAAGTTAAGCTTCCACAATTATAAGCTCAGGCTAACTTTACGCATCGAATGCAAATCATCCATTCGAAGAAAGTATGAGCAATACTTCACCATTGAATCAATACGATCAATCTCTCATTCACTTAACCAACTTTCAAAGCAAATTCTTCTTAATCTAATTCCAACTTTGATCTATGGTGGAAGAAGATATGCAACCTCGCTTACTATTTGACAATAAAAGTTATTCAAAGCAAATCATGCATAAGAGCTTTTATTATTCGAAATAGTCTCAATGCAACAATCTCATACTCTGTCTCCACACAATTGAAAGTGAGAGAGCACCAGTTTATATAGAGTTTACAAAAATTAAATGAAGGGCCGAGATTAAAACAGTATCAACGGCCAAGATTATTACAACCAAACCCTAATTAGGGTTTCCCAAAATAACATGAGCTATCAACTAGTAATCAATTAGTAAAATGGCAGTTGCAGCTATTATCTAGGAGAGGTGTCCTTATCCTACTGAGTAGCATTGCGTTCGATGAACCTGGACACTACTGCGGTGACCTCCTCCATCGTGAAGGGTGGCAGCATGCTAATCTGGAATTCAAGTCCGTCCAACTTCTCAACACACTTGGAAAAAGTATTTTCCCAATCCTCCTCCTATTTCTCAAAAAAATTCCGGATGGCTGAGAGTCTTGCCACTCTCGCAAAATCTTGTCTCATAAATGGTCCAGTGGCCGAGAAGAAAGTCTCTTGAACTTTAAACTTCAACCTCTCCAACTGCATGTCGTTCTCCCAAACAATCTCACGGTTGAACACTTCAGCAGCTATCATATGAATCTTCTCCTGGATTTCTTTGACCTGCTCTTCAATTCCAAGCCCATCCACTTTTGCCTTCTCCAAAACTTCTTCTCGTATAGTCACTGCCCAAAACCAGTGATGAAAATCATATGCTGCTCCTGTAGCAATCACCCTTCTATCAACCAACTCCTCCCTTGGAGTGCTTTTCAAGATCTTAAGGCTTGGAATAAGCCTCTCCTGCATGTCTGGAATACATTCCCATGTTTCTGCCACATCCATAAGTCTGGAAAGAAAAGAAGAAGTTTGCCCATAGGCAAGTGCCAGTTTTTATATGAATGAGGCTGCTTCTGTGCCTTTGCTCACCATCCAGTCCTGAGCTTCCCTGGCTATAACCATTCCGTGCTCTACATCCTTGGTCACTTCCTACGATGAATTGAGGAGAAGAGGAGCTGTCGCATCACCCTGATCAAGTGGATGGGTCAAATGCTGTATGTACTCCTTAAGGCATTCAACCTCCTTTTTATATTCTTTCTTCTTAGCCAATTCTTTTTCCAATCTCGCTTTGATGGTCGAGACAGAATTATCTAATTCCTCCACTTCTTGGCCTTTTGAGGTTGGGCCAAGATCTACAGTGGTTATAGCATACTCTTGAGGAGTAATCTCGTCCTGTGGCTTGTCCACTGTGGGTACTGCAATGTGTACAGAACGGCTGCCTGTCTCATCCCTTTGAATAGTAGAGAATTTCTTGGCGGGTTTTTTGACTGCAACTTGCTCCAGCCTTGCCAAGAAATTTGTAGTATCATCCTTCTCTTGGGCTTCTATAGGTGGTTGAATCTTCATTCTTTCTATCAACCAATCTGGAATGGTCGGCTGCTCAACTCCATCTTCTGCCTGAATCTCTTCCTCATTCGAAACATCCACAACCTCCCTGAGAGCGAAAATCATTCCCTCTTTGAAGTCATTGTTCCAGACTTCCATCTCATTGTCTGAACCTAATATTTCTGTGCCCGTAGGTGACAAGGGCTCTTCATCATCCTACTGAATAGGTTCAATATTTTCTTCCTGAACTGTAGGAGGTACAATTATTTCCACCAAGGATTCATCTATAGTAGCCATCAGCTTGTCAATATTTCAGGATGTTGCTGAACGAGATGGTTCTCCCTTCTGCCTTTTGGAAGCAGGCTCTGCACTTGGCGCTATTTCTTTCCTTTTCTCTCCAATATCGGTCGAGCCCTGGTGAGATGCATCAGCATTGGAAGAATATGATTCTGATTCGCTCAGTAAATCATATGTGAGTGTTATTCTTCTTTGCCTCATTTCTTGGACCTGACGGTCAACCCACCAGTGAGAGTACTTGACTACTGGCCTCATTAGTGTTGCTAAGTTCGCATGCTCCGATTCTGACCATCTCACGGGAGGAAGAGGTCGACTCTCCTTGAAACGTGGCTGGATATAGTTCCCATCATCTTGTAACTGATCAGGTACTCGGCATAACTCAATTGCCCTCATGAAATATAGTGACATTCTGGACCATAGTCTTCGCCTGACTTCATATTCATCGGTGACATCAGCCCAAAAGTCATCCAATTCTACTCTGTGCTTGTACCTTCTTCCTTCTATTGCCCGAATATTATGATGTAGGCTGTAAATGGGTACCACTAGATTTCCAACCTTGCACTCTTAGCTGCCTATGAGGACGGACAAGATTCCAACATATTCCTGATGAAAAGTGGGAATGTAATAGATGCCTTCTTGGTTGGCCTCTGAATGTTCAGATATTCTTCAAACTGTCTCAGGACTTCGAGCAAAACCATCTGATTTGTCGGATAAATGGGCAACTTATAGGGGTTTCCAGTAAACCCTTGGATCCTGATATATGTAAATTTTGGGAATTGGATGAACCAGGACCCATATTTACTAATTAGACTCTTCGCCTCATGACTCAACCTTTGATGTATTCCCGCTTGGAGTGTTCTGGTGATATGCATTAAGAATGCATCATGTGCCCTTCTGAAATGAGACTTCTCCTTCAACTGGAGTTGCGGGTAATAATCGTAAGGTTTGAGTTCATTTTCTCCACTGCCAACTTTTCCTCTGGAAGTTAGTCCTTAATACTTATATGATCTGGCCAACAAGTAGACAACATACGAGCTCATATGGAAAGACTTGGTCTCTTCCAGATTGATTAATTGCTCGTGGAGATTGTCACTTATCATCCGTGACCAATTGAACATTTTCACGCCAGAAGTGATCTCATCTATGAAATAGTACATCCAGCTCTCAAAAAATGCACCCTACGGGTTGCCAACTATTATGTTCAGCATCAGGATGATGTCTCCAAAATCTTCTTTGAAATTTGTCCGGCGAGGTCTTTTGGGCATCTTCTTTATTGATGGCTTCGGTTTGTCCAACCATGCCTTGTTAACAGTTGTAGTGCATAAGTCCGGTTGGCTGTCATATAACCTCTTGGCCTCTTCCTTGGTCTTATAGACCGTCCGCGAATGCTCTGGGATGCCGAAGGTTTCTTGGATTGCCACCTCACCTAAGTGTGCCAGAATTCTGCCATCTAGTGCAATGATCTACCTCTTTTGTGCATCATAGTGGATAACACATTCCACCATCAATTCTGCACAGTCTATTGCTGGCGAGAATCCTGCTGCCTGGAAAATCCCGTTTCTGATCATCCACCTGGCTATAGGTGTTGGCAGTCCATTATGTCCATATACCCTTCTTTTGAACTCATCGAAGTCAATATGTCCGAGATCGGTGTCCACAACGTTCTTCCATTTTGAATTGATTTTAGTCTCCCGCTAAGCTCCTTTGCTGGCGAACTTCATTTTTGCTGTCTTTGACGATTTGCCTACCGTGGTCGTCAACCTGTAGTCAGAAAATTAACATTAATATGGAGACTTTTTAAATCAATTTATTCTCATGCCTTGGGCTTGAAAATTTACTTTCAGTTGGTTAAATAATTAAATGGCTACGAAAAAGCAAGCTGAAAGTAAATGGATGAAGTTAAAATTTTAGCTAGAAATTTTGCTAAGATGAAAGAATAGAAGAAGAATGGCGAATCAACTTGACTGGACATCAAACCTCAGTGAAGAACTGTTGGCTGCAAATCAGATTTAAATTCTGATAACTTAGAAGAAGTGCACCCCTCTTGCACAGAAGAATTTCAGCTTCCAATAAATAAATCTTTTCTTTTCCTGTGAAAATTCTTCTTCAGCATAACATTACTTCTCTCTCTGGAAAATTCGATCTTGCCTATTGAACAATCAACTACCTGATAATTTCGAGAGAGACCAAATTTCTTTTCAGCTGTGTGAAAGAATGAGTTGCTGAAACTCATTATAATGCTGAAGGATTTAATTTATTTGGCAACTGCCTATTCTTCTCTTGGTCTCAATTTGTTTTCATTTATCCAAACATACAAGTTTCCTTTATTTTTCGAAAAGAATCAGTCTCGAGCTTATCCAGGCAAATCTCATTGATCTTCAAAAATTTAATTTTTTTGATTAAATAATTATCTTTGATTTTTTGAATTTTGAAAGAAAACATTAAATATTTAATTAAATTCGACCCTTCCAAGTTTTAAAGTCATGGTGAATTTAATTTTTTCCTTCGGATTTCATCTCTGGCCAGCACAATTGATTTTCTTCCAAAACATCTATGGCAAACTTCATTTTGTCCAAGGCATTTTAAATTTCCGAGTAGTTGAAAATAAATTATTAAAATATTAAAATATTTTAATTTATTCCAACCCGTTCGTTTTGGACCCATGGCTATTTCGATTTTCCTTTCATTTTTCTCAGCTAAAAGTATATTTTCCAATTTTATTCTCAATTTTGTCTAGCCAAGTCAAAACTTAAGCCATTCCATCGACAATTTTTATGCTAGATCCCTATTTTTCTTTGCCATGGCAAGCTTTTAATTGCACTGAGCCTATTTTTTTCTGCCAAAGTCAAATTTTCTCTTGCTCAGTCGAATTTTTCTAGGCAAAATCCTTGTCTAGATGTCCTCATCAGGCGAATTTCCTTGACGCTTGACAAATTCTCATTCCTTCTAATCAAGGACGATCCTCCCTTTCTCCCTGCCTTGTGCATTTTTTCTCTGTGTCTTCCTCTAGACATCCAAGACTTTAGGCGAAATTTAAATTTCTCTTTCACTTTTGTGCTAGGCACACTTCATTTTATTCCTTGCCATAGCCTAATTTCTTTAGCACTTGTCCTTTCAAACTTAGCACTTAACCTTTTGAAAATGTCATGATGCTTAGTCAAAAATCTCAATTTTTAATCCTTTAGCCTCTATACTTAGGCAAATTTTCAAATTTGTCTTGGCTAGGCACCAAACACTTGGCAAAAATAAAAAAATTTCCCCTTCATAGACCATGGCGGACTTTCCAACCCTTTTGGACAAGCATCTTGGACGTCCCTCTTTTCCAGGGTGGACTTCAAAGAAGTCTAGACATGTGAGGGCAGACTTTGGATGGTCTTGGACAATCCTTCTTTGAACATGGCGGACTTCCAAGGATTTTAGCATTTTCCTTAACATTTTATCCTTTGGAAACGATTCTCCACCTTTTTAGGCCCTCACACTTAGCAAAATTTCAAAATTCTCCTTGGTAGGCATCAATACTTAGCAATTTTTTTGATTTTTCTCTTCCTCATGTGCCTAGGCGGACTTTCCAACCTTTTGGCATGTGCATGGCGGACTTCCTTAGCTCTTGGCACTTCCTTTCAAGTGCATGGCGGACTTTGGAGGGGGCTAGGATATTGAGAGCGGACTTTGTGAGCTCTTGGCACTTCCTTCTTGAGTGGATGGTGAACTTCAAAACTTCTTGGCACCTTCTCCTTTGATGCTGGGCAGACTTTCAAGCCCTTTGGCATGTGCATGGTGGACTTTGAAGAGTCCTTGACATTTTCCCTTAGTGCTGGGCGGACTTCATGAGCTTCTAGACATTCCTTCATCTTTCCGTCCCACATTTCAAGGACCTCTTTCATGGCGAATTTCAGACTTGACCAGATTTCAAATAAATTTCATCTTTTTCGAGTTGATTTTCTGTGATTTTGCTCTTCAAATCTGACTGATTTTGATTGATTTTTCCAAAATCTGGTATGATTTTTCATGCTTTTGATACTTTTTCTCATGCTTTTTACTTTGTTTTTCTAGATTTTTCAATTTTTCTCTTTTATTTTTTGAGTGATTTTTCAAATTTTTTGAACTTCTAAGTGGATTTTTGGAACTCGAGACCTTTCCAAATATAGAAACTTTCCAAAAATAGAAACTTTCTAAAAATAGAAACTTTCCAAAAATAGAAACTTTCTAAAAATAGAAACTTTCCAAAAATAGAAAAAGCAAAACCCTAAAAAATAGGGAACCCTGTTTGGTCCAGAAATGCCAAAAATGAAAAAGCGAAAAAGCAAGATTTCCTAAAAAGTAGGAAGTCTCAAAATTGGCCGAATTCACAGGCGATCTTCGTTTCATGGGCCTTCTGAGCGCTTCCATGACGTCTACGCACTAATTCAAGCATGGATTACTGACTTGGCTCGGGTAACTCTCGACAAACTGACTTGAAACTCTCAATAAGGTGACCTCACGAAATGGTTGCAAGGAGACAAAACCCTAAAAACAAGCAGACAACTGGGGGTCCCCATTGGCGATGGGGTGATGTGTGAAAAGGTCACAACACTATGCATCCTCACATGGTACCTAAATTGAATCATAGATGACTTCTCAAATCCTCATTAGGCTCTTGACAACACATGTTTTAGACTATTTGGCTAGCTATTTTGAGCTAAAGCTAACTCCTTTTGCCCAAAGCCTTCTCTACTAGGTCCTTCCCATTGGTATCAAATTATCTCATCTTGGAGGTGTCAATCCTTGCTACTCATTATGTGGACAACATGGGACTCTTAAGCATATTTTTGGGGTCTTATCTTAGAGCTCATGAAGCTTGGAATTAGATTCATAATTTTTTCAAGCCTTTTAAACTTAAAACTTTCTTATGAAATATGGTCTTATTGGGAGATTGGTCAAGAGTTCCTACTACATTTACCCAAATATGACATGCTTTTAAGGTGAAAACTGTTTTTATCATTTTGAAAGATAAAAATTTAGTTATTTTCTTTGATTGTTCTATTGATATTCATTTCTCATTTTATATTAAAGCTACAATTTGCTTCAATGTTCTTATGCTTCAATGTTCTTATGTAGATTCAATTACAAGCTAATAAAATACTTGAAGTGGTGTATTTTTTAGGTATTTTTAGATCACTAGGGTAACACCCCTTGTACAGTTGCCAGAGTACCTCCAACTCTAGCCTCTACTAGGGGTCGCTCTTTGCCTAGTGGACATTGATGTGGACACAACCAATGTGCTTGGGGTGGTCATTATTCTTAGGCATGTGGTTTCTAGCCCCCTCCAAGAAGTCTTAAGGGGCAGTCTACTTATGGTTGGACTTAGCCATCTCGCCCACATTCCATCTCCTCTCAACCACATGACCAGGGGGTACTTGGCTGGCTAGATTCTAGCATTTTCCTTGCCTTAATTTGGCCATTACGTTGACCCTTGACACTTAGCTTCTTGAGGAAGAAAATAAAGAGGAAATGATTACTAGCTAAGAGCTTTCTCTTAATAACCTAGACCTCATTGATATCTCTCTATGAATGTGACCCCTTTATCTAATGATATCTCTCTTAGTGCTTAATGATTTTGTTTTATATTTTGATGATTGAGATTTGATACTTTATAAATTTTAAAATATGACTTTCTCCACCCATTTTTAAAAATAAATTATATAATATTATTATTTTCAAGTAACATTGACACTTATTCATTAATTTAAAAAAAAATATATACAAAGGTATTGAACATTGGTTTTTTCTTTGTGTACGAAATTAGCTAAGTCTTCTTGTTTTCCAAAGAAACATGGGTGAAGGACAATAGCTGTCGTGTCTTCCCCTACTCTTCTAAATTTTAGATATTTTTTTCTTAGTTGGGCTTCTCAGATAGCTATTTCGTTGGTATTTGTGGATGCAATCTCTGGCCAGTAGTCACCTTATCTCAGGGTTGGCCAGAATTTTGTTCACCCCTTTATTATTAATAAAAGATATAAAGCAAACTACTCACTACGAGCATATGTTCGCTTGGCGTTTCTATGTATGTTTTACTGCAGGAGTACATGAAATGCTGGAGGCATACTAGCACTAATATATGGGTATTGGGTTATTTTGAATTTTCAGGGCAGCTTACAATCCAAAAACACAGGTGCAGAGTTGAATTTTCCCAACACGTAACTATTAATAATGGGTCACTGCAATATATGTCAAGCACAGAGAATCTTACAGGACTGCGCAAACATTTCAAGATGGCCTTCTGGATATAAGTCTCTTGGAAAAAACCCTTTTCAGAAATGCAGATTTAGAATCCAGCTTATCCCTTCTGGAAGTTTGAGGAATTTCACTGTTAAGGCTAGAATCAAAGAGGTGAATAACCCCACTAAGAAGAGCAACTTACAGTCTAAAAGCTTGTCGATAACCAGCCCTCCAGAAGGAACCTCTGCTCCTGCTCTTTCAGATGTTTCTTTGAGCAACGAGGATTCTCCAAGTCAAGCAAAAATGGGATTTGGAGGATTAGGTGTGTTGAGGAAATTGTCAAAGAAAGTTCTGAAACTTTTGTCTTCCCTTCCTCTGGCCATTGGAGAACTATCTGTCCTTGCTGGACTATTAGCTCTAGGTATGAATGTTTCCAATCCTTGCTTATGCTGTGTATTAGGATTATTTATGCCATTACCTGAAGAATGTATCAATTTCATTAGTTTTAGACACCCATATTCCCAATACTCCTTTCCCTGTATAGTTGACGACTTTAGTTTACCCTATTTATGCTTCCTTAATCTGTTTTTTCCGTCACCAAGTCAGAACTATTTTTAGCAGTGTCTGCAGAATGCAGTAAATTCATTAGTCTTGGAAACCTACATTCCTAATGCTCCTCTCAATGCGTAGTTAAACTTAGTATCATATCTGTAATGGACTATCTATGTTCCAGTTTATGTTTTTGCTGTCATTATATCAAACTTATTTACAGCATTATTGATAGAACATAGTAAATTCACTATCCTTAGAAATCCACATTCCTAATGATACTAACGATGCATACTTGACTTTACTATCCAATCTTTCCTAAGGGTACTAACCATACATACTTGACCTTACTACCCAATATTTCCTAAGGGTACTAACTATACATACTTGAATTCATAAGTTTGAGAACCCCACATTCCTAATGGTCCTCTCAATGCTTTGATCTTACTATCCAATCTTTCATGATTTACACTTGAACCCTAAGTATGGTTCCGGTCTATATTTTTGCTGTCATTATATCGAAATTATTTATGCCATTATCGACAAAATCAATTTATTTGTCTCTGAAACTCACATCACCAGTGTTTCTCTCCACGTATAGTTAACCTTAATATCAAATCTGTAATGACTTACATTTCACCCTGTACATGCTTGCAGTCCTTTTTTCTTTCATTATATCAGAATAATTCAGAGCATTATCTACAGTGTAGTGAATTCATTAATCTCGGAAACCCATATTCCCAATGTTCTATTCTATTTATGCTTTAAGGTAGTATTAGTTCTGCAATGGCTTGCATTTGACCCTTTTAGAAAGTAGATATTTCTCTATCATGAGTACTAAGTAGCAACAACGGTACAAAATTATGAAGTAATAGAGTTCCAAGTGCAAAGGACTTCTGAATAGGATGAATATGTTTGCTCGGAGGTCTGGGTGGGTTGAAAGAATAAGATAGACTAGATTACACCTTGTCAAACCCATCCTAAATTATGCAGGTAAAAGTGAATTTTTAGTTCACAGCCAAGATGTCTAGGTCCTTCTATATTAATGAAATAATCAGTGGCAGTCCAATGCATTTGTATGCCATTTGTTAATTGAAAGGTCCTTTTAAACTTGGAATGGCTGCATGTTAGATGATCATGTCCACCAAAGGATTTGAACTCAGGTCATTTCTGAGAGAATACATTATCTTACCAGCATACTACATTAACTTGAAGTTGTCAATTTGGATATGGATTTGGGGTTTGGGTACAGTGGCTTGTGGATATTTTAACCTGGGTTGGGTATGGTGTACAAAATTACAAGTTACACAAAATTTGTCAAAAAAGAGCCATAATTTGCACAGAGCATACAAAATAAAATACAGAACACAGCTGATAATTGACAACTCAATGTCAAATGTTAAAGATATATTGGAATGATTCATATATGTTTAAAATACAACAATCAAACTTGCAACTGCACATGGAAACTCAACACAAGTCATCGTAATGCTTTCATTGAACGGTTTATTAGAATCATGAGCAGCACCAATCCCACTCCTATTAGTTGGACCATGCATGTCCTATGTAGCAGCCTCATACTGATCATCATCGATCAAGATTAAGGAAGGCTGTCGAACAGAAGCATCCAAGTCAGAATGCTTTCATGCTACATTCAAGTGCCTCATCATCCCTGCTTGGTACTTAATTTGCTTGTGTGAGACAAGGCACAGTTTGAATGCTCATACACCAACTCCTTCCCTTTGTGAAAAATACGTCTCCCTTATTGGCGTTGTGAAACCCAGCAATAAATTCACTATTGTTTATTCTCAGAAATTCGAATAACAGAAATCAAATGACTGAAACAATGAACTAAAGCATGCACAACACCATTCACTAAAATACTGAATGCAGAGAAAACCAATCACACTTTTACACAATGATTTACCCTGGGAAACCCCTGACTCTGGGGAAAAACCAGCATTCAAAGAGAGTGATTTTATTACTACAGAAAGGAAAGAAGTTACAACAATTGCCAAAACTTGGCATCCACAGCAATACTGCAAACTTGGATAATATTCAACTCCTTCTGTTCACTGCAACCTCTCTTCGATCTTGTGTCATTTCCTGCAAAAACCTTCAACCTGTGTATCTACAATGCACACATCTATCCTTTTTATAATCTCTTATTCACCAACGGTGAAGCAAAGCAGAGATTAATCTTAGAAAGAAGACAAAGCTGTTTCTAAAAAAGAATTACCAAACTGGCAAGTGCGTAACAAATAACAAGGATAAAAATCAAGAAATCTTATCTAATCTATCCAGCTTGGGTGACACGGTTCCAGGCTGGAAGATTTATCTTCCGAGCTATAGTTTCAACACTCCCTCTTAGCGAGGAAGGTGTTCTCTACTACACCTAACTTGTCCCTGAAGAAGACAAACTTGCTTTTCATCAAGGCCTTTGTTAAGATGTCTGTAACCTGCTCATCTGTAGATATATACTATAGTCGAACTAATCCACGCTGTACACAATCCTTGATAAAGTGATATCTAATGTCAATATGTTTTGACCTATCATGAAACACAGGATTCTCAGAGAGTTTTATGCAACTCTGATTATCACAGTGAATGATGGTTGATGCTAGCTCCTGACCAAACAATGCTACTAACAGCTTCCGAAGCCATATGGCCTTACATGTTGCCATGCTTGCTGCCATGTACTCTGCTTCCGTAGAGCTTAATGCAACAGACTTCTGTTTCCTGCTATACCAAGAGACAACCCCTAATCCCATGCTAAAACAACACCCCGAAGTGCTTTTCCTATCTACTGCATTACCAGCCCAGTCTGCATCAGTGTAGCCAATCAACTTGACACCATCACCCCGAGTATATCTCAACCCATACTCAACTGTACCACGTAGATACCTCAGCACATGCTTTGCTGCTGTCCAATGTATTCTCTTTGGTTCTACCATGAACTGACTAAGAGAGTTGACTGCAAAGCAAATGTCTGGTCTTGTATTGACTAGATACATCAATGACCCAATAAGCTGTCTATACAAGGTGGGGTCTACTGCCTCCCGCTTTGATGCATTGATCTTCTGCCAATTTGTAACCATTGGTGTAGACATGGGTCTACAGTCCAACATTCTGAATCACTTCAAGATTTCCATAGCATATTTCCCTTGACCAAGGAAAATCTCTCCCTCTGTCTGCCACACCTCTAGTCCCAGAAAATAGTGCATCAATCCCAAATCCTTCATCTCGAACTCTGTTGCTAGGTCCCTCTTGCAATCCTCTATGAGCCTCGGTGAACCAGTCATAAATAAATCATCCACGTACAAAACTAGGATGAGTGGTTCACCCCCCATCATGAGATAGTAAAGGTTGGAGTCCGCCTCACTCTTCACAAATCCCATGCTCTGCAAGTAGCTATCTATGCGCTCATACCATGCTCTGGGTGCCTGCTTAAGTCCGTATAATGCTTTCTTTAACCTACAAACATGAGAGTCACTCCCATGCGCCACAAAACCTTCTGGCTGTTCGATGTACACCTCTTCCTCTATGATTCCGTTTAGGAAAGCCGTCTTGACATCCATCTGATGGATCTGCCATCCCATTTGTGCTGCTAATGAGATCACAGCTCGTATGGAGGTATATCTGGCCACTGGAGCGAATGTCTCATCATAGTTTATTCCCTCCTTCTGAGAGAACCCCTTGGCCATGAACCTGGCTTTGTATTTCTCTATGCTACCATCTGCAGCATGCTTGATCTTATAGATCCAGCGAGAACCAACCACTGCCTTATCTATAGGCCTTGGCACTACCTCCCAGACATCGTTCTTCATGATGGAGTTATATTCCTCCACCATAGCATCCTGCCAAACTTGTTGTTGTGCAGCATCCTGATAACTGGAAGGCTCATTGTCAATGAGCTCGCTTATTAATGCCACATAATCTGAATATTTAGCCGGTGGTCTCCTCTCCCTGCCACTCGTTCTAGGAGTTCCCATAAACTCCTGAGCATCTTGCACAATTTGAGTTTCCACTCGACTAATCCTTCTCTCGCTAGTAGGAGATACACCAATAGATGGAGCTTGTTGTTCCTTATTCTGCTGCTCCTGATCCTGTGGATTCAACTCACCCAAGGTACCTGTATCTGTATTTGTTCTTGTCACAGTGCCCTGTACCTGAGACTCTTGATCCACTTTTGGAGCTTCAATCTGCTGACTCTGTTCAACTGCTGGCAAATCCTGAGATTTTCTGAAGGCTTTCTCCTCCAGAAACTTCACATCACGTCTCACTATGATCCTCCTCGTCCCGGGAATAAAGATCCTGTATGCCTTGGAGGTTTCACTGTATCCAACAAAGAAACCTTTCTCTGTAGTCGAATCTAACTTGGTTCTTTTTTCTGATGGTACGTGACAGTATGCTATACTGCCAAAGATCCTAAAATGCCCGACCTCAGGCTTCTTCCCTGTAAAAGCTTCTTCTGGTGTCATTTTTCCCAAAATCTTATGAGGTACTCTATTCTGAATATGGACTGCTATGCTGCAAACCTCTGCCCAAAGATACTTAGGCAGATCCTGATCAAACAACATGGCCCTGGCTGCTTCAACAATTGCCCTGTTCTTACGCTCAGCAACCCCATTTTGTTGTGGGTTGTAGGGAACAGTCCACTCTCTCTTGATTCCTTCTTTGGTACAGAACTCCTGGAAGACTTTGCTTTTATACTCACCCCCGTTGTCTGTCCGAAGAACCTTGATCTTCCTACCTGTCATATTCTCCACAAGAGCTTTGAATTCTTGGAAGCAACTGAAGACCTCGTCTTTGGCCTTCAAGAAATATATCCAGGTCTTCCTGGAGAAATCATCAATGAAGGTTACGTAATACTCATAACCTCTCAAAGACTGAGTAGACATGGGACCACAAATATCATAATGTATCAAGTCAAGAACACCTGTACTTCTATTGTCACTTCTAGGGAAGGCTGCCTTTGAAAATTTCCCGAGTGCACACACTTTACATGCGTCACCGCGCTTTGCACTCAACTCTGGAATTCCTATCACGGTTTCTCTGAGCAATTTCAACGCCCGATGGTGTATATGTCCCATCCGTCTATGCCATAGCTCTCCTATTTCCCTGCTGCTATTACTGCTCACTAGTGCCTTTGGAGTTTCAAACTGCAATATGTATAAATTGTCACTTCTAACTCTAATCTGCTTTACCTTCTTCCAGTCCTTGTGTTTTAAATACACCTTCTGTCCTTGAAAGAGTACGCTGTACCCTTTGTCTTCAAGGGCAGATATTGAAATCAGATTCATGTACATCCCTGGCACATGCAATACATCTGTGATCTTAATATCACTGCTTGACTCCCTCTGAAATGAAACAGTCCCTCTCCCAACTGGAGTGCATGTGGACTTGTTTCCCATTTTTATCTGGAAGCCTATTTCTTCTGCTTTGTAGTCGGAGAAATTTTCTCTAACTCCTGTCATATGGCATGACGCACCACTGTCAATATACCAGACCCCTGTAGTGCTCGAGCTAGATAAGCAGTTTAGAAGAGCAAACTCATAGTCTAGTCTAGAGGATAGCTCATCAACATCCGCTGAAGCTGCTGTCAGCTTCTTCTTATTGTCTCCTTTCTTCCGATTCAGACATTGACTAACATAATGTCCTAGCTGATCACAACCATAACATTTAATTTTACTAAGGTCTTTTTTTTTCTTCTTGTCTCCTTTTGAGGTAGACTCACTGCTTGAGCCTTTCTTAGCTTTGCCTTTGCTGGCAAGAGCAACATTCTCTTCCACCTCACCCTTACGACCACTGCTGCTGCCTCCATTAACATAACTCATTCGAAATTCTTCTTGAGTGAAATCAGTCCACAAACGATCCCAATCAGGAATATCTTGCCGTCCGGATACAACTTTGACAAAGATATCCCAATCTTTTGTGAATCTTGCCAATGCAATCCTGACAACCTCATCATCTAGTATTGCTACCCCGGTAGTTACTAGCTCATCTTTTACTATTCTAATCCTGGTAAGGTAGTCCACAACGCTCTCCCCTTTCTTCATTCTGGTGTTTCTTAGCTTATCCCTGAGAATCAGCTGCCTGTTCAAATTTGAACTCTGGTATAGGTTGAGTATGGCATCATACATCTTTTTGCAGGTGTCTAAATCTGCAATATGAGGAACAAGGTGATCCTTGACCCCATCCATAACGATGCGTCTAGCTTTGGCATCTTCTTTCCGGTAGGTCGCCAGTAGCGTAGCATCTGTTGGAACAGAAACAGTAGTGGTTGCATATTCCTTCAGACCATTCTCCTCCAACAAAAGAATTCTTGCTTTCCACACACCAAAGTTTGAAGCCCCCTCAAGTCTGTCTGAATCTCTTAATCCGGCTGCTGCCATTGCTGAAACCCCTGAATACAAAAAGAAAATCGAAACTTGTAGTGGTGTGATTAAACCCTAGTTTTCTCTTTCAGAGTATTAGCTCTGATACCATGTGAAAAATACGTCTCCCTTATTGGCGTTGTGAAACCCAACAATAAATTCACTATTGTTTATTCTCAGAAATTCGAATAACATAAATCAAATGACTGAAACAATGAACTAAAGCATGCACAACACCATTCACTAAAATACTAAATGCAGAGAAAACCAATCACACTTTTACACAATGATTTACCCTGGAAAACCCCTAACTCTGGGGAAAAACCAGCATTCAAAGAGAGAGATTTTATTACTACAGAAAGAAAAGAAGTTACAACAACTGCCAAAACTTGGCATCCACAACAATACTGCAAACTTGGATAATATTCAACTCCTTCTGTTCACTGCAACCTCTCTTCAATCCTGTGTCATTTCCTGCAAAAACCTTCAACCTGTGTATCTACAATGCACACATCTATCCTTTTTATAATCTCTTATTCACCAACGGTGAAGCAAAGCAAAGATTAATCTTAGAAAAAAGACAAAGCTGTTTCTAAAAAAGAATTACCAAACTGGCAAGTGCGTAACAAATAACAAGGATAAAAATCAGGAAATCTTATCTAATCTATCCAGCCTGGGTGACACGGTTCCAGGCTGGAAGATTTATCTTCCGAGCTATAGTTTCAACACCCTTTTCTGTTGCCAAATGGTTGTGCTAAACCAAGTGGATAAAAGAGTATGCACTCCACTTCTATTGAGCTGAAGAGGAACTCATAACGTATTGAGATTTGAGACACGGTCAATATAAGATTTATAGATTTTTATGAATTTGCAAATAACAAAATTATAGATTGTAAATGTAAAAGTTGCTAAAGAAAAGTTAGAGAGTTAAAACATGTAAATAACATACTTGTGATAGAACTTTGATGGCAAGAGGATGAAGGTAAATAGATCTTTGGCCATGGAGCCATCATCATATATGAGCGTCTTTCTTGTATTTTTCTCAAAGAGCACTAAGCTTGTGACTTATCGAAGTTGTAAATTTAACAAACTCACCCACAACCATGGCCTCTACATTTGGATTAGGGAAGAGTCTCTTCAATGTCTCTACATGGTGGCACTCTCTTGGGCAAAGGAGTATCTTCATGTTATAATACTAAATACATAGGGGTCAAAGCAAAAATAAGGAGATACAATAGGGTGGTCATCTTGTTCCACCATTCAATTATGATTTTTTCACTTGATTAAATTGTTTTTTGGAAAGGTCTCGCTCCTTAGTTGTTATTATGCCCTTTATTTATTTTTATCATGGAGTCAATGTCATCATATGCCTTGCTCAAACATGGTTGATTATTATCAGTGAATCTGATTATACTTGTGATGGGTTTAGTGAAACTCAACACATAATCCACATGAGCTCATAAATTATCGTCTAGGACTAATGCTTTGGCCTTTTAGGTGTTCTTTGTATTTGATTGCCTCCATACACCCCAAGGCATGGTGATTACCATGGAGCACAATGCCTCTTGCATCTTCACTAGTCATGTTAAGACGATTGTGTGAAGCAAATCTCAACTCAACAACCTCATATAGTGTTCAAAGAATTTCGAGTTAAAACATTGTCTCCTTTTAAACAATTAAAAAAAAAAAAACACAATTGTAAAACAAAAAATATAAATTAAAAAATTGAGCACCAAAGTTATCTTTTAAAAAAATTGAAATTTCTTTAGAAAGTTACCTTTAATTGCTCTAGTTTCGACTACCTAAAGATGGCTTATGACAGGATTAGTCACAAACATTGAAATCGCACTAGCGTTAGGGTAGAATTGTTTCAATCACCTAATTTGTGTTCTGGTCTTTTACATCATTAAGATGAGCTAGTGAATGACACATGGTGTTAAAAATAAGCTTTTGCATCATCAAATTGAGCGAGTGAACAACACATGGTGTGCAAAATATGTATCCATATTTCATCTCAACTAATAATCCCTTGACTTCGCAA